>JAVJIF010003142.1:0-307500 GCA_038442645.1 Agave tequilana | reverse complement strand
TCTTACTATAAAAATTTCAACAGCAACTTCCTAAAAAGTTAGACTACATAGCCGAACTTTTAGCTGGACAGCCATCCTCCTATTCAATTTGAGCTACTATTTGTTCCAAAACTTTCTCCATATCTCCCACCAAGCAGTGAAGAGCCTGAAGTTGAGAAAGGTGTACTCAAAGTGAGAGTTCTTTTCGAAAGAAAGAAACTTGATTTGAATATCTACACTTTTGATGAGACACCGATTGTATGATTAGTCTATAATTTTGCATTATTATATCTCATTTTCCTACCGATTTAAAATTAAATGATGTTTCTCACCCGTGATTTGGTCTATTTTGCAGATAATCAAGAGTCTGGGGACAAAGGAGAAATAAGAGCTTAATTAAACTCATTTTTGAGTAATTAATTCAGATTATTTGGAGGCCAAGTTAGATAGTTTCTAGAAGATACATTGAATCTAGACTATGCGGGCGTCTGACGAAAATTTGGACGCAAATACCTAAATTTAAGAATATCTAGAAGGTCCCGAAGCAAGATGAAACCACTCGCCAAAACAAGGAACCTAAGTCCCCGGTGTGGTCGCGAAAATGTGGCTTTGTCCGCGTTTCCAAGGCAATTTTGGCGAGCCATGCGTCGATTTTTGACGCGTGGCTCGTCTCGTCTTCTAGAAGCTCTTTTGCCTATATAAAGCCTTGCAGAGACCTGAAACGCAAGCAGATCAACGAGTAAGCTAGGTTTTCTCTCTTTAAGTGTAGTGTAGTGCAGGTCTTCTTCTTCTCTTTTCTTTTATTTTATATTTTCATTTTGTTTTTAGATCATGTATTAGGGCAGAGAGATTAAGAGGGAGAAAGAGAGAGATTGATGTAATAGATGGTGACAATCTATGTAAAGATGTCTCCTTTCTTCTCCATTGTAATCTTCTCCATCTTCTACATGATGCTTAGCTTGTTTTTCTTCTCATGGCAATCTAAGTACTAACCACTACTCATCTAAACACTTATTGATAATCCACATGAATCTAATAGCCTCTACAAGGTCTTGCTCTTGCAAGGGCCATTGATAGCTCATGATGATTGATTCTAATATTCTAACATTCTAACATCTAACCCACTAACAAGCTAACTTCAATATCTTTTTATTTCATGCTCACCTCTACTTGGTTTTGATGATTTAATAGTAGCTTGTAACTTGTTGTGTGGTATGGATATATGGTTTGAATGTTGATGAACAATCTTATGATCCATGCTTTATATTGCTTCTTGAAGCCAAGGATTAGTGATGGTCAAGGATCCATATGAGGCAACTATCACTAAGAGGTTAGCATGGTCAGTGAAGTAATTAGTAGTTAGTAGTCATGAGTTTTCTTTCATAATTCTCCTCTTTTTTTTATCTTGTTTTAAAAATCGATTTCCAAACTCTTTATTATTTTTTCAAAACCTCTTCTTATTCCATTTTCTTTTATCTCTCATTTTCTACTTTCTTGTTTTGCTTTATCGATGCACAAGCATTTCTTATTTGTTTTCGATCGTCGTTTTCATCGCCTTCTCCACCTATCACTTCCGAATTTTTTTCTTTTACTTTCTTTTTCCTATTCTTTAAATAAAGAAGAAATTGTTAACATAACACATGAATAAAGACTGCTAATGCTTCTATCACCTCCCGTCCCTGTAGATTTGACCCGTTGAGCAAATGCTATAACGGAAGTATCGAGGGAATATTAGAACACATATAATTTTACTGATTTCATAAAACACACATTTTCAAGTGCTTGGTTTATTCCTGATCAAAATTTTGGCGCCGTTGCGGGGGACGGGAATGGTTTAGATTTCATGTTTTTGTTAACATTTTTTCTCTATTTTGGTGTGCAGGTTAATTTTTATAAAAACTGAACATTGCAGAACTCTCCTTTTACTTGCATGTCCTTGCTCTAGAAAGCAAGGACCCTACTTCCATAATTGTGTTGCGAAAACCCAAGAAAAGCCGCGAAAACGTGGCATTCGTGTGGTATTTGGACCTTATCTTTTGTAGGGTTCTTACAAGTTGCATATATTGATATATTCTGCTACTAATTTTCTGCTTTGATTGCCTACACATTGTAATAAATTAAAGAACTAAAATATGGTAATTGGACGTTTTTAAAATGGTTTAGATATTTACACTTAGGCACGTGTCAATTCAATTCCAATATACTGTATTTTGTTCTGTTGTTGTGATCTGGATTAAGGTGTACATATGGCATGTATATAGCATAGGACAAATACATGGGTGATTTACTTTGTGTTATAATCTTATCTATATTGTACACTTGCACGAATTGAAATTAAGGGCAAAGCCCAGTATAAGATAAGGCACGGATTTCATCACCCTTACTTAGCCCACAAACCACCTCCCCACTCACACAACCTAAGCCGTAATAAAAATTGATAGATGTTGGCCCCTAGGGTCATCTCGGACTTATTAAGAGATTGACCGAGGGTGGAACTTATTTGAATCATACTCTTGTAAAATCGGTGTCAAAAGTTGTGAATTAAGAGGTTACACCTTGAAGATATCATGGTTTGGCGTAATTAAGGCTCATTACTTACGCATGGATACCTCCTACCGTATTTTGCCCCTACCTGGCCGATTAGCTTGTGGCTAGATTCATACAACAACCTCCCCCGGGTAATCAACCAGTTAGGAGTCGTGTAGGTCTAGGTCAACCCCACTATAGGCTTGGTTTTGATTTTTTTCTTTCTTTTTATCTGTTTATTTGTTTTTCTTTTTGGTTTGTGATTGTTTGTGAAATGGAATTCAACAACAATAACTTTTTCAATCCTAAAATGAATTCGTACTTCACATCAACCTCATTGTCGAATAGCTCCAACCCAGCTTTGAAAAATATGACCCAACCAAAAAATCTGGATTTGATGTATTTGACTCAATAACCTATACTGCTTATCTGATGACTAACATTTCAAAAATTATTTCAACTCTTCACAGAGTCGATAGGGATTCACTTCTCCTGAGTCAAATTGTCAACTACCTAGTCCATAATTTTCACAAATTTCACAATATTCATTCCCTGATTTTGCTTCCTATACTCCTTTTTCTGAACCACACATAGAAGAAAAATCTGAGTTAGAAAAGAGTATAGAAGCCAACATGCAAGAGGCCGAGCAATAATTTCAGAAAATGTTGACCTCCCCAATCTCACAATATTTTCAAGAGACTTACTCAGTCCCACCTCTTCAAAATGATCAAACATCCATCTTGGAATTAACTGAGGAACTCTTGCGAGAGTCCGAGCGACAATCTCAAAACTTTTTGAACTCACAATCTTCACAAATTTTCCAAAAGCAAGATCCTACACTCTCTTTCTAGAATATCCACTTGAAGAAAAAATCATATCTAAAAAAGAGCATAAAAATCTTGCAGGAGCCCGCACTACAAATTCAAAAATCTTCTGCCCAGCTGTTAATAGGTTGGAAACACAATTGAGTCAATTCGTCAGCATTTGTAGGAATGAGAAAACTCAATCTTATCAATCTTTGACCAATTCAGATATCTCTAACTCTATTGAATTGACCCAGGACTCATGTTGTTTTGGAAACCAAGATTCAATTTCAGCACACCAATGTGAACTTGACCAAAATCAGAATTTTGAAAACCATATTGACATTTTGGCAAGTTATCCCTTTCCTGATATTGAACTTGAGCATGAATGTGATCATGAACCTCAACTTGGTAATTAAATTTCACTTCCTGATTCAATAATGACTCCAGTGTCTTCATCTGATTGCAATCATTTTCCTAAGTCAATATTGGATCCTGTGCCAATCCATCGAGAAATTGAATCACCTATCTCTTATGATCACCATATTGAACTTGACCAATACCATGCTTTTGAAAGTCCCATTGACAAATTGGCAAATTCTCATTTTATGAAATTGAAATCAGACAAGAGTGTGACTTTGATCCTCAATTTTATGATCCAGTTCAAATTCTTGAATCAATATTGACTCCTATTTTATTACCCAACTTGAGCAACATTTTAGAGTCAGTTTTGATTCTCACACCTGTCATTCTTGAACTTGAATCACTATTCTTGGAAAGCCACATTCCGTTGTGGGGAAATAAATGTGGACTTGAATTTTAACTTGTTGATTTAGACTCAATTTCTGAACCAATTTTGACTCCTGAACCTTTACTTGACTTAATTCAAATTCCTGAGTCAGTATTAGTTCCTGAATTTAAATCAATCATTCCATCTTTTCACACTCTATTTTGGGACAAGGGTATTGATAAAATTAACTCTGAAATTATTTTGAAATTTTAAAAATTATATAGAGTAAAATTCATAATAAAATCATTCATATTTACATCAGTTAGTGGGTTGTATTATAGAAGTCACTGGTGGGTTCCTTCAAACTCCATGCAAATTAGATTCATGGACCAATCAGACCACCATCGGAACCACCACCTTGAGGTAATTTTTCCTTCCCTCTCTATTTGTTTCATGCATACATACATTCACGATGCATTGAAGATAATGCATGAGATAAGTGTGGGGGAAGGTTTACTAATATAGAGTTTTTAGATTTTCTTTTTTTCACTTCTTTTAGGATATTCTTAGAATTTTTCCTTTTCATAAGAATTTTTTTCCTTATTTCAAAAAATTTTTGAAATAAGAGAAAAAGTTTTGATCTATTTTAAAGAAAATTAAGATGATCTTAGAAATTAAGGAAACCCTAATTATGACATCTTAAATCTTGTCAAAATAATGGATCTTGTTTAAAATTATAGGTTAAGTAAGAAATTGGAGAGATAATTTTATATTGAATTTTTTGCCTTAGATAGTATGCACTTCACACGTCACATTTTTGGAATGGAAACAAAGACCTAAAATGTCATGAAATAAAAATAAATAAAAAGAAAAATATATGTTATATATGAAGAAAAACATCACTTATTAAGCTGGATAATTATGCCTCAAGAAGCATAATTATTCAAGCCTAAACAGTGGTTATACGAAACAAATAATCCCTCTTAGTTTTGTGGCCTTGTTTACTCAAGTCGTTAAATCCGAGGGATATTTTCTCATTTGGTACCCTAAGACCATCCGTCTGGGAGTCATCGGTTAAAGGCACACTACCCAGGTAAAGTAGAAAGCCTAAGAAAACTAAAAGAATAAAAAAAGAGAAATATATATATATATAAAAATAAATGGCTTGATGGTTAGGGTTGAAATCCAGAAATTTTCACTGTCACAAAGTGCATATTATCTAAGTTTTATGAAGGATAAATTATTCAATCCAATTTTAAATTCTTACCTTATAAGATCTTGTATATAGACCAAGTTTAAGGAAGAATAATTTTTGGTAGACTTATGATCTTAGATTGCTTAAATTTTTGCAAAAATATTTTGAAAACTTGTCTCTCTTACAAAATGCATTTTCAAATCACTAACATTTGTCTTCTTTCTTTCTGAATTTTGTGGGTGCAATCCGCTAAAAATTTTCAGGAGATAAAACTCCTCTTCTAGGGAAACCGAGAAGTTTAACAGTTTGTTGCACACGCTTAGTGCAATCGCGTCACCTGTGAAAGTGGTGTAATAACGTTTGTAGTATAGTTTTTCTTTTTATTATTTTGCCCCGGACGAGCAAAAAGATAAGTGTGGGGGTGTGATTAGTCTACAATTCTGCATTATTATATCATGTTTCCTACTGATTTATTATTAAAATGATGTTTCTCACCCGTGTTTTGGTCTATTTTGCAGATAATCAAGAGTCTAGGGGCAAAGGAGTAATAAGAGCTTAATTAAACTCATTTTTGGGTAATTAAATCTGGATTTCTTGGGGGCCAAGCTAGAGAGTTTCTAGAAGATACATTGAATCTAGACGTTGGCGGGTATCTGACTAAAATCTGAATGCAAATACCCGAACCTAAGAATATCTCGAAGGTCCCCAAAGCGAGATGAAACTGCTTGCCAAAACGAGGGACCCAAGTCCCTGGTATGACCGTGAAAACACAGCTTTGGCTGCGTTTTCAAGCCATTTTGGCGAGCCACTCGTCGATTTTCGACGCGTGGCCTCATCTCGTCTTCTAGAAGCTCCTTTTGCCTATATAAAGCCTTGCAGAGATCTGTAACGCAAGCAGATCAGCGAGTAGGCCAGGTTTTCTCTCTTTTACTGTAGTGTAGGTCATCTTCTTTTCTTTTCTTTTCTTTTATTTTGTATTTTCATTTCATTTTTAGATCATGTATTAGGGCAGAGAGATTTAGAAGGGGAAGAGAGATTGATGTAATTAGATGGTGACAATCTATATAAAGGTGTCTCCTTTCTTCTCCACTGTGATCTTCTCCATTTTCTACATGATGCTTAGCTAGTTTTTCTTCTCATGGTAATCTAACTACTAGCCACTCATCTAACTACTTACTTGATAATCTACATGAATCTAATAGCCTCTACAAGGCCTTGCTCTTATAAGAGCCATTGATGGCTCATGATGATGGATTCTAACATTCTAACATTCTAACATCTAACCCACTAATAAGTTAACATGCAATGTCTTCTTTATTTCATGCTTACCTCTTCTTGGTTTTGATGATTTAATAGTAGCGTGCAATTTGTTGTGTGGTATGGATGTGTTGTTTGGATGTTGATGGACAATCTTATGAGCCATGCTTTATATTTCTTCTTAAAGTAAGGATCAAGGATCTATGTGAGGCAACTATCACTAAGAGGTTAGCATGGTTAGTGGAGCAATTAGTAGTTAGTAGCTGATTGCTAATAAAAGGAACAATCAAAGAGTTTAAGAGTTTACCGTGTAGCTTGTGGCTAACTGGTCGTGTCCACGAGGAGGAATGTGATGGAAGCGTTTCGGTGAATTGCTTAAAAACAAAGAATTGTGTTTGTATTGTTTTTATGGAAAAGAGACTGGAAAGAAAGAGATGATTAAAAGAGAAATTGCAACTTTTAGGAAAGGTTTTGGAGAAGGTGATTTAGAAAGCTTGAGAGTTGTTTTGTTATTTTATAATAAGAAAGCAAATCTGGACTCACTATCTCACTACTCAATTGTTCATTCTTCCATTAAATATCAAGTGCCTCAAAGTGATCATTTGCAAAAAGTTAATTTTTAAAGAGCTTTAAGCAAAGCACATAAGATGGTTGGAAGAGTGTAGTCTTTTCTTTGAGAAGTCGTTAGAATTTGAATATTAAATCATCAAGCGCGAAGAAGCAAGAATGAAGTAAAAACAATTCAAAAGATTTTCATGAAAGAAGTGAGAGTTCAACAATTCAAACCCATCCTCATATGCCTTCAAGAACACTTTCAAAAAGAAAGGCTTTTAAGTGAGGCATGCATATGATTCATTGGGTCTTTTTCTTTTAAAAATAGAAAAGAAGAAGAACAAGAGAGAGTTATGATAGTTAGCCCAGAAAACCGTTTAGTTACTCATAGAAAACAATGAAGAAGAAAGCATAGAAATAATGCAAACCATACCGTACTGCAAGTGGAAGAAAACTTGGCTCGACTTTTATATTGACGTCACTTCAATCTTCAAGTACAAGCACACAATTCCTCTCTCTCACAAGTTTTTATACTAGACTACAAAGTAAATAACAAGATTACAACTTTTGTGCTACCTAACAAAGAGCCTAAATCCTAAGAAAATAAACACAAAACTTAATCCTATCCTTCGCTTCATTTTTCTTTGCTGAAACCAATATTTATAGCCAAAAACCAAACGAGGAGGATCCCGGGAAGATTGGGGGAGCAAACGCTCCCCAACAAACTCCAACAAGCCGCGAAAACGTAGCTTGGGCCGCGTTTCCGCTGCCCTGGTGTGGCCAGGTGGCCACACCAAAAGGGGGGAGATCTCTGGTTTGGTGTTTGGCCCGTATCTTCTGCTGGTTTTCTTATTTCTGCTCCAAACGTTGACGAAACAGCCTTTGATTGTGTGGCTTCAATCGCTCGATTCAGGGAGGATTCTTCTCAACCTCTTGATATGCCAAGATTTAGCCCTGATTTCTTCATTTCGAATTTATTCTGAATTAATTCAGAATTTGGTGGGCTTTTGGGCTTGTTTCTCTTTTCTTTCTTTAAGCACTTGGGCCTACATTTAGCAAAGAAAAAGAAAACTTATTAATAGGATTTATTAGCTAAAAAGCATGGTAAGGTGACAATGAAATGCAATATATGTGACTAATCACACCCCCACACTTATCTTTTGCTCGCCCTCGAGTAAAATATCAGACTAACTCTAATCAATTATTAGACTACTTTCGCAGGACACTCGATTGCACTGAGCATGTGCAATAAGCCGTTAAACCTCTAGGTTACGCCTAGAGGACGAGTTTTGTCTCGTGAGGGTTTTCAGTGGATTGCACCCACAAAATCCAAAAAGAAAGAGAAAGATTTAGTATTTTTGAAAAGCATTTTGAAAAGAGAAAATATATGAAGTATATTTGTAAGGCCTTAAGTAATCTATAAGTTATAGGAATATCAAATTTTTCATTCCTAAACTTAGTCTCTATTCAAAAACATGTCATCAATTAAAGTAAGGTGTCAAATTGTACTTCTCATCTAGTCTATTAATTTACCCTGAGTCGTATGCACCATCGTGACTGTGAAGTTGACTAA
This sequence comes from Agave tequilana, assembly GCA_038442645.1. Taxonomy (NCBI): domain Eukaryota; kingdom Viridiplantae; phylum Streptophyta; class Magnoliopsida; order Asparagales; family Asparagaceae; genus Agave; species Agave tequilana. The sequence goes on along the minus strand of JAVJIF010003142.1, from coordinate 298,885 downwards.
GGGTTCTTTAACATTAACTCCTATGCCTTATATTTATTTATTTTTGGTGAAATTTATTCCTCAATTTCATTAGGCTTTCTAATCTGCCCATGTAACGAGCATTCAGTTGGTGACACCCAAACCGGACAGTTTTAGGGCACCAGGTGAGAAAACACCCCTAAGGACTTAAACACTCGAGCAGATATGGCCACGAAACTAAGGTTTTTATTTATACGATGTACCCCTTTTAGGCGTGAATACTTATGCTTCATGAGGCATAAATACCCAGCTTAATCAGAGGATTTATATATACATTTTTTTTCAAACTTATCTAATTATCTTTTGCATAAATACTAAGGCTTGCTTAGGCCAAAGCACCTAGCTAATCAATAATTAAACTTTTTTCTTTTTCATAATATATATTTTTTTATAAGGCATAAGAGTCTCTATTTTTAAACCCTAAGTGTGTAAGTGTATTTAGTGTGCATATGTCATCAAGGTAAATATGAAGACTAAATTACTTTAACAAATTTTCTTCCGACCCTAAAAATCAAACAAGTTATCTTATTTTAACCAAGTGTAAGAAATCCTAATTATGATTCTCCTATTCCTTAAAATTGACTTAATTTCTTACAAAAAATATATCAAAATATTGTTCTACCCCTTCAAAAAGTTTTTTTTTGTTTTTTGTTTTTTGTTTTTAAATCAGTCATGTTAGAACCCTCCCCCACACTTATCTCATGCATTGTCCCCAATGTATGAAAGAAATGTATAAGTGCATGAAAAAAAAATGGAAAGGAGGAAAGTTACCGATACACTGGGTCAAAAAGACCCATAGTCGTTTCATTTACCTGCACCGATTCCAAGAAAAGTTTAAGGCGTTGACCATTTACCTTAAAGTTATTTCCATTCTTAGTGTCACTGATCTCAACTGCACCGTGTGGAAACACGATTTTTACAACGAATGGCCCAGTCCATCTCGATTTCAATTTTTCTGGAAAAAGATGAAGCCTAGAATTATAGAGTAAGACTTTTTATCCAGGGACAAAGGTTTTTCTTATGATGTGCTTGTCATGGAAAATCTTGACTCTATCTTTAGTGATCTTAGCATTTTCATAGGCTTCATTTCTCAATTCCTCCAATTCGAAAATTTGTAATTTCCGAAGGTCACCGACCTTAGTCAAGTCGAAATTCAACTGCTTGATTGCCCATAAGGCTCGGTGCTCTAACTCAACGGGCAAGTGACATAGTTTGCCATAGACTAACCTATAGGGAGACATTCCTAGAATCGTCTTGAAAGTAGTCCTGTAGGCCCATAGAGCATCTACAAGTTTGATGGACCAATCTTTCTGGTTTTGGTTCACAGTTTTCTCCAATATAAGCATGACTTGTCTATTTGAAACCTCAACTTGCCCACTGGTTTGAGGATGATAAGGTGTGGACAACTTGTGAGTTATGGCATACTTTCGCATAAGAGCTTCAAAAGATCTATAGCAAAAGTGAGTGCCATTATCACTGATGATAGCACGAGGGGTTCCGAAGCGGGAAAAAATGTTCTCTTTTAAAAACTTTATGACAACTTTGTTATCATTAGTTTTACAAGGAATGTCTTCTACCCACTTGGACACGTAATCCACAGCAACCAATATGTATTGGTTCCCAAATGAATTAGGAAATGGACCCATAAAGTCGATGCCCCAAACATCAAAGAGTTCTATTTCTAGAATTGGGCTTAGGGGCATCATATTTCGGTTTGAAATCCTTCCTGCCATTTGGTATCTAGGGCACGTCTTGCAAAATTCATAAGCATCCTTGAACAGAGTGGGCCAATAAAACCACTTTGTAGCACTTTTTCAGCAGTCTTGCGAGGACCAAAGTGTCCACCGCATGCAAGTTCGTGACAGAAAGATAGAACACTCTTAACCTCCTCATCGGGAATGCATCTCCTAATAATTTGGTCAGAGCAGTACTTGAAAAGATACGGTTCCTCCCAAAAGAAATACCAGACTTGGGATAAGAACCGATAAACATCATTTTTGGACCAATGAGACGGAGTTTGGTTTGTGACTAAGTAATTCACTATATCAGCAAACCAAGGTTCCCTAGAGATAGCTAAGAGATGTTCATCAGGAAAATCCTCATTTATGGATAATTCGTTGCATGGAGAATTAGGGATCCGTGAGAGGTGGTCAGCAACAACATTTTCTACGCCTTTATTATCTCGAATCTCAAGATCGAATTCTTGAAGAAGGAGGATGTAACACCCCGTTCCCGGCATACGTACTTAGTTGCGTATTCAGATTTTTCGACCTTATTTTTTAAATTTGCTTCCTGTATTTGTTTTGTATTATGAATTGTTTATATGAACATTTTGTCTTGGATCCGGATTCTCGGACTCGGATTCAGCCTTAGTCTGAACCGAGGACCCGATCCTAGAGTATTGCTCGGTTTGGACATTCTGGTATTCCGAATTGACCGATTTCAATTTTAAACATCGTTTTCTAATATTTTAGGTTTTCTATGATTTTCTGAAATTTTCCTGAATTAAGTTGAAAATCTTCAAAACGGGTGTCGATCAGTGCCGCTGACCGATTCTCAGATTTTTAATTTACGAACGGATTGGAATTACTAGAAGGGCCTTTAGGCATTATTTCTTAAAATCATATTTCTACCTAAATACTTTTTCTGAGTATTTTATGAATTTATGAAAATTCCACCGGAGTCGGTATCGGCCAGTATCGGCGGTTGACTTCCGGATTTTTAATTTGAAAACGGGATTTTATTTCTGAAAACCGATTTCATATTGTTTCTCAGGATGATGTTTTCTACCTCTGGGTATTTTTGGAGATTTTTCTGGAACAGTCGATATTTCGCGGCCATATTATAATATTATTATTTTTTCCAATCTTTCTTTTCTTTCTTTCTTTCCTTTCTTTTCTCCCACCAACCGCAGCCCACTCCCCTCCACGTGGGCCCGGTCACCTCCCCATCACATCCCCATCACCATCTCACTCTCTCTCCTTTCTTTCTCTTTTTCTTTTCTTTTTCCTTTCTTTTCCTTCATTCTCTTCTTCTTCTTCTTCTTCTCCTCCAAGAGAGGCCAGCCCCAACCGGCCATCACCGCCAGCCACCTCCGGCCACCGTCGCCGGCAAGGACCCCATCTCCGGTGGCCGAGCCTCCTCACCAACCACCACCTCCAATTCCTTCCTCCACAAAACCACCACCAAACCCACCACCACCACATAACCCAACTCCCCTTTTCCCCTCTTTCTTTTGGGTGGCCGGAGCCACCCCTGGTCTTGGGCGCCGCCGGCGGAGGCCGGCGGCCGCGGGCAGCCAGGGGCCCACCTGGGCCCCTGTGCTTGGCCGGAGAGGGGGGCAAACCCCCTCTCTTTTTCTCTCTGTTGAGGGGGGCAACAGCCCCCCTCTTTCCTTGCTGGAGGGGGGCAACAGCCCCCCTCCTGTGCACTGTTGAGGGGGCAGCCGCCCCCTCCTCTTCTGCCGGTGGCCGGCGCCGCCCGGCGCCGCCACCTGGCCGGCGGCCAGGCCGGGCGCCCCCAAGGGGGGGCGCTGTGCGTGGGATCCTGAGGGGGGCAGCAGCCCCCTTCTCTTGTTTACTCTCCATGGGTCCCTCTCTCTCTCACTCTCTCTCCTGGGTCTCTCTCTCCCTTGGACTCTCTCTCTCTCCCCCTTGGACTTTCTCTCTCTCTCCCTCCCTTAGATTCTCTCTCTACTCTCTCTCCTTAACTCCCGGTCTCTCTCTCTCTCTTGTGTTTGCCGACGCGGATCTCTCCCCCGCGTCCAGGCAATCCGTAACGCGGCCTCCGCGTTAATATATCGACGCAGCGCGGAGCCAACGCCCGCGTCTGTGTCCCTCTCGTGTCAACACGACGCGGAGCTAAAGTCCGCGTCTGTGTTCTTCCTGTGCTTCTCTGTTGGCAAGACCTAGGGCCGGTACCCTCCTTTTGGATTGGGGCCGAGCATCCCTTCGTCGGGCACAACAAAGGAATCACCTTTCCTCCTCTCAGTTTGTTTCCTAACGCGGATCTCAACCTCGCGTTTGTGGTATCTTCGCAGCGCGACTCCCGCGTCTGCTCTTTCTCGCGTCTGCTATTCCTGCGACGCGACACCCGCGTCTGTGATCCCCGCGTCTCACTGTCAAACCCGCATCTCTCTGTATCTCCTTCTCTCCCTAATATTTATATATTATTATATTTATGGCGCGTGCACGAGTTCCATGGATTCCAGACTTTTCGGCTTTCCGGTGATTTAGGCGAGTGATCTCGCTTTCCTCTTGCCTTACTATTTTATTGGTTATGCGAGTGTTCTCGCTCTCGCCTCCATTTGGGTTTCCCCGCTTCGTCGGGTCGACATGTATTTTACTTCATGTTTTCATGTATCATGTATTGGGCTGAGTCCCTGTATTTGTGTATGGCCGAGTGCCAATGACTGGACATGTATTGCTCTGTGACAAATGCTTGTATTACGGTAGTTTATTTATTGTTCATGTGGTACTAACATTGCAGGTCTCTCAGCCTTTAACCTCCGGTCACTCACTATCTCGGAAGGGAAGTGATTGGGGCCGGCAGGTCTCTCCGTTCTTCAGCCTCCGGTCACTCACTATCTCGAAAGAGAGGTGATTGGGACCGTCAGGTTTCTCAGTGCAGCCTCCGGTCACTCACTATCTCGAAAGAGAGGTGATTGGGACCGTCAGGTTTCCCAGTGCAGCCTCCGGTCACTCACTATCTCGAAAGGGAAGTGATTGGGACCGTCAGGTCTTCGGCTCCGCCTGGTTATCATGTTCAGCGTCCAGCGCTTTACCACTAGATTCGTCTAGGCGAGATGCTGCCGGATTTTCCACTCGCACTTTAGCCGAGTCGTCCCGGTAACCTCGCTAAGCGCTCTAGTGTTAAACACTGATTGCTGTCCATACTTCCAGCTTGCTTAGCTCCGCAACTACTTTACTACTTGCCATGCTATATGTGATAACCGATACCAGCTCTTACCATGCTATGCCTGATACAGGATACCTGAGACCAACCCTGACATACTACTACTTGACACTGACTCATGTTATACCACCTGTTCCCGGTTAATCCTGAATGGAACTAAGTGCCACACGGGACAAAGTGCCACACCACACATATGGTGGGGGCCACCTCTTGAATCCGTGGGGGCCACCTCTAGAATCCATTCCCCTCAGAACAAAGTGCCACATGGAACAAAGTGCCACACCACACATATGGTGGGGGCCACCTCTTTAATCTGTGGGGGCCACCTCTTGAATCTGTAGGGCCATCTCCTGCCTGTACCTGACCTGTTATCCTGAATTCTATACAGTGACCTGTACTCCTGAACTCCTGATCATGTCCTGCTCCTGTTATTCCCGTGAATTGATACTTGCTTGATAAATTATAATAATACAACTTGCACCTGGTTTGGGGGAAACTGATGGGCCCTGATTAATCATGTTTATGGTGGTCTTATCGAGCCGCGCGTGGCCAAATACTTGGGGATCTCCTGGCGGCCACCAGGGATTCCGTGGGGTGTGCTGGCACCCCTACTCCTGATTATTCCTGCCGGGTATGCACACGCCCTAGGCCTATTTCTATGGGATCTGCGATACTCTATTCCTGTTCGGGCGACCATAAGTCCCGGTACCTAGCGGTACGTTCCGGCTCAGCACCGGATACTCCTGAACCGTTGTCCCGGGCATGTACGGGGCCCATCCGAAATATGATTCATCGAACTTTATCAGTTTCCAAATAATTGGCTATATAAGTTGTGAGTGGAAGTATGTGGAATGGGACACATACTGAAGCTTGGAACTTAGGCGGTCCCAATAATAATAATAATAAGCTATGTGAATCTGTTGTGCTGTTTTGTAACTCGGATTGTATGCGCTTGGATTACGGTGACATGAGATAAAAGGTATATAGATGAGGGTTTCCTTGTTTGGATTATTCCTTCGATGTACTAGTCTCATGGAGCCTAACCTAAGTGTTTACGATTGGTTTTGCTCGTAATCGGTTTTACTCGGTTTATCAGTTTTTATCGGTTTTATATTAGTTTAGGAGATGTCGAGTGATGCCTGTTATGACTCTTGTTATCCCTGTCATGATTCCAGCTATGTATTCCTGTTGTGACTCCCTTTATGACTGCTATGCACTCCTGTTATGACCGTTGTGTGATTTGCCACAAATGCTTTCATCGGGTTCTATAACAGAATCCCAGTTTTATGATTATCATGCTATACCTGTTCACACCTGCTTATACATGCTCTTGTTCACGGCACAGTTTTCAATACATGATTATGGTTCGGTTTTATCGATACACATGTGCTTATCCTTGCTCGCCATTTGGCTTTTGCTTCACCACTCGCCTGGGGAGTTTCATCTGACTCCCCTGGATCCTCATGTCCAGGTCTTGGAGCTTGGAGCGTGTGGATTTTCCCCGTTGCTGATCAGAGTGGCGCAGCGGTAGCGTGGATCTCCAGCAGACCGTTCGGAGCGCTATCCTTCTAGGCCCCTGTGTGCCTCCCGAGTTTTCCTTTTATAAACTCGTGAGTGCCTTTTTTACTATTTACTCTTGTATATTCCTTGTACTCTCGCATTTGCGCCTATCAGGTGATGTAATATTCATGTAATATCAGATCACCTCTGGTGATAACTCTGTAATTGTACCCATGTGTTGGAATGTATAATGCACCACTTGCTTCCGTACTCTGATTCTTGCCAGTACTGATGCTTAGCGTATATACGTGAAGGTACTTCTGACTTGCGTATATACGTTGCAGTAATGTCTCCGTATCCGCCAGGATCGGGGCGTTACAGGGTGGTATCAGAGCTTAGGCTCTACATCCTCAGTACGTCCAGACGGCAAATTAATGGTAAAGAAATTTGCAACTGGAATGCATGAGTCCTGGTTATACAGTCCAACTACAAGTACAGAGTTATCTATTTTCTTGATTATCCTTCCTTTGATTCCTAATCCCTCCTATCTTTCCCTTGTTTTGGTTTTTTTGTAGCCTTTATATCAACTTAAGATATGAATACACTAGAGAGGGTAGCGGCTGGCTCTGACTATTGTTCAGTCTACTTGAGGGCCCTACCTATAGTGCTCCATATCTTAATTGGTATAAATTCCGCCTTGTCCCCATTGTGTTCAATTTGCCCCTTATCGAAATTGCGAGGACGCAATTTTTGTAAGGTGGGTGGATTGTAACACCCCGTTCCCGGAATACGTACTTAGTTGCGTATTCAAATTTTTCGACCGTATTTTTCGATTTGCTTCCTGTATTTGTTTTGTATTATGAATTGTTTATATGAACATTTTGTCTTGGATCCGGATTCTCGGACTCGGATTCAGCCTTAGTCTGAACCGAGGACCCGATCCTAGAGTATTGCTCGGTTTGGACATTCTGGTATTCCGAATTGACCGATTTCAGTTTTAAACATCGTTTTCTAATATTTTAGATTTTCTATAATTTTCTGGAATTTTCCTGAATTAAGTTGAAAATCTTCAAAATGGGTGTCGATCAGTGCCGCTGACCGATTCCCGGATTTTTAATTTACGAACGGATTAGAATTACTAGAAGGGCCTTTAGGCATTATTTCTTAAAATCATATTTTCTACCTAAATACTTTTTCTGAGTATTTTATGAATTTATGAAAATTCCACCGGAGTCGGTATCGGCCAGTATCGGCGGTTGACTTCCGGATTTTTAATTTGAAAATGGGATTTATTTCTGAAAACCGATTTCATATTGTTTCTCAGGATGATGTTTTCTACCTCTGGGTATTTTTGGAGATTTTTCTGGAACAGTCGATATTTCGCGGCCATATTATAATATTATTATTTTTTCCAATCTTTCTTTTCTTTCTTTCTTTCCTTTCTTTTCTCCCACCAACCGCAGCCCACTCCCCTCCACGTGGGCCCGGTCACCTCCCCATCACATCCCCATCACCATCTCACTCTCTCTCCTTTCTTTCTCTTTTTCTTTTCTTTTTCCTTTCTTTTCCTTCATTCTCTTCTTCTTCTTCTTCTCCTCCTCCAAGAGAGGCCAGCCCCAACCGGCCATCACCGCCAGCCACCTCCGGCCACCGTCGCCGGCAAGGACCCCATCTCCGGTGGCCGAGCCTCCTCACCAACCACCACCCTCAATTCCTTCCTCCACAAAACCACCACCAAACCCACCACCACCACATAACCCAACTCCCCTTTTCCCCTCTTTCTTTTGGGGTGGCCGGAGCCACCCCTGGTCTTGGGCGCCGCCGGCGGAGGCCGGCGGCCGCGGGCAGCCAGGGGCCCACCTGGGCCCCTGTGCTTGGCCGGAGAGGGGGCAAACCCCCTCTCTTTTTCTCTCTGTTGAGGGGTGTTGGCCCAAAGGCCATTATCCCGGTTATTTTGATGATAGCAAAACATATTTAGTTATGTATTTAATAATCTTGTTTAAAAGGATTTCAGGCTCAAGAAATAGGTTTTTGACGACTCCACTAAAAGACTCACACATTTGGAGTTCGCCCAAGATTTGCATTCCCAAGCCAAAGCACATAGGAAGCTTCGGGAATATGACGTTGAAGAAAAAGATCAAGAACAAGTCAAGACTTTGCTAAAGATTCAAGATTTGTATTTTTGATTTTGTTTTTAGATATTTTGTCAAAACTAGATATTAGAAGTAGAGATATGGGATTATCACACACACACACCTCTTAGCTAGGTTCATGGCTTCAAAAAGATTTTCAAATTCCATTTTCTAACTTAGATCTAAAGAGAACATATTTTGGAAATATGATTTTCAGAAAAACAATAGTTTTGGGAAAAACAATTTTATGGAAAAACAAGTTTCTATCAAAAGGATTTTTATCAAACTATTTTAACATGATAGAAGTATGACACATGCTCATACTCTATGTTTTTACAAGTTCCAAAAATCCTACCCAAGACCCAAATCCAAAACCCAAGATTTTCTGGTTCTGGAAGTTCTGTTTTTCAGAACTCACAGTGACCGGTCGACCGGCCCGGTCGACCGATGTGCACAATACTGTGCACGTCTATATCAGTCGACCGACCCGGTCGACCGATGTTCACTTGCTTTCACAGGAGTTTTCGGTCGACCGACCCGGTCGACCGATGAACCCCAACGGTCACATTTTTGACCGTTGGCGGTCGACCGACCCGGTCGACCGGACTCTGTCAAAAGTTCTGACAGATCCAACAGCTATTTTTTCTGACTGTTTTCTCTTTTGGGATTTGGTATCAGCGAATTTGTGAGGCTGTTTTTGACCCCTATAAATAGAGGGTCACCTCATATTGATTAGACAACTATTACAAAACAATTTTGCAAGATTTGAAAAGAGTTTTACAAGAGATTTTAAAGATTTCCAAAGTTCTCATTTTAGAAAAGATTTCTCTCCAAAGCCAAAATTCCAATCACCTTACTTGAAGCCTATACCTCTACTTCTCTCTAGTTTTGCACTACACAATCCCATACTTCTACTCTACATATTTGGTTCTAGGATTGTGCTTAGTGAGCTTTTGTAAAGTGATCAAGTGTTGATCACTTCTTTGTTATTTGAGTGAAGTTGTAGAGGCATCGGCCTCAAGGCGAGCTAGTGTGCTCAAGGTGGTGAAGTGTCATCACGAGAGACGGACAAGTGTTGTCCTTGTATTGTTGATCCGGTGGGATCCTCAATAGTGGAAATCCTTCAAGTGTGAAGGCGGGGACGTAGAGCGTGGCTCGAACCTCAGAAACAACTCCTTGTGTTTGCGTTTGATCAAATCTCTCTAAACTCTATCTCTTTATTACTTGCACCTTTATATTGTCTATTACTTGCAAGAATTTGTGTATTGTGCTAATTGTTAGTTGTAATTTTTAAATTCCGCATTATTGCCATAATTCATATAGCCATCACCTATTCACCCCCCCTCTAGGTGATTTCAATTGGTATCAGAGCCTAACCCTACAACTTAGGTCTAACAACCTTAGGGAGATCCATATTTGGCTATATATATTTGTGTTGCTTTTACATTTGCTTGTGCATTCATGGCATCCATGGACATTTCTAGCATTAAATCCCCACCCAAGTTTGATGGTTTAAACTTCCCCATTTGGAAGGTGAAAATGAATCTCTTCCTTAAATCCCTAGGAGTTAGGGTAGCTAGGGCTATAACCAAAGATTTTATTGAACCCACTAGTGATGAGAGCACATGGTCCGAGGATACTTCCAAAGACTATGAGGCTAATGCTAGGGCACAATATGCATTGACCCAAGCATTAAATGAAGATGACCTTGCACGCATAATAAATTGTAAATCCGCATTTGAGGTTTGGAACATACTCATTGTGACTCATGAGGGAACGTCTCAAGTCAAGAGAGCCAAAGTTGACTTGCTACGTTCTCAATATGAGAATTTCTATATGTTTGATAATGAGAGCATTGATGACATGCTCACCGTTTTACAAAAATAACTAATGCTCTTTCTTCCTTAGGCGACAAGATTGATAATGATCAAAAGATAAGGAAGGTGATTAGAGCTCTTCCCAAAGCTTGGGAAGTCAAGGCGACAACCCTCAAGGAGCTAAACGACAAAGAGGAGATGGACTTCTCCGGCTTCATCGGAAATCTCAAGACACATGAGATGGAGATGAAAGTTAGAGAAGAGAGGGAGGCACCAAAGAAGAAGACGATTGCCTTCAAAGCCACTCCTACTACCATTGAGGAAGATGACTCATCCGAAGATTGCGATGAGGACTTCGCCATGCTCATCCGGAAGGTGGGCAAGATGTTCTACAAGAAGGGACGGCAAAGTAACTTCCGAAGAGGGAAGCCTCAAGGAAGGTACGAGAAGAAAAGAGATGAACCCGGTCCTTGCTTTTATTGCAAGAAGATCGGTCACCTAATTGCCGATTGCCCCGCTCTACAAGCAACCACATCCAAGAATGGGCAAAGAAGAAGAAAGCCTTGGCCGCTACATGGGATGATTCGGAGTCGGAATCCGAAGAGGAGCACGACGCCGCCAACATGTGCTTCATGGCACAAGGAGACGACGCTTCTAAGGTAACATTTGATAACACTCTTGATGATGATGACCTCACTATGGATGAACTAGCACATTTCTTTGAGGAATTACAACATAGATATGAGATTTCGCAATCTCATAATAAAAAGTTAAAAAGGGAAAATGAGTCTTTGAGAGATAAGATTAATATTATTGAAAAAGAGAAAAATGAGTTATCTAGTTCTTTTGAAAATTGAAAAATGATTTTGATAAATATAAGGTAGCTAATAAAGGAAAAACCCCCATGATTTCTAATGATAAAAATGTTTTTGTTGAAATTCAAAAACGTGTTGATTCTTTAGATAAAACTTTAAAGAAATGTGCATTTGATTTTAACAAGCTTGCATCTAAATTTCCTAAGGGAGTAGCTCAAGGGAAACATGTTCATCATAAACACTCCACACATAGACATGCACACACACATAACCATGCTTTTATGTACAATAGTGGTAGAATTTATATTTGCACACATTGTGGCCGCAAAGGCCATTTAGAAAAATTTTGCTATGCTAAGAACAATGTAAAGAATAAATTTGTTTGGGTTCGCCCCGGATCTAACCCCAAAGGACCCACTAAGATTTGGGTACCAAAAGAGCCACCAAATTTGAATGATACAGGTATAGGTGGATCTACACCCTCCAAGACTTAGGAGGAGGTGGTGCCCGGGTGGTTGATGCATCGGAGCTTAAAGAATAAATCATGCATGCATCGCTATCGTGGAGGCACCTATTTGTGGAGATTGCCCGTAAATTGGTAACATCTCCATTTAAGAGTTTAATTTTGTATATACAATTGTTATAGGATTGCTAGTTTAATTTTATGCCTCATTGATACATGATTAGTATAAACTTGCAACTCTATCATGATTGTATATGCCATGTTAAGTTTTTGATTTTTAGTCATGTATACATATGTATAGAATTGATAGTTTGCTTTTGTACTCTAGTGCTATATGCTTGTATAGAACTACTTTTCTATCATGTTGTATATGTGCCTTGTGTTAACTTCTATATATTTTTTTTGTTTTTTGTTTCATGCCTTGTTTAATGTATGTCCACATGTATAGGTTATTATTTGTGATTATATACCTGTATACATATACACATTATTTTCATAAATAAAAATAAACATTGGTAAAATTTCCTATTTAAACAAACACCTTAAAGATGGCAATTGCGCACCTCAACTCATTCAAGAGGAATCAAGAGGATGAAGTTCAGAACCCGTCACTGGGTATTCGGCTTCAACATCTTTAAAATCTTTGTTTAAATATGAAAAATAAAATTTAAAAGGGATTGCTTGAATTTTGATGTTGTAATAACTTAATAAAGATTTAAAACCTGTTGGTGTATTCCTATATGTTTATATATAACACCTATTTTGATTACAAATTATTTAAAATTTTTTTTGGGCTGATAACAGTTTTCAGGCAAAGCCGGTCGACCGACCTATATAACCCCGGTCGACCGACTCTGCCTGAGAAGAAATTTTTATTTCTTTTCTGTTATCGGTCGACCGACTATGTGTCCCGGTCGACCGATCTTGCCTGCAGAGCTCTCGGGTTAAATCGGTCGACCGACCCGGTCGACCGCTCTCTGCTTACAGAGCTCTCGGGGTTGTTTCGGTCGACCGACCCGGTCGACCGATCGTCGTATTTGGCCCTATATCTGTGTTTTTCTCTTCACTTTTTCTCTCTCTCTCTCACTTCTCTCAGACGAACCGCAAGACACCCATTTCCCCAAAATTTCCAACTCTCAAATCTTTCATCTGATCCTTAATTCCTTGAAAACCCACTTCATACTCCTTCTTCCAACTCCAGATCTGCAATTTCAAGTCGATCAAACCAGCAGATTTTAAGAAATCTCGGATTTTTCAGTTAGGGTTTCAGAATTTTCATCAAGGTAAAAATCGAATTTTTATTATGAATCTTCACTTCTAGCTTAGAAATCTTTCTTCCTTTGTCACTATTTTAGGTTGCTTAGCTTCTAGATCGTGCCATAACCTGTTTTAATCTAAAAATTTCATTTTTATTCATCATGCCAAAGAGATCTTGTACTGAGAAGGGAAAGGAAGTTGCACAACCTTCCTCCCAAGCTCCTAGACCCTCTCGCCCCTTTATAAATGATCTTGCAGCTGATAGATACTCCCATCTCTCCACTAGAAATATCAATTCAGGGAGATTTGTAGCTATTCAGGATTTTGAACATCTAGGTATCCCTCAAATCTTGCAAAACAACAATCTAGTTGAGTTCTTGTCCATCAAGGAACAAGTCTACACCTCCCTTGTTCCTTACTTTTATGCCAATTATGAATTCGATGGAAATCGGATCACATCTAGGGTTTTAGGTAGAAACATCGACATTTCTATAGGTCGATTTGCTAGGATTCTGCATCTCTCCACTGGTGGAGCAGATATGTATTCTCATGATTTGCATGACTTTGAATTCCCGGACGGTGAGTCTACGCTCACCGCCTCTACCTTGATCCACGGGGATGACAACCCCGGTCTAGTAAGGAATGAGGTTGTGAGTAGGTATACTCTCACTGTTCAGGTCCTTGCTAAGATTATTTTCTTTAACATTGTCCCCAAACATGGTGAGTATAGCCATGCTAGGGGTTGTGTCCCTTTGATTATCTTTTGCCTGCTTAAAGGGATTAAGGTAAACTTTCCTAGAGTTATTGCGTCTCATATGGGCTCTGATCAAATCCGTACTGCGGGTAGAAGCTTGCCCTACGGCATGCTTATCACCCATCTTCTTAGGGCCCTTGACTTTGATCTCTCCGCTGAAACTCCTTCCAATCCCCTGACCCACATCAATGGAGTTGTCCTGAAGATGATGGAAGCTCAGCTGCGTAGACACGCTCCTGTGCAACCACATCTTCCTCCTGCTGGTCCTGGCCCATCTTCAGCACCAGGATCTTCTTCTTCTGCAGCACCTGCATTTCCTCCTGAGTTTCTTGCTCTTGTCTCTTCGGAGGTCCGCTCTCAGCTCGAGGCACATCAGACCTTGGCCGAGCAGCGCGACGCAGCCATTCGTGCAGAGTTAGATGCTCGTGCTCTTCAGGACGCTGCTTTTCGGGAGGAGGTCCGAAACGACATGTCTTATTTTGCTGACTCCATGAGATTCGTGGATGTTCAGTTTCAGGCCCTTTTCTCAAAATTTGACATGCTCGTTCCTGATCGGACTCCGACTGCTTGTCGACTCCCAGCCACCGGTCCTCCTTTTCCTCCCAGAGCTCGATCTTCTGTTCCTCCACCGCGCACCAGAGTCGATGGCATGGATCCAGAGGAGGTTGCTTCTTCAGAGGAAGGTGGTGATGATGACGGAGACGGCGATGACGGTGATGATGGTGCTGAGGAGTGACCTCCCCTTTTGATGATGTCAAAAAGGGGGAGAGTTATTTTGAGAGAGATATTTTGTAGTATTTGTGTTTGGCTTGTACTTGTATTTGGATATTTTGTGATGGACATGTAGTATTTGTTGTTGGGACATGTAGTATTTATTTTTACTTTGGACATGTATTTTTATGTGTTGTGGACATGTGTTGTGGACATGGTTATCTTTTGTTTTTATGTATCTCTTATTTATGTCATGTATGAGACTCATTTCCTTCATCTATGATATGACATGAGTATTTAGCATCTTTTGTTGGCATGGAAATAAAATGTTTATGATTATGATTTGTGATAATATGCCTGAGTATGATTTTTATATATATGCTTGTGTTGAGGGGGAGCTTCATTTGAAGACTCTACCCAAAATATCTTGTGATAACTACATATGTTTTGCCATCATCAAAAAGGGGGAGATTGTTGGCCCAAAGGCCATTATCCCGGTTATTTTGATGATAGCAAAACATATTTAGTTATGTATTTAATAATCTTGTTTAAAAGGATTTCAGGCTCAAGAAATAGGTTTTTGACGACTCCACTAAAAGACTCACACATTTGGAGTTCGCCCAAGATTTGCATTCCCAAGCCAAAGCACATAGGAAGCTTCGGGAATATGACGTTGAAGAAAAATATCAAGAACAAGTCAAGACTTTGCTAAAGATTCAAGATTTGTATTTTTGATTTTGTTTTTAGATATTTTGTCAAAACTAGATATTAGAAGTAGAGATATGGGATTATCACACACACACACCTCTTAGCTAGGTTCATGGCTTCAAAAAGATTTTCAAATTCCATTTTCTAACTTAGATCTAAAGAGAACATATTTTGGAAATATGATTTTCAGAAAAACAATAGTTTTGGGAAAAACAATTTTATGGAAAAACAAGTTTCTATCAAAAGGATTTTTATCAAACTATTTTAACATGATAGAAGTATGACACATGCTCATACTCTATGTTTTTACAAGTTCCAAAAATCCTACCCAAGACCCAAATCCAAAAACCCAAGATTTTCTGGTTCTGGAAGTTCTGTTTTCAGAACTCACAGTGACCGGTCGACCGGCCCGGTCGACCGATGTGCACAATACTGTGCACGTCTATATCAGTCGACCGACCCAGTCGACCGATGTTCACTTGCTTTCACAGGAGTTTTCGGTCGACCGACCCGGTCGACCGATGAACCCCAACGGTCACATTTTTGACCGTTGGCGGTCGACCGACCCGGTCGACCGGACTCTGTCAAAAGTTCTGACAGATCCAACAACTATTTTTTCTGACTGTTTTCTCTTTTGGGATTTGGTATCAGCGAATTTGTGAGGCTGTTTTTGACCCCTATAAATAGAGGGTCACCTCATATTGCTTAGACAACTATTACAAAACAATTTTACAAGATTTGAAAAGAGTTTTACAAGAGATTTTAAAGATTTCCAAAGTTCTCATTTTAGAAAAGATTTCTCTCCAAAGCCAAAATTCCAATCACCTTACTTGAAGCCTATACCTCTACTTCTCTCTAGTTTTGCACTACACAATCCCATACTTCTACTCTACATATTTGGTTCTAGGATTGTGCTTAGTGAGCTTTTGTAAAGTGATCAAGTGTTGATCACTTCTTTGTTATTTGAGTGAAGTTGTAGAGGCATCGGCCTCAAGGCGAGCTAGTGTGCTCAAGGTGGTGAAGTGTCATCACGAGAGACGGACAAGTGTTGTCCTTGTATTGTTGATCCGGTGGGATCCTCAATAGTGGAAATCCTTCAAGTGTGAAGGCGGGGACGTAGAGCGTGGCTCGAACCTCGGAAACAACTCCTTGTGTTTGCGTTTGATCAAATCTCTCTAAACTCTATCTCTTTATTACTTGCACCTTTATATTGTCTATTACTTGCAAGAATTTGTGTATTGTGCTAATTGTTAGTTGTAATTTTTAAATTCCGCATTATTGCCATAATTCATATAGCCATCACCTATTCACCCCCCCTCTAGGTGATTTCAAGGGGGGCAACATTTTTTAAATTCCGCATTTGTAATTTCCGAAGGTCACCGACCTTAGTCAAGTCGAAATTCAACTGCTTGATTGCCCATAAGGCTCGGTGCTCTAACTCAACGGGCAAGTGACATTGTTTGCCATAGACTAACCTATAGGGAGACATTCCTAGAATCGTCTTGAAAGCAGTCCTGTAGGCCCATAGAGCATCTACAAGTTTGATGGACCAATCTTTCTGGTTTTGGTTCACAGTTTTCTCCAATATAAGCATGACTTGTCTATTTGAAACCTCAACTTGCCCACTGGTTTGAGGATGATAAGGTGTGGACAACTTGTGAGTTATGGCATACTTTCGCATAAGAGCTTCAAAAGATCTATAGCAAAAGTGAGTGCCATTATCACTGATGATAGCACGTGGGGTTCCGAAGAGGGAAAAAATGTTCTCTTTTAAAAACTTTATGACAACTTTGTTATCATTAGTTTTACAAGGAATGTCTTCTACCCACTTGGACACGTAATCCACAGCAACCAATATGTATTGGTTCCCAAATGAATTAGGAAATGGACCCATAAAGTCGATGCCCCAAACATCAAAGAGTTCTATTTCTAGAATTGGGCTTAGGGGCATCATATTTCGGTTTGAAATCCTTCCTGCCATTTGGTATCTAGGGCACGTCTTGCAAAATTCATAAGCATCCTTGAACAGAGTGGGCCAATAAAACCCACTTTGTAGCACTTTTTCAGCAGTCTTGCGAGGACCAAAGTGTCCACCGCATGCAAGTTCGTGACAGAAAGATAGAACACTCTTAACCTCCTCATCGGGAATGCATCTCCTAATAATTTGGTCAGAGCAGTACTTGAAAAGATACGGTTCCTCCCAAAAGAAATACCAGACTTGGATAAGAACCGATAAACATCATTTTTGGACCAATGAGACGGAGTTTGGTTTGTGACTAAGTAATTCACTATATCAGCAAACCAAGGTTCCCTAGAGATAGCTAAGAGATGTTCATCAGGAAAATCCTCATGTATGGATAATTCGTTGCATGGAGAATTAGGGATCCGTGAGAGGTGGTCAGCAATAACATTTTCTACGCCTTTATTATCTCGAATCTCAAGATCGAATTCTTGAAGAAGGAGGATGTAACACCCCGTTCCCGGAATACGTACTTAGTTGCGTATTCAGATTTTTTGACCTTATTTTTCGATTTGCTTCCTGTATTTGTTTTGTATTATGAATTGTTTATATGAACATTTTGTCTTGGATCCGGATTCTCGGACTCGGATTCAGCCTTAGTCTGAACCGAGGACCCGATCCTAGAGTATTGCTCGGTTTGGACATTCTGGTATTCCGAATTGACCGATTTCAGTTTTAAACATCGTTTTCTAATATTTTAGAATTTCTATGATTTTCTGGAATTTTCCTGAATTAAGTTGAAAATCTTCAAAACGGGTGTCGATCAGTGCCGCTGACCGATTCCCGGATTTTTAATTTACGAACGGATTGGAATTACTAGAAGGGCCTTTAGGCACTATTTCTTAAAATCATATTTTCTACCTAAATACTTTTTCTGAGTATTTTATGAATTTATGAAAATTCCACCGGAGTCGGTATCGGCCAGTATCGGCGGTTGACTTCCGGATTTTTAATTTGAAAACGGGATTTTATTTCTGAAAACCGATTTCATATTGTTTCTCAGGATGATGTTTTCTACCTCTGGGTATTTTTGGGGATTTTTCTGGAACAGTCGATATTTCGCGGCCATATTATAATATTATTATTATTTCCAATCTTTCTTTTCTTTCTTTCTTTCCTTTCTTTTCTCCCACCAACCGCAGCCCACTCCCCTCCACGTGGGCCCGGTCACCTCCCCATCACATCCCCATCACCATCTCACTCTCTCTCCTTTCTTTCTCTTTTTCTTTTCTTTTTCCTTTCTTTTCCTTCATTCTCTTCTTCTTCTTCTTCTTCTCCTCCAAGAGAGGCCAGCCCCAACCGGCCATCACCGCCAGCCACCTCCGGCCACCGTCGCCGGCAAGGACCCCATCTCCGGTGGCCGAGCCTCCTCACCAACCACCACCTCCAATTCCTTCCTCCACAAAACCACCACCAAACCCACCACCACCACATAACCCAACTCCCCTTTTCCCCTCTTTCTTTTGGGTGGCCGGAGCCACCCCTGGTCTTGGGCGCCGCCGGCGGAGGCCGGCGGCCGCGGGCAGCCAGGGGCCCACCTGGGCCCCTGTGCTTGGCCGGAGAGGGGGGCAAACCCCCTCTCTTTTTCTCTCTGTTGAGGGGGGCAATAGCCCCCCTCTTTCCTTGCTGGAGGGGGGCAACAGCCCCCTCCTGTGCACTGTTGAGGGGGCAGCCGCCCCCTCCTCTTCTGCCGGTGGCCGGCGCCGCTCGGCGCCGCCACCTGGCCGGCGGCCAGGCCGGGCGCCCCCAAGGGGGGGCGCTGTGCGTGGGATCCTGAGGGGGGCAGCAGCCCCCTTCTCTTGTTTACTCTCCATGGGTCCCTCTCTCTCTCACTCTCTCTCCTGGGTCTCTCTCTCCCTTGGACTCTCTCTCTCTCCCCCTTGGACTTTCTCTCTCTCTCCCTCCCTTAGATTCTCTCTCTACTCTCTCTCCTTAACTCCCGGTCTCTCTCTCTTATGTTTGCCGACGCGGATCTCTCCCCCGCATCCAGGCAATCCGTAACGCGGCCTCCGCGTTAATATATCGACGCAGCGCGGAGCCAACGCCCGCGTCTGTGTCCCTCTCGTGTCAACACGACGCGGAGCTAAAGTCCGCGTCTGTGTTCTTCCTGTGCTTCTCCGTTGGCAAGACCTAGGGCCGGTACCCTCCTTTGGATTGGGGCCGAGCATCCCTTTGTCAGGCACAACAAAGGAATCACCTTTCCTCCTCTCAGTTTGTTTCCTAACGCGGATCTCAACCCCGCGTTTGTGGTATCTTCGCAGCGCGACTCCCGCGTCTGCTCTTTCTCGCGTCTGCTATTCCTGCGACGCGACACCCGCGTCTGTGATCCCCGCGTCTCACTGTCAAACCCGCATCTCTCTGTATCTCCTTCTCTCCCTAATATTTATATATTATTATATTTATGGCGCGTGCACGAGTTCCATGGATTCCAGACTTTTCGGCTTTCCGGTGATTTATGCGAGTGATCTCGCTTTCCTCTTGCCTTACTATTTTATTGGTTATGCGAGTGTTCTCGCTCTCGCCTCCATTTGGGTTTCCCCGCTTTGTCGGGTCGACATGTATTTTACTTCATGTTTTCATGTATCATGTATTGGGCTGAGTCCCTGTATTTGTGTATGGCCGAGTGCCAATGACTGGACATGTATTGCTCTGTGACAAATGCTTGTATTACGGTAGTTTATTTATTGTTCATGTGGTACTAACATTGCAGGTCTCTCAGCCTTTAACTGCAGGGCCATCTCCTGCCTGTACCTGACCTGTTATCCTGAATTCTATACAGTGACCTGTACTCCTGAATTCCTGATCATGTCCTGCTCCTGTTATTCCCGTGAATTGATACTTGCTTGATAAATTATAATAATACAACTTGCACCTGGTTTGGGGGAAACTGATGGGCCCTGATTAATCATGTTTATGGTGGTCTTATCGAGCCGCGCGTGGCCAAATACTTGGGGATCTCCTGGCGGCCACCAGGGATTCCGTGGGGTGTGCTGGCACCCCTACTCCTGATTATTCCTGCCGGGTATGCACACGCCCTAGGCCTATTTCTATGGGATCTGCGATACTCTATTCCTGTTCGGGCGACCATAAGTCCCGGTACCTAGCGGTACGTTCCGGCTCAGCACCGGATACTCCTGAACCGTTGTCCCGGGCATGTACGGGGCCCATCCGAAACATGATTCATCGAACTTTATCAGTTTCCAAATAATTGGCTATATAAGTTGTGAGTGGAAGTATGTGGAATGGGACACATACTGAAGCTTGGAACTTAGGCGGCCCCAATAATAATAATAATAAGCTATGTGAATCTGTTGTGCTGTTTTGTAACTCGGATTGTATGCGCTTGGATTACGGTGACATGAGATAAAAGGTATATAGATGAGGGTTTCCTTGTTTGGATTATTCCTTCGATGTACTAGTCTCATGGAGCCTAACCTAAGTGTTTACGATTGGTTTTGCTCGTAATCGGTTTTACTCAGTTTTATCGGTTTTTATCGGTTTTATATTAGTTTAGGAGATGTCGAGTGATGCCTGTTATGACTCTTGTTATCCCTGTCATGATTCCAGCTATGTATTCCTGTTGTGACTCCCTTTATGACTGCTATGCACTCCTGTTATGACCGTTGTGTGATTTGCCACAAATGCTTTCATCGGGTTCTATAACAGAATCCCAGTTTTATGATTATCATGCTATACCTGTTCACACCTGCTTATACATGCTCTTGTTCACGGCACAATTTTCAATACATGATTATGGTTCGGTTTTATCGATACACATGTGCTTATCCTTGCTCGCCATTTGGCTTTTGCTTCACCACTCGCCTGGGGAGTTTCATCTGACTCCCCTGGATCCTCATGTCCAGGTCTTGAAGCTTGGAGCGTGTGGATTTTCCCCCGTTGCTGATCAGAGTGGCGCAGCGGTAGCGTGGATCTCCAGCAGACCGTTCGGAGCGCTATCCTTCTAGGCCCCTGTGTGCCTCCCGAGTTTTCCTTTTATAAACTCGTGAGTGCCTTTTTTACTGTTTACTCTTGTATATTCCTTGTACTCTCGCATTTGCGCCTATCAGGTGATGTAATATTCATGTGATATCAGATCACCTCTGGTGATAACTCTGTAATTGTACCCATGTGTTGGAATGTATAATGCACCACTTGCTTCCGTACTCTGATTCTTGCCAGTACTGATGCTTAGCGTATATACGTGAAGGTACTTCTGACTTGCGTATATACGTTGCAGTAATGTCTCCGTATCCGCCAGGATCGGGGCGTTACAGAGGATCCAGCGAATGAGTCGGGCCTTGGCATCCTTCTTCATCATGAGGTACCTAAGCGCAGAATGATCGGTGAAAACGGTGGTTTTGGACCCTAGTAGATAGGGACGAAACTTCTCTAAGGCAAACACTACTGCCAAGAATTCCTTCTCAGTCGTAGTGTAGTTCAGTTGAGCATCGTTGAGAGTCCTACTAGAGTAGTAGATCACATGCTGCTTGTTATCAATGCGTTGTCGTAGGACAGCGCCTATGGCAAAATTGGAAGCATCGCACATGATCTCAAACGGCTTAGACCAATCCGGTGCAGATATGATTGGTGCAGAAATAAGCTCTCTTTTAAGCTTCTCCCAAGAATTTATGCATTCAGCATCGAAAGTGAAGGACACATCCTTAGCTAACAGATTAGTCAAGGGCCTAGCAATTTTGCTAAAATCCTTATAAAATCTTCGATAGAAACTAGCGTGTCCTAGAAGGATCTAATGTCCTTAACGCATTTGGGCATGGGAAGCTTAGCAATAACCTCGATTTTGGTTCTATCCACTTCAATTCCTTTCTTGGAGATTTCATGACCCAAGATAATTCCATGTTTTACCATGAAGTGGCATTTCTCCCAGTTCAGTGTCAGATTTTTCTCAGAACAACGTTGGAGGACGAGTTCTAGATGGTGGAGACAATGAGTGAATAAATCTCCGTAGATGGAGAAATCATCCATAAAAATCTCTAAGAATCGTTCTACCATATCAGAGAAAAGACTCAACATGCAACGTTGAAACATTGCTGGGGCATTGCATAAGCCGAAGGGCATTCGACGATAAGCAAATGTCCCAAATAGACATGTAAATGTAGTCTTTTCTTGGTCCTCAGGAGCGATAGGGATCTGGTTATAGCCCGAGTAACCGTCCAAGAAACAGTAATACTCGTGACCCGCCAAACGTTCAAGCATTTGATCAATGAAGGGAAGTGGAAAATGGTCCTTACGAGTTGCAGCACTTAGTTTCCTATAATCGATGCAAACTCGGATCTTCGTGGGAAGTCGAGTTTGAACAACTCTTTGTTCTCGCTTTCCACTACGGTGAAACCGGATTTCTTCGGAACCGCATGGACAGGACTGACCCATTGCTATCAGAAATGGGATAAATTATCCCATTGTCTAAGAGTTTTATGATTTCAGCATGAACAGCCTCTTGCATTATAGGGTTTAACCTACGCTGCGGGTCTCTCTTAGGTGTGGCGTCTTCATTGAGATGAATTCGATGTTGAACGATGGTTGGACTTAATCCCTTGATATCAGTCATAGTCCACCCAATGGCTTCCCTATGTTTTCTTAGAACAATTTTCAGATCTTCTTCTTCCCCGTCATTTAAATGGGAGGCAATGATGACAGGAAAGGTCTCTTGTTCGCCTAGATAGGCGTACTTGAGATGCGAAGGTAAGGCTTTCAATTCTAAGGAAGAGGAAGGCTCACTGGTAGGACTAGTCAAATCTGTTGGCTCCAATGTTGGTGAAATAGGATTGAGGCCCAATTCACAGCAGAATCGACAACCTGATCAAGATTAAAGTTGTCAGACTCTAACCCGAATTCACACTCTATTTCTAATTCAATTTCTTCCCCATGTTCACTTGTCAAGTTCTCAATTAGGTTGACTTCAAATGTCTGGTCCTCGACATCGCGGAGTGTTTTCCTAGATTAAAGACATTGACTTCTCTAGTCATGTCTTCAAAGGTTAACCTCATAGACCCATTTCTACAATTGATGATGGCATTAGCAGTAGCAAGGAATGGTCGCCCTAGGATAACAGGGGTTTGAGCCCTATGATTAGAGTTGGACACAGGTTGTGTCTCCAGAACTATGAAATCGACAGGGTAAATGAACTCTCCTACCCGGATCAGGACATCATTAATCTCCCCTTTTTGGAACTTTTACAGAACGGTCAGCCAGTTGGATGGTGACTCGAGTTGGACTAAGATCGCCCAACCCGAGTTGTTGATAAACAGAGAATGGAAGCAAGTTGATACTTGCCCCCAAGTCAAGAAGTGCACGACTAATCTCGGCTTGTCCTATTGTGCAGGCAATGGTGGGACTACCTGGATCCTTGTATTTGACAGGGATAGGACCCGATAATAGCTCACTAATGTTAGCGGCTAAGAAGACCTTTTTTGGAACATTAGTCTTTCTCTTCTTGGTGCACATGTCCTTAAGAAACTTAGCATAGGAAGGAACTTGTTGGATGACATCAAGAAGTGGCACATTTATCTTCACTTGGTTAAATATCTCGATTATCTTGTCCACGTGAGGATTTTGCTTGTTGTTTTTTAGCATATTAGGAAATGGTACTATAGGCTGGTGCACCTGGCTGGCTGACTTGTATTTTTCAGATTCGTCAGAATTGAAAGAAATTGGATTAGATGAGGTGGAAGCTTGATTGTGGTTGTACTGAATGGGATTGGTTGGTGTTGACACTTGGTTATCAACTCTCTTTCCTGACCTCAATGTATGAACAGTATTACATTGATTAAATGAATGATCCTCAGCCAAATGAGCTTGTTGAGAATTCCACGGATTGGTGACTGGCTGACTAGGCAGAGTACCCTTTTGTCTCTCATTCTGTGGAGTGGCTAGTTGACTCATTTGAACCTCTAACCTCTAGATAGTTTGCATGAGAGAATCTTGGTTTTTCATATATCTTTTCATGTTTCTTTCAAAGTCAGTCATTCTCCTTTCTAATTGAGGATTCTGGAAGGAGGATTGTGGAGCTTGGTTGGGAAAGTTCTGTTAATAATTCGGAAAGTTTGGTGGATAGTTGGGAGAATTATTATGAAAATTAGAGAAGTTAGGTTGATGATTGGAAGAATTATTACCATGATGGAAGTGGCTAGCATGATTTGATCGTGAATGGTCAGAGTTATTTTGGCTCCATGAGAAATTAGGGTGATTTCTCCAGCCAGGATTGTACGTAGGTGCGTAAGGGTTATTGTTCGGCCTTGAAAAGGCCGCATTCATCGGTTCATAGTAGGGTTGCTGAGCCTGAAACACAGGGCACTCCTCGAACACATGATTCATGGCTTGACAGTAATGCAGCCCGGGTTGGAAATTGGTTCGGGCAGACTTGATTGACTGGACTTGGTTCTTTCGTTTCTAGAGCTTCCAGTCTTCTAGCCAGGTTAGCTAACTTAGCCTCATTAGCGATGGATGATTCGATAGAATGGAGACCTCCATTTGAAGAGATGGAGTTAGGATTCCTAGAGGTCTCACTAGCAGATTCCCATTGGATGGTCTTCTCAGCTAGATTTTCATACAAATCCCATCCTTCATCTTCATCTTTCTGCAAGAAACCCCCTTGGCACATACTTTCTAAGAGGGTTTTGTGGAATAGTCTAAACCGTCATAAAGAATTTGGCACTGTCGTCATTTCTCTATTCCATGATGTGGACATTGGACAAGGAGGTCTTTAAAGCGTTCAAAGTACCTCCAGAACGGTTCACTAGGTTCTTACTTGAATTGCATGATCGTCTTCCTAATGAGAGCGGTTTTATGAATTGGATAGAATTTCTTCAAGAAGACCTTGATGAAACTATCCCAGGATGTGATAGAATAGGCCGCTAAGCTGTAGAGCCACTTCTTTGCTAGGTCCTTAAGTGCGAAAGGGACAAATCTCAACCTAATAGCATCGTCTACAAGGTGTAGGATTTTCATCATTAGACATACTTCCTCAAATTCTCTTATAAAGAAGTAGGCATCTTCGGACTCTAGGCCATAAAACTTGGGGAGTGTGCTGTGAATTGAGGCTTGAGCTCAAAATTGTATTCACCAACCGATGGAAGTAGAATACAAGATGGAAGTGAGGTTCTAATGGGGTAG
Source organism: Agave tequilana (assembly GCA_038442645.1). Classification (NCBI taxonomy): domain Eukaryota; kingdom Viridiplantae; phylum Streptophyta; class Magnoliopsida; order Asparagales; family Asparagaceae; genus Agave; species Agave tequilana. Next base: position 273,646 of record JAVJIF010003142.1, on the reverse strand, counting down.
AACCTATCCTGCAGTGATGTTGATTGAGCCATTACCGGATCTGGTCTTGGTTCAAACTTAGGTGGTGATGTGTTTCTAGTCAACCTAGATGAATTAGGGTCTCTCGACTACACTTGTATACACAAACACAATCACTATCACAACCAAGTTCAACCAACAGTCAACAATAGAAATCAACCAAGCCTAGTCTAAGGTAACCTCAGCCTAGACAACTCCTAACTGGTTGATTATCCACAAGAGGTAGAATGTAGACTTTGACCACAAGCTAATCAGCCAGGTCTGGGCAAGATTGGTGGAAGGTTATCCGTCAAAGACGTTCCTTAATTAAGTAACCACCAATCTTCGGGCTTTCGACCCTCAATCCCCTTCCTAGACACTGATTTAGCAGGAGTCAATTTTCAACACCTTCCCTCTTTAGGATAATCTCCTAGTGAGTTCGAGATGTCCCTAAGGCCAACGTCTATCAGATTTTACTTAGGCTTAGGTTTGTGAGTGCTTGGAATCTGATTTTTGGGCCAAGGAAGGGTGATTAAATCCCCACCTTATCTTGTTATTGGGTGTTGCCCTTAAAATCAATTTGTGCAAGTGTACAAGATAAATAAGATTCACTCAAAGCGATATAAATCAACCAAGAAATGAGTCCTATTCTGAATGCAATGCGTACGTACATTGCTCAAGCACTCTTCAACAGTAAAGTAAATGAATTGAAAAGACTCGTGCCTAAAATGCAAACGTCTAATCAATTTTTTAACTTTTCAACAAGTATTTTATTGTTGGCTTAAAACAGGGATGGTGGATAGCAGAAATAGCACAAATATGACATACAAAAACTTAAATTTTTGCGAGCAATATGTCCTGCAAAAAAGAGTTTTTAGTAATCCAATGAATTTTTTTAGATTTTGCAACGCAATTTCTTGAAATTCTGTTTCCCACTTTCGAGAGTAGGGGCACAGAATTTTCAAGTCTTCTCTTGCAAAGTTTGAATGCTAGATCTTGATCTTCAAGTCCCTGAAACAACACACAAAACTTGTTAGAAAACAAATACACCGTTCCCTCCCCGGCAACGGCGCCAAAAATTGATTGCTAATAAAAGGAACAATCAAAGAGTTTAAGAGTTTACCGTGTAGCTTGTGGCTAACGGGTCGTGTCCACAGGAGGAATGCGATGGAAGCGTTTCGGTGAATTGCTTAAAAACAAAGAATTGTGTTTGTTTTGTTTTTATGGAAAAGAGACTGGAAAGAAAGAGATGATTAAAAGAGAAATTGCAACTTTTAGGAAAGGTTTTGGAGAAAGTGATTTAGAAAGCTTGAGAGTTGTTTTGTTGTTTTATAATAAGAAAGCAAATCTGGGCACACTATCTCACTACTCAATTGTTCATTCTTCCATTAAAATATCAAGTGCCTCAAAGTGATCATTTGCAAAACTTAAAGTTAATTTTTAGAAAGTTTTAAGCAAAGCACATAAGATGGTTGGAAGAGTGTAGTCTTTTCTTCGAGAAATTGATAGAATTTGAATATTAAATCATCAAGCGCGAAGAAGCAAGAATGAGTAAAAATAATTCAAAAGATTTCATGAAAGAAGTGAGAGTTCAACAATCCCAACCCATCCTCATGTGCCTTCAAGAACACTTTCAAAAAGAAAGGCTTTTAAGTGAGGCATGCATATGATTCATTGGGTTTTTTTCTTTTAAAAACAGAAGAGAAGAAGAACAAAAGAGAGTTATGATAGCTAGCCCAGAAAACGTTTAGTTACTCATAGAAAACAATGAAGAAGAAAGTATACTAATAATGCTAACCATACCGTACTGCAAGTAGAAGAAAACTTGGCTCGACTTTTGTATTGACGTCACTTCAATCTTCAAGTACAAGCACTCAATTCCTCTCTCTCACAAGTTTTGATACTGGACTACAAAGTAATTAACAAGATTACAACTTTTGTGCTAGCTAACAAAGAGCCTATGTGCTAAGAAAATAAACACAAAACTTAATCCTAATCTTCGCTCCATTTTTCTTTGCTGAAACCAATATTTATAGCCAAAAACCAAACGAGGAGGATCCCAGGAAGATAGGGGGAGCAAATGCTCCCCAACAAACTCTAACAAGCCGTGAAAACGCGGCTTGGGTCGCGTTTTCGCGGCCCTGGTGTGGCCAGGTGGCCACACCAAAAGGGGGGAGATATCTGGTTTGGTGTTTGGCCCGTATCTTCTGCTGGTTTTCTCGTTTCTGACCAAACGTTGACGAAACAGCCTTTGATTGTGTGGCTTCAATCGCTCGATTCAGGGAAGATTCTTCTCAACCTCTTGATATGCCAAAATTTAGCCCTGATTTCTTCATTTTGAATTTATTCTGAATTAATTCAGAATTTGGTCGGCTTTTGGGCTTGTTTCTCTTTTATTTCTTTAAGCACTTGGGCCTACATTTAGCAAAGAAAAAGAAAACTTATTACTAGGATTTATTAGCTAAAAAGCATGGTAAGCTGATAATGAAATGCAATATATGCGACTAATCAGTAGCTATGAGTTTTGTTTTATAGTTCTCCTCTTTCTTTTTATCTTGTTTTAGAAATCGATTTTCAAACTCTTTTATCATTTTTGCAAAACACTTCTTATTTCATTTTCTTTTATCTCTCATTTTCTACTTTCTCATTTTGCTTTACCAATTCACAACCATTTCTTATTTGTTTTCACATCGCCGTTTTCATCGCCTTCTCCACCTATCACTTCCGGATTTTTCTTTTACTTTCTTTTTCTCATTCTTTAAATAAAGAAGAAATTGTTAACATAACACGTGAACAAAGACTGTTAGTACCTCTATCGCCTCCCATCCCTGTGGATTCGACCGTTGAGCTAATGTTTTAATGAAAGTATCGAGGAACATTAGCACACATATAATTTTACTGATTTTATAAAACACATATTTTCAAGTGCTGGTTTATCCCCGATCATTGAGCAATCTTTTGAAGAGACTTTACTTCATGCATCATCAAGTTTTTACAATTTCAAGTATTTGTCTAAAGATATTGGATGTGTCTCTTTGTAGGTTGAAGATGCTTTGCCATATGATGCTGATAATGATGAGATGATCTGTTGCATGAAAAGTTCAAAGCGGACAAATCAAAAGAAATAGACCAAAATTGAAGAAAACAAAAAAAACAAAGTGGATAGACTTAACGAGAAGTTGATAAAGAGGTTGAGCACATCTAAATCTACTATGAAGAGAATGATTTGGAAAGTGGAAAGCGTTCTCGTGGACGAAATCGATGAATAAAGGTAAGGAGATTAATTTGTTTTTAATATGAATACTAACTGTTTTTTTTATGTACCCTAGCACAGAACTAAAGTTTCAAATTAGAAATAGAATTATAAGATGAACCAACTTGATAAAATAAAGTTGCCAAAAAAAATTGAGGATCAAAAGAGTTAAAAGTACGGCTAGGTAGCTAAATTTATGGCTGCTCACTGAACAATTTGAGAACCACAGGTTCAAATTTTTTTCAGATAGGTATTTCACCGATGGGTTATTTACGAACATAACTATTTCTGTAAATTGATATACATGATTTTTTATTACTTTTACAAGTTTCAATTAGCATAAATTGATTTATGGGAGTGATATTTATTTACTATTTTACATGTGATATGGATTCATGTTGTACTATATTAGGATATGTCAAGGTTTAAGTATGGGGCAGGGGACTAGAATTTTTTTATTTTTATTTTTCTTTATTTTAGATTAGAATTTTTTTATTTATTTCTTTTTCTTTTTAGGATTTTTCTAGATTCTTTTCTTTTACTAACTAAAAAAATTCAAATTTCAGTAAGTTTATCTAGTTTTAAGAAATTTAGTGACCATATGTTTGAATTGGGTAGGAATATCAATTTGATAGATTCCCTACTTCTTTGAGAAAAGATGAAAAATCTGAAAATTGAATACTATCTAGAATTTGTTTACGTGAATATGCATCTTATCTACACTTACACATTGGTTTAAGCTTGGGATAATGAGGATTACTTAATACTTGAAAAAAAATTATTGATTAGCTAGATATTTTTGCCTCAAGAAGCCTTTGTATTTACGAGAAAGATATTTAGGTAAGTTGAAAAAAATATAAAACAATTATATTTATTAACAAGTCTATTGATCAATTAGTTAGGTATCTTGGCCTCAAAAAGCTTTGATATTTACACGAAAGATAATTGGATAAGTTATATGTATGAAAAAAAAAAAGGAGAGCTTAAATTGCAACGAAGTGGTAATACTGATTAGTCTCTAAAACTGCATATTTCATATCACATCTTCATATTTATTTCATATTAAATTCTGCTAATAATACCTCTCTTGCATGTTTCTAGGTGCATGGTGTGCAATAAAGAAGAACGCCCTAAATCACCATTTAATGGGTGATTAAAGGCCTATAATATAGCCATTAACCTTAGAGAGCTGCTTTATCAAAACCAGGGGCTGAAAACTAGAAACCGGGCGCTGAAGCCAACAAGGGACAGACGGGACAGCGCGCGACCCGAAGCATCGTGCACGCGGCTCTAGAAGAGCCGCGAAACGCGGCTTTTACCGTATTTCTGCTGGCAAGGGTTTGCCCCTGGCCCCCTTTCCCCTGATGCCTATAAATATCCCTTCGAGTTTTCAGAGAGGAGATATGTCATGTTTTAGGATAGTTTTCATCTCCATTTTCTAGTTTAGTTAGTTTAGGTTAGTATTCTTCTTCTTCCTCCTTTGTATTTTTCATTTCTTGTAGATCTTGTAATATGAGAGAGAGTGGTACATGAGTGAAAGGCAAGAGTTCTTGTAATAGAAGGTGACAAGCTATGAAAGGTTCTCTCTTTACCTCTCTTTGTTTTCTTCTCTCTAACTCCTTTTACATGTGTAGCTAACTTTTCTCTCATGGCAACTCACTAGTAACCACAAACAAGTTTAACTTCTTATTTGATAATCCACATGAATCTAATAGCCTTTACTTGGCCTTGCTCTTGCAAAAGCCATTGATGGCTCATGATGATGGATCTAACACTCTAACATCTAAATCTCCAACAAGGTAACATTACTTTATTTAATGCTTGCTCTTATTGGGTTTTGATGATTTAAGTGTAACTTGCACTTGTTGGTGAATTTGGATGTGAAAATTAACATATGAGCCATGCTTTGTAAAGCTCTTGAACCAAGAACTAGTGATGACCAATGATACATGTGAGGCAACTATCACTAAGAGGTTAGCATGTTAGTGGAGTCATTAGTAGTTAGTAGCCATGTTTTTTCTTTCTTTTTCACTTTGTCTTAGATATATCTCAAAAAACACAAATATCTTATCTTTTATGTTTTTCACTTCTTTGTGTTTCATCGTACTTCTCTTTTCCATTCTTTGTTTTCCTTTCTTTTCATTCTTTCAAATATTGAAGAACTTTTAACACACACGTGAGTCAACCGGTAAAACTGTTTTCCATTAGTTTGCAAAGGGGAAAACTTACAAAAAAGAGTTTGAGGAGCTAAATTACAAGTATTTTTAAAAAGATTACAAGTAGATCTCCTCAGAGATTCTGGAGAAGTGTGCCGATAGGAGTCTGGTCAGCGCGCGACCACTTTGTCCCTTTGATGATGCGAGCGATGAGATTCCCTTCTCGCCTGGTTCCGGGAATCAGAGAATAGAGGATTGGTAGAACCCTCTTGCTACTTCTCAAAACCGCCTTCTGTGAGGAATTCCTTCTCGCCTGGTTCCAGAGATTCCTTGAGGAAAAGAGGTTGTTAGGGTATCACCACCCTGAAAAGAGAAGTATTTCTCCTGAAAGGTCTCTGAATTAGAGAACGCACGGTGCGTTATGAAGAAGTCCGATTCTCCTGATCAGCAGAGGATTGATTTGGGAGCAGAAGCCCACTTTGATTGATCGCTGATCTCTGGATTCCCCTTTTTTGACCGCCTTCTCCCCTTGTGCCCCTGGCGGGCTATTTATAGGGAGAGTAAGGGTATAATCGTTCCCTTGAAGATATGGAAACAGATTGAATCGAATCTGTTTAAATCTGGAAAGTAGCCTTGCTGCGAGGCTAGGATAGCTTCTGCGGAGCTAGAAAAAGGCAAGTCGGTTGATCTTTCCGATTTGTTTTGATCCCTTCCATATCGTTGAAGGATTTTCTCTGATTCTCTTACTCGTTTCAAGAGAGTCAAGAGATTACGGCAATCACCTGCCATATTTGAATCCCGATTGGATTTGATTTGCTTGGATCCGATCTTATCAGGAGATTTGATTGGTCAAAGGTTGACCATAGCAAACTAATAGCGGAGCTGCCCGCTTTGAAGCTCATAGCGGAGCTAGAGGCAACTCTTGGCGAGGTCCGAAAAGAGGCTTTTCGGCGAAGCTATCAGTTAGCTTCCTGGCGATGCTCTGAATGATGCTAGCCTCTCAAATGAGGCCATCTCCTTGGGCTAATGTAATACTAAATGCTAGCATTTTAGACCTGCTGAGGTCTGTTTAGAAATAATCCGGGTTCACTGTTCTGCTTGCTGGATCAGTGGAGTCCAAACCGCTTCCTTGTCCCTTGGAGGTGGATGAAAACTGGTCTTCAGCTCGTCTGTCGCTAGACATTGTTCGGACCAATGAGAATCTTGTCTTTTTTAAGTGTCAACAAGACCCCCTTCAAAGTTTTCGAGAGTCTGCAATAGCTCAGACTCCGAAACACTTTGAACTGCTGTGATAGTATATGGAGTATGAACGTCGCCATGATGGTTGAGTTCAGCTTCGCCTTCAATCCTGCTTTGGGATGAATTCGCCGAAGAATTGCACTGGTTCGCGAGTAGCTTCGCGTCGGGGTAGCTCCGCGTCTGGGCTTCCAAAAAATAAGTTCACTTTGGAACTCCTGTTGCTTTTCAAAGCCAACTGCCGTGGGGCGGTTACGAGGAGGATCATTCCTTCTTTTGCGCCAATCGAGGGAGATGTTCTCCGATCTGCACGTTTCCAAGAGAGGATACTCCCTTTCTTCAAGGCGTCATAAGTGCCTTTTATGAGGGAGACGTTTTCTCCCTTTGCACGGTTCCATAGGAAAACCGTCCCTTCCATCAAGGCGCAATAAATGCCTTGAATGCGCTCGTGCTTCCACGCTTGGGGTGGTCGCACTCAGGCCATGGGGCCTATAAATAGGACACTTGAGGTCCTCTGAAGAGAAGTGCTTTGCCTCTCTTCTCTTCTCTTGGTTTGAAAGAGATACTCAGATCTCTGAACTAGTGGGAATGCCCACTCTGGTCATTATCCGGCCAAGGACCGGTAAGTCTTGATCGTTCAACGACTTCACCGATTTTAGGGAATTCATCTCCCTTGGTTTAGCTTTGACAGCTGCTTTAGGGATTGACTTCCCTTGCTCTTCATCTTGCACTTGGCTGATCTGCAGAGAAGAATTTCAGCACAGCTTCCCTGTGAAGCTACCATCTTGACTTAATCAGAGAAAGATCACTGCATGTTAAGTCCGCTACACAGGCAGAACTTAGGACTTGGTCTCTTCAAAGGTTGAGCCAGTCTTGCCATATTAGTGAATGTTGAGACTGTGTCTGACTTTGCCATAGAGGTGAGGCTAGGACTTGGCGTTTGCTGAGCTAGTCCATTAGTTGCTGTGCAGGCGGAGCTTGTCCTCTGCTGAAGTCGGATTGCTTTGCCGCCCAAGAATCTGACTTAAAGTTTTTGCAGCTCTTTCTGTGCTTGACTGCTAACTTGCTCCAATTTGCCTTGCAGTGAGCTATGCTTGCCAGTCTGGTGACTTGATGGAAGAAGCCATAAAATTGCCTTATGCTTCCCCAGTTAAAGCTTTACTTTTAAGTAGGAGGAACAATTCGGGGCAGCGGGTGCGCGTCCCAGAGGCTGTTGGCAGCCTCTTATCCGTGATGATTCGTTCTGAGGTGAGGCTGGCTGCCGCTTTTACCGGAGGTGATCCCCTTCAAGATCATGGGCGTCGCCTGTGGGATCGTCGGCACCATTGCCGACTTTCAACTTTGATGGCCTTTGATGGCGATCCACTTCGGGAAAGTGGGCATCGCGCCTGTTAGATCACTGGTATCACTGCCGATTCCCATTATACGTGATCTATCGTGTTGGCGGCGATAGGTTTTTATTGCCAGGCTTCAACAAAAATGGCCTGGCAAGATCTGCCATTTTGTGGAGAAAAGTGACTGTGTCCTTGTGGCACCATCTGTTCATGTGCGAAGGATTACGGCCTTGTGCCGGAGGAAGGCCTTTCCTGTCCCGTTGATCTGGCTTGGAGGCAGATAAAACCGCTTGTATGCCTCAAATGATCCTGTTGGGCAACTGAATGTGTTTGTATGAAACACAACTTTGATGTAATATCAGTGTACCTTTGCTTTTGAATCAATGAAAGTTCATCGTCTGATCATCTGATTTTTGCTTGCTTTCACTAAGAGTTTGGCCATAGCTGGGCTAAACTGTGTGCGGAGCTAAGGACATAGCACCTTTTTTCGAATGATTTTCGCGAGACTGGCATGTCTCGCGAGCAGCACCTTTTTGGAGGGCTAAGGTAAGCCTCTCAGCTAAGCCCTTGAAGGATTGTGCGAACTCCGCACTTTGCTCTTGTGCGAAGTTAACCCTTTAGTGGGGTTGAACCGTCGCTCTTTGGGAAAGCGCCTCAGGCGCTTCGGGCACTGTTTCGAATTAATTCGAAACGGCGGCATGGCCCTGTTTTTGAGGCCTCGTTTCAGGCGCTGATTGGCCTATAAAAGCCCGATCGGGCTGAACATGGAAAAGATCTCCTTTTTCAGAGAAATTTCTGTCTTTTCCTCTCCTTCCTCCTACTTTACTTCAGAGTTCTTTGAGAACCCTTGCATTTCTTCGATGGCGCCCAAAAGACGAGCGGGAAAGGAAGCAGCGACTTCTGCAACGGAGGGCCCTCCTCCTCCGGTCATCGAGCGACCAGTCACCGGTAAGGAATTTTCCTGTCTGATTAGAGACCGAGGTCTCTTTTTCTTTGGAGCCAGTCATTTGGCTATTTAGGACGATCGAATGGGATCTATACTCATTAGGGAACTCATTTCCCTGAACTTCCCTATTTTCCTTGCACCAGGGAAGTAAGAACTGAACAGTTCTTCTTTTAGGCTTCTGTAGGAAGCCATTGCTTGGGCAGTCTCCATCCTGTTGAGGAACAGGATATGGGTCTGTTCCTTCAGTCGTGGCCACGAAGGACGACTATTGACCATGATGTCCTTTTGATGACGTCAGCCCTTAGGGCTATGCCACTTCCTGCTTTAAGCGAAGTTGGCGCTTTGGATATTTTCTGCAAAGATGCAGTCTTATCCATGAAGCGAAGCTTTTTTAAAACTATCGCCTTGCAGGCTCTGCTTGCTGGGCGAGGCTATGCCTTAGTGAATTTTTATGCTTTCGCATCCACTTGATTGGTGAACTAATCATAGCTCATTTCTGTTTTTGCAGTACATTACGCCTCCGGCCTCCAGAACAGTCTGTTCGGTCTAGCCAGTCGAGCAGGCGGAAACATCAGCTTGCAGTTCTATGGGCAGGCTTCATTGTTCAGCGAGCCGAGCTCCCTTGTACGGGATACGCTCATCCAGGACGGTCGTCCGCAGGCCATGCGGAGCATCTTGACTACGGCTCCGCTTGAAGATATCGACCGTCAGGCTTACAGAAAGCCTGACTTCATGTTCGGGGATGCTGCACCTGATCCCGATCGCCAGCTGCAGGCCGGTGAAGGCCAGTGGATCTTCCAGTTGGACGGCGAGAGATTCTATCTCCCGTCCACTAAGCGGCATTTTGCTTTGTCTTCCTTCGCGAGCGTGACTCAGGCTCAGAAGATGGCGTGGGGCGTGAGCCTAAATGCCGAGTCTGTGAGTGTCGGGAGGTTGACATTCCAGTCCGGCTATTCGAGGGCGGGCCATCCTCGTAGCATAATGGGGCTATACCCTGGGAAGGTATCGCGGGACCTTCCAGTAGGAGAGAACCCAGCTGCGGCGCCGACCTTTGGCACTCAGTTCTGTGAAGTTGACGGGAACTACCCTGCCACCGATTTCAGGACTCCCGGTTGGGTCCACCCTCCTAAGTCGTGGTGGGCGGAGTTGACCAACTATATCCTCACTCATTTTGAGGGGGACTTAGAGAGGTTAAACCTCCATGAGGCCGTCAGGGCGACCTGCTATGGCATTGAGATGAAGGTGGCGTGCTTCTACGCCATCCTTGAGTTGTACTGCCCGGCCTCGGGGACTTTCTTCACCCCGGTTGGTGAGTTGGGCATGGCCCTGCACGAGATGCAGGAGATCTCTGCTTTGCCCTTCGGGTCTCTTCCGTACGAAGAGTACTTTCCCTATGAGGCGGAGTTGGCTCTCCTGGAGAAGCAAGAGCCTGCTTTGCTTGAGACATATCGGGAATTGATGTGTCACTTGCACATTTGTTCCAGCATCCACACTGGTGGCAAGGGTAGCTCGAAGAGCTTAAAGAGCTGGGAGAACTACTTGTTCCCGGATATGACTAGTGCGCCTGAGGCAGCTCATTGCGGAGTTGCTGAAGAAGACATCTTGGCAAGGATGGAGGTGCATGCTGAAAAGGACATCGTCGTGGCGGAAGATGATGGTCCTTTCGGGAAGGGTGATGTTCTTCGGAGCTTTCACCATCAGGCCCGTCGGCCTATGTCTCGCAAGGCGTTGCTGGCCGGCTTCTTAACCATCTGGTTAAAGAAGTGTGTCGTGCCTTCTTCTTCGGGTGACATCGTCCACCCGAATGTGCTGCTGCCTGCCGTCCGCTTGGTCCATGGCCACCGTCTGGGTCTTCTCGCGGCCATGGTGTGTTGTATTCAGAGGGGCCTTCGTGCACTGACGGAGGCTTTCTGCAGGCCAATGGCGTCAAGGCGAGGGAAGGGTGCCGTCCTGCCTTGTGACGGACCCAATCCTAGGGTAGGTTTACCGTACACCTACTTGATGGCGTGGTTCGCCTTGCACTGCCCCAGTTTGATTGGAGCTGGGGAAGACCCTCCGCAGGGTGTTCAAACGGCGCTTCTCCGTCACTTTGAAGGCCGTTCGTGGCAGAAAACTTATGTGGCCGAGGCCCGTAAGTTAGTGCGTCGTTATGACGCTTATAGCCTGTTCCGTTGTTTTCCTCGCCAGCGGGGTGCAGGATACAACGAGGAATTCCATGATGTGGAGTCAAGTCGATCTCCCATGAGTCGGGGTGTTTTCGAGTGGCTGGTCTGTATCCGGCCCTCGCATTTGCTGTACAGGAGTGGGGATACCTGCTACCTGGAGCCCTACGTCCCGAGCTGGTTTGCCCGCCAATTTGGGGATGACCAGTTATATGTGGGCAACCCTAATCCGGACCTGGCTTTCATGGGGAGCCTCATTGATGGGGCTCGTGCTTGGCGGTTCTTTACCGCGGATGGCACTGGAGCGTGGCTACGCACGCCGCTGAGGGATCCCGGCCTTTGGACGACCCTGTGTTTCTACCAATGGTATGCGGCTTCGAACTCCACACCTGCTGGGTTTAATGCCAACCGTTCGGGTGTGAAGTTAATTTCTCATCGGATGAGGCAGAAGGCTTCTGATAAGATGGAGGGCAAACGAGTCCGTGTTCCTGGCATAGAGGAGTTCATTGCTGTAGATGACAGCGGGGCTTCTGATGCGGGGAGCCCTCGCTTCGAGGCAGAGACGAGGGCTGATGCCCATGAAGCTGATACTCGTGAAGCCGGTTCTGGTGTAGTAGGGACAGCTCCCCCACGACATGTGGAAGAAGTGGAAGAAGAGGATTCTGATGTCCACTTCAAGAGGAAGCGTGGGAGTGGATCCTGTAGGAAGTCGTCGGCGAAGAGGCCCCGTTGCCATGCTCCTACAATTGTGGTAGAGGGCGAACCCTCTACTGCGCTTCCTTCTGCTGCTCCATTAGTGGCTGAGCCGTCGGTTGCTGAACCGACTACTGGTAAGATTGGCCCCATCTAATATGCCTTCAGCGCACTTTGAATAACTCATCATTTGCTTTTTGTTGCGGGAGCTGAGGAGCATGGGGAGCAAGGGGACCAGTATGATCCTCTATTCGCTTATGGAACTGCAGCTGGTTCCTTTGCTCGCTCGGAGGAGTCTGGAGGTGATGCGGCCGACATTGGCCTCTCGGGCGCTGGGACTTCTAAAGGAAGTCCTATGGCATCCAGCTCTATCGGGTGGTCTACGGAGGAATCGGCGAGCAGGCCGGCTATCCGCGTTGATTCTGGCAAGAACTTCGCGATGGAACCCCTAGAGACTGATGAGGCTGACGAAGTAACATCAGCCTTCGGTAAAATAACAACCTCTTGATCTCCTCTTGTTTACCGCATCTGCTTTTTGACCATGGCTTTGTTGCAGGTGTTCGGCCTCAAGATGTGTCGGCTTTGAAGGAGCCGGAGGGTTCCCCTGGAAGGTCAGAGGGTGAGTTGAGTGCTTCGTCCACGGCGAATGTTGCTATGTTGGACGTGTTGTATGGCGACTTGCCTTCTTATCAGCCCACGTCAGCTGAAAGGCGAGAGGATGAAGGGGCGGCAGTCCCGGAGGTATCCTCACTCCCAATCACATCACCGAGTGAGGTGCCGGCAATTTTGCCCAGTGCGGGGCTGAGTGTGATCGTGGACCCTATTTCCCCGACTTTGATTGTCGAGCCTGCTGCTCAGGAGGTGGTTGCCAGTCCTACCTCCGCGGTGGCTGGCGTGCTGGTGTCGCTGAGAACTCCGCCGAGGTCACCTTTGGCTTGCCCTGCTGCTGTCAATGTTCCCGCTTCTTCTTCTGCGGCAGTGTCGACTGGGATGGTAGATTGCTCCGAGGTTGTCTCAAGGGTTGATGAAGCTGAGAATGACTTCATCGGTAATCTGGTCGACAGCTTCTATAACAGTTTGGAGCAGACTATCGGTCTAGTCTTGAAGGGCTCGCCTGTGCCATTTTCGAAGTTGAAGATGGTCCTCTCCCGTGGCATTGAGTGTATTCGGGACTTTGAGGGGTATCACCAGGCTACTGCTCTGGAACTCCTGGTAGATGACCTTGAGAAGGACGTGGAGGAATGGCGCCGTCTCTATAGTTCAGACGCAGCGTCTTTGGCTGATGACCGGCTCACACGTCTTGTTGCCCAAAGGCGCGAGGCTCAGCTCGCCGCTCAAGAGGCTGCTGAGGCTATCTCCTCTGACTTGAAGTCCTTGGAGACAGAGCAAGTAGAGGTTGGGAGTGCAATTGACGCTTCCACCAGTGCTCTTCTTGATGCCGAAGATAAGGTTAAGAGGGCCGAAGAGATGATCCGGAAGGCAAATCTCCTCTTATCCAAAGCTACGCAGATGCGTCATGAAGAGACTGCGCGGCTTGAGCAGCTCAGGGCTCGGAGTGAGGAACTGGCGCGGCAGAAATCGTCACAGAGGGCGACTTTGGCGGAGGTCGAGGCTCGTCTGGCTCAGGCGGTGGACTTCGATGAGGCTGAGCTAAGATCACAGGCGCTGGCCCAGGCTGCTGATGACAGGAGGACGAGGCTAGCTTCGCTCGGAGATCGGATCCGATCTTATCATGTACGCCTATAGGCTCCTCCATGTATCCCATCCTTTTGGAATTTAATAAAAATTCTTTCTTTGTCGTCTTTGTTTGTTTGGATAACGAGGCATGGCTGTCTGTTGGTTCAGAGGTCGCAATGACATAACCGAATGGGACGTCGCCAGTCTCGAGATCAGCCCTTTGCGGGGCTAAAAGGGGAGATACTTGCCTTTTGTAAATGTCAGCAAGCATCGAGATTGAGACTTAGCTGTCTGCTGGTTCAGAGGTCGTAATGACGTAACCAATTGAGACGCCACTAAGCTCAATGGTAGATGAAACTTGGCTATCTGCCAGTTCAGAGGTCGCAATGACATAACTGGTTGAGAAGCCACCAGCTTCAAAATAGGTGATACTTGTCTTTTGTAGATGCCGACAAATATCGAGACCTGTCTTTTGTAAATGTCAACAGGGCTCAAGATTGAGACTTAGCTGTCTGCTGGTTCAGAGGTCGCAATGACGTAACCAATTGAGACGCCACTAAGCTCAATGGTAGATGAGACTTGGCTATCTTCCAGTTCAGAGGTCGCAATGACATAACTGGTTGAGAAGCCACCAAGCTTCAAAATAGGTGATACTTGTCTTTTGTAGATGTCGACAAATATCGAGACCTGTCTTTTGTAAATGTCAACAGGGCTCAAGATTGAGACTTAGCTGTCTGCTGGTTCAGAGGTCGCAATGACGTAACCAATTGAGACGCCACTAAGCTCAATGGTAGATGAGACTTGGCTATCTGCCAGTTCAGAGGTCGCAATGACATAACTGGTTGAGAAGCCACCAAGCTCCAAAATAGGTGATACTTGTCTTTTGTAGATGTCGACAAATATCGAGACCTGTCTTTTGCAAATGTCAACAGGGCTCAAGATTGAGACTTAGCTGTCTGCTGGTTCAGAGGTCGCAATGACGTAACCAATTGAGACGCCACTAAGCTCAATGGTAGATGAGACTTGGCTATCTGCCAGTTCAGAGGTCGCAATGACATAACTGGTTGAGAAGCCACCAAGCTTCAAAATAGGTGATACTTGTCTTTTGTAGATGTCGACAAATATCGAGACCTGTCTTTTGTAAATGTCAACAGGGCTCAAGATTGAGACTTAGCTGTCTGCTGGTTCAGAGGTCGCAATGACGTAACCAATTGAGAAGCCACTAAGCTCAATGGTAGATGAGACTTGGCTATCTGCCAGTTCAGAGGTCGCAATGACATAACTAGTTGAGAAGCCACCAAGCTTCAAAATAGGTGATACTTGTCTTTTGTAGATGTCGACAAATATCGAGACCTGTCTTTTGCAAATGTCAACAGGGCTCAAGATTGAGACTTAGCTGTCTGCTGGTTCAGAGGTCGCAATGACGTAACCAATTGAGACGCCACTAAGCTCAATGGTAGATGAGACTTGGCTATCTGCCAGTTCAGAGGTCGCAATGACATAACTGGTTGAGAAGCCACCAAGCTTCAAAATAGGTGATACTTGTCTTTTGTAGATGTCGACAAATATCGAGACCTGTCTTTTGTAAATGTCAACAGGGCTCAAGATTGAGACTTAGCTGTCTGCTGGTTCAGAGGTCGCAATGACATAACCAATTGAGACGCCACTAAGCTCAATGGTAGATGAGACTTGGCTATTTGTCAGTTCAGAGGTCGCAATGACATAACTGGTTGAGAAGCCACCAAGCTCAACAATGAGTGATGAGGTCTCGTTTTCACGAGGGAATCACTGTCATAGGTTTAATGTTAACATAACAGTGAGATATATGTGGTCCTACCATTCTATGGATGAGAATTGGTAGGTGATTTTGGAGGTCTCGTTCTCACGAGGAAACCACTGTCATAGGTTTAATGTTAACATAACAGTGAGATATATGTGGTCCTACCATTCTATGGATGAGAATTGGTAGGTGATTCTGGAGAGGGAATCAAATGGGAGCAGGTCCCTTAGGATTTTTAGCAAACCCCCAGCTATCAACAGGTTTGATATGCTTGGAGAAAGAGAGAGGCTCTATTTTATGCGTATTCCGGACGCGCGGATCTCGATCAGAGGTGTAATGTTAACTTGATCGAGAGCAAGATCCTCGATTAAGGATAATACTTCTTTAAGAATTTACCATTGATCGGCATCATGAGTAGGTCGCCACCTGCATTCATAAGGCGGTATGCCCCGTTTGAATAGACTGTTTCTATTACAAACGGTCTTTCCCATTTAGGCTGAAATTTGCCTTTGGTCTTGTGCGTCATGATCATCGGTCGTCTGACGGCTAAGACCAGGTCCCCTTTCTGGAAGACTCTCTGCTTGACCTTCTTATTGAAGGCTTTTGACATCCGAGCCTGATATAGCTCGATATGTTGCTGAGCTTGTAGCCGCTTCTCGTCTAGGGCTTCGAGCTCTTGAAGACGCAGGCGATCATTGTCTTCTGATGTCATCTTAGTAGTCAAGGCTACCCGCAATGATGGCACCTGGATTTCCAATGGGATAACTGCTTCGCACCCATATACCAGGGAAAAAGGCGTATTGCCTGTCGGTGTCTGAACTGTGGTCTGGTAAGCCCAGAGACATTCACCCAGCTTTTCGTCCCAATCTCGCTTATTCGAGGAGACGAACTTCTTGAGCAGCTTGATGATCGTCTTGTTAAATGCCTCTGCCAAGCCATTGGCGGCAGGATTGTAGGCGGTTGAAGCCACATTCTGAATTCGGTATTTATCGCAGAACCGATAGAACCCTTGGCTTACGAATTGGGGACCATTGTCATGGATGATCCGCCTGGGGACACCAAATCGATGGATGACATGGTGTTTGATGAAGCTAACCAGATTGGAGGTTTTAACTTCGGCCAACGGTATGGCCTCTGCCCATTTTGAGAAGTAGTCGGTTATTGCGAGGATAAACCGGTGACCTCTTGCCGAAGAGGGGATGATTGGCCCTACGACATCAATTCCCCACACTTCAAATGGCCATGAAGCAGCAGTAGGGTGGAGCAATTCCGAAGGTTGGTGTATGAAGTCTGCATGGACTTGGCACGCTTTACACCTTCGTGCATATTGGGTGGCGTCGGCTATCATGGTCGGCCAGTAATATCCCAGCCTATGCAACCTGTCTTTAAGCTTTGGACCTGGCTGATGAGCTCCACAAGTGCCGTCGTGCGCTTCTTGGAGCGCTTCCTGTGCCTCTGAATGGGAAAGGCAACGGAGGAGGATACCATCATATGAACGACGGTAGAGTGTCTTCAAAGTGGGATCATAGTAGAAACGGAGTGACCTTCGTCTGATGGACGCCGCTTCTTTGGGATCATCTGGAAGCAGACCGTGCAGAGCATAGTCAATGAGAGGGAAGCGCCAATCCCTCGGCTCAAGATCCACGGAGATATTATGGACCTCTTGGATCCTTAACATATGCTTGGAGCATACGAGATGCCGGGTCGCGACTGTGAGGTGATACTCGGTGTCGGCCGGTAAGGCTAGCGTCGTCGCTAATGCAGCGAGAGCATCCGCCTTGGTGTTTTGAGATCGGGACACATGCCCGATGTAGAAGCCTTCAAATAAGCTAGCCAATTCGATGGCTGTATGATAGTAAGGCACCAAGTCCTCACGGCGGACTTCATATTCGCCTTTGACTTGACTGATGACCAGCTTTGAATCGCCGTAAGCTTCGAGGTAGCGTACCCCCATTCCATGGGCGAGCTGGAGACCGATGAGCAGAGCATTGTATTCTGCTACATTATTAGAGCATGATTCTGTCAAGGAGAATGCTCTGGGAAGGATATGATCCTGTGGGGAGATGAACACAACCCCCACTCCGGCAATAATCTTGCCTTTGGGGCCCATCCGTGATGCTCTGTCGAAGAACATCTGCCACACTTCCTCTACTGAGGTTGCATTAGATTCGAAGACCTCATCAGGGATGTCTTCGTGAAGCTTTGAATGTTCCGGAACTGGATGCGCAGCCAAGAACTCTGCAAGGGCTTGACCTTTAACCGCCTTTTGAGGGGTAAAGGTCATGTCATATTGGGACAATAGTAGTGCCCATTTAGCCAATCTTGAGTTCAATGATCCTGGCTTCGTCATAAGAAGACGCAATGGGTTTACTCTGGAGATGACATGTATGGTTTGGCCAACCAAATAATGTCGTGTCTTCTGGACAGCGAAGACGAGAGCTAAACACTCTTTCTCAATAGGATTGTAGCGAGATTCCGCTCCTATGAGAGTCCTGCTCAGATAATAAATGGCCTGCTCATGGCCATTGTCGTCCTTCTGAGCGAGAGGGCGCCGAGGGAATAGTCTAGAGCTTTTACATAAAGCAAGAATGGTTTCCCTGATGTAGGGGCCACCAAGACTGGAGGTTTTGTGAGATACCTCTTAATGTCTTCATAAGCTTCTTGACAAGCTTGATCCTATATGAAGGCAGTACCCTTTTTCATGAGACGGGTGAACGGTTGGCAGCGGCCTGATAGATTTGCTATGAATCTTCTGATGTAGGCTAACCTGCCTTGTAAGCCTCTGAGCTCTTTGAGGTTCCTCGGTGGATGCATGTCCTGGATGGCTTTGACTTTGTCTGGGTCCAGATGAATCCCTTTCGATGTGACAATGAACCCAAGGAATTTGCCGCTGGATACTCCTAAAAAGGATTTTGTCGGGTTCATTTTCAACTGATGAGCCCGCATTATATCGAACATCGTTCTCAGATCGCGAAGATGTTCATCTTTGCTGCGGCTTTTGACAGCAATGTCGTCAACATAGCACTCTACTGTCTTCCGGAGGTGATCGCGGAAGATCGTGCTCATTGCGCGCTGGTAGGTTGCTCCGGCGTTCTTCAGTCCGAAGGGCATCACAGTGTAGCAGTATACCCCCAATGGCGTTCGGAAAGAAGTATG
This sequence comes from Agave tequilana, assembly GCA_038442645.1. Taxonomy (NCBI): domain Eukaryota; kingdom Viridiplantae; phylum Streptophyta; class Magnoliopsida; order Asparagales; family Asparagaceae; genus Agave; species Agave tequilana. The sequence continues at coordinate 255,256 of JAVJIF010003142.1, read as the reverse complement.
CTTCTCGTCATCAGGATACATCTTGATCTAGTTGTACCCTGAGAAGCCGTCCATGAAAGACATCCTTTTGAACCCGCATGTGTTGTCGATCATGACATCAGTGATCGGCAGTGGGAATTCATCTTTGGGACAGGCCGTATTGAGATCACGGTAGTCGATGCAGATCCGTATTTTTCCGTTCTTTTTGAGGACGGGGACGATGTTAGCTACCCAGTCTGGATGCTGTTCCTCTCGGATGAAGCCGCATGCAATGAGCTTGTGGACTTCGACTTCAATAGCCTCCATGATATTTGGGCGGAACGGACGTTGTTGCTGTTTGACTGGCTTGACGTCAGGCTTAATATTTAGACGGTGCATAGCAACCTGTGGATCAAGTCCAGGCATGTCTTCGTAGCTCCAGGCGAAGACATCTACATACTCTTTTATGAGTATTATCAATTCTTCCTTTTCGATAAGTGATAAGCTTTCACTTATGAAAATAGGCTTGGGGTGGTCTTGACTACCCAAGTTGACCTGCATCACCTTGTCTTCGGTAGGCGGCTCGCGCAGCTCAAACCGCTTTTCCCATTGGAGGCTCAATTGCTGGGCCCAAGGTTCCTCATCAGCAGCTTTCGCAGGTTCCGATTGACTGCCTGAAGTCATATTCACAGTGAGGCCGTTGAACATTCCTCCCATGCTGACGTCAGAGTCCCACTCGGCAGATGAGTCCGACCGTGATGGAATTGGTTCGTCGTCTTTGACTTGAACCGTTACTGATGATGTGGGTGTAACATAACCCAATCCCCTACATGTATTATCATAGTAATTTGCAGGTTTCCCTTTCGGGACAGCATTACGCATCAGACCGCGTCTTCCTTTTCCGAAGTTCAGGCCGCCTGCCTGCTTCAAGTCATATCCCATCTTCTCCATAATATGGCGTGCCGGTTGCGCATAATGGAAGAACTGTGGGGCTTCTGAGTCCGAACTTGAATCTGTAGCTGCAGGTCCCCGTGGCTGGGTTCTACCGAAGATTATCGGCAACTGACCTTGTTTGGACGGGGGGATCACCAGCATGGCCCCTTCTATAACCTCCACAGATGTAGTAGCCGAACTTGGCTCATGTACGGGCATGTGCAGAGAGCCCTCTATGATGGATTTAATTGACCCAATTCTCGCAGGATAATCAAAAGAGATATTATCATTAATTACCCATTCACCCTCTTCATCAAAAGGAGTATTACATTGGGGGTCATTGAGGAAACATGCTGTAATTGGTTCGCCAATCAAAATGGCTGGCATGCCTATTTCGGATTCTGAATCCGCCTCATTGCCACTTTCATCATCGTCTGGCAATGGCTCTGCAGGCGTTCCGTCGGCCTCTTGGTACAGGAGGGCGTCGGTGAAGTAGTTTTCCACCCCCTTGAAGGGTTGCTTTTTAGCGAAGACAGTTCGTACTGTCGCATCATCTTCAACATATTTGAAGCATTGGTGGAGAGTGAAAGGAACGATCCAGTTGGCATGGATCCAAGGTCTTCCTAGCAGCAAGTTATATGATGTGTCAGCATCAATGACATAGCACGTCACTTCTGATTTCAAGCTTCCGATTCTGCAGCGGAGCCGAATCTTTCCAAGCGGATGGCTGCTCCCGGCGTTAAAACCATATATTGTAGTGGTGGTTGCGGACAACCTGTACAATGGTATGCCGAGGAAATAGAGGAGCCTTTTGGGGATGATGCTGAGTGCAGACCCCGGATCGACTTGTACTCTTTCAATGCATGTTGAACCGATATATCCGGTATAGTACAGAGGTCGATCATGCTTGTTGTCTTTGAGAAGCATATCTTCCGCCGTGAAGGTAATAGCAGGCACCTTTGACTGTGCATGATGACATTCTGGGCAGGGAGACTGGGCGTCATCATTAGGGATCTCAGGCATGCATGTCAGAAAGGATTCTGAATTGGCTAGCGCATCCCTGAGTGCTTCTCTTGTCTCTTTAGAGAGACGAAGGAGCTCGTGTATTGTGATTCGAGCCGGGATATTGGCTAAGTGAGCCAATATATCAAAGCGGAAGGGCATGGCTAACCCTTGGACTGACGGTTTCTTCAACGCATGGTCGAACCGCACTTCCTTAGGCTTCTCCCTCCCTTTGGTCAGGACTGGAGCGGATGTCGGCATTGGTACTGACGTCGTTTGCTGTTGTATCTCGTCAGTAGGTTTGTCATACTGCCTTAAGTATGATTTTCCAGACCGGGTGCCCGTCTGTTGAGGCGCATCTGCCTGCGCTGTGCAAGCACGCTTTTCTCCTTCTGAATCACTGAGGGAAGCCGAAGTAAGGTTGTCATCATCTGGCAGGATAGAGATGGCATTGCAGGACTTGCCCTTTTTGCTGGAGTCCTTCGACGTCCGCTGTATGTCTTGGACGAGGTCAGGGTGTATCCACATAACTTCCCCTGTCTCCAATGTCAAGGGGACGAGACCCTTGTCATCTTTAGCTATGGCTGAAGAATGCTTGACTTCCAACCGCGGTGTGGGGGCTGGATAAGTCCCGTCAGGAACCATGACCTTTTGGGCTGTGCCGAATTCAAGGGTCACCATATTGGCAGTGACTTTCTTCTGCTCCGTCTTCAGTGTGAGGACGCCGGCATCAATTAGGGCTTGTATCCTGTCCTTGAGGACATAGCACTTGTCAGTAGGATGATGGACCATCCTATGATAAAGACAGTATTTGGGGTCATTTGTGCGCCCTATCTCATTAGGAGAGCATCCGGTAGCTTAATCTTATTTCCTTTATGGAGCAGATGGAATATCGTGACCACCTGATCATCTCTGAAGGAGTACTGCTTTGGAGGGAACTTAGACTCCTGGCTGTTGGAGACGCTCTTCCTGGCCTTCGACTGCACGTCTCCGGATAACTCCACAGACATAGTCTCTTTGCCCTTAGCTTGAGAAGAATGCGGTAGGTCGCTACGCCCTTTGTTGTTCATCCCCCACTTGCCTCTAGGGGCGGATGGTTCGAACTTTTTAGCCGACTTCTCGGCTATCTCAGCTTGTTCGACCAATTCTTTCCAAGTGTGGGCTTTGACAGCCCCCATGCGAACTTCTACTTGGTCTAAGAAGTTGTGTCTGCATGTCTGTAAGAGCATGGATAATGGCATCCCTGCAGGGCACATTAAGGACAAGTTTCTGAACCGTTCAATGTAGTCACGGACAGATTCGCCCTTCCTCTGCACAGTGGAGAGGAGTTTGTCCATGGTCACTTCGGTATCGTCCTCATAGAAACGAGAAAGGAACCGAGTTTTCAGGTCGATCCAGGAGTTGATAGAGCCCGGGGGAAGACTGCGAAACCAGTCAAATGCCACCCCCTTTAAGGTGCCAATGAAAAGCCTAGCCATGATGGCGTCATTGCTTATAACATTACCAGTCTGAGACCGGAAATAGTAGATGTGCTGATTTGGCGAGCTCTTTCCATCATAGGTGTGCAACGTTGGTGGCTTGAACTTCGGTGGATATGGCACCGAATCCCACTCCAGTGGGTAAGGACGAACTGCCCCTACTTTCTTTAATTCATCCCTCTGAGCCAGGGATGCAATTTGGGCTTGGAGGCCTTTTAGGACTTCGGCGTCTAGTGAAGAGCCTTCTTTGGATCTATCCGTCTGACGCGGATTATTGCTGAGGCGTTCTTCCTCATCATGATTGCTCCCGGTATCACCGTCGTCCCGGTTATTGAGGAGTTGAGCAAGCATCCGTTGGATGTTGTCTAGGGCCTCTTGCTGAGTTCTGGAGGTTTGCTCCTGAGCTTCCAAACGCCGACGAAGGTCGTCATTGGCGTTATCGGCCATATTAACCGATGCTTTGTCCGTTCGCACAGAACTGACTGTTGCTGAAGAGGCATACCCGCTGTCTTCATCTTCTCCTTCGGATGATTGGGGTGACCGCTGGGCTGTGGCACGGTTGGGACCGTCGAGGAGGAAGGCTGTTCATAATTATAGGGTATCGCCACCCTGGATCTGGTGTTTCAGAAAACACCTTCTTCTTGCACCAAGACTTCACCCAAGCCCGGGCTATAATCTGGATCTGGGGATCCGAAAGGGGTATCATCAGATGTATGACCTTCCCTGTGTCGCTCTCGTCCTCTTCCGGTCATGTTGACGGACGCGAAGGCTGGGCCTCGCGAAGTACTCCTTTCATGATGCTTCTTTGTGGCATGTGTGGACAACCGGTTAAACACCGATTGACGGTGCGGAGATGCAGCCTTGATTGGATATTGCCGACAACGGGCTGAATGGATTGTCACAAGTCGGCATCCTCTTTGACAACAAGGGGAAGTGGTTTGGAGAGACTCCAATTCCCGCTTGTTTGCCAAGAATTGTCGCAGGTTAGGCTCAACAGAGCCTGAACAACCCCGTGGAGAGGCCTTTCTGGAGCGTACAAGGGATGATGCTCCGTTTTTCTTATCCCTGCAGAAGGGATTAGTACTGAATAGTACTTTGGCGCTAGCTTCGCCGACAGGTGCGAGCTTAGTGCTTGATGAATTGGGGAGCGGAGCACGCTGTGGTGCTTTGCCCGCTATTCTACTGCGAAGGGGATCAACCTCAGATAACACTGCGGTCTTAGCCTCGCGGCCGCGAACCCAGTGAATTCGTTGTGGTACAATAGCTTTGCTTGTGAAAGCGAGGCTGACAGAAGGCTTTGCTGCCCTTGATTCAGGTGACGGTATGATTGCCGTCGTGACTTCATGGCTGGCAGCATCGCTAGGGCAGACGGGCATCTTACCCTTTTCTTCGCGGGAGAGGCGCAGTCTCAGCATGACTACACCGAGAGCTTCGGTTGAAGACTTCTGTTTAGGCTTCCATATCAGCCTTGACAGGGGACGACTAGGTTCGCAAGGAACCTGAATAGCCACAAGCGGGGCTGTGGGGTGCTGGCAAAATTCTGCCTCTGGTTTCTGATTTGAAACCTTGGTCATGAAGACCTTCCTGTGCTTCCGCGCTCGAAGCGTCAGGCCACTCCCAGAGAGGACTTCTTCAAATCTTCCTTGATCGATCTGGATAACCAGGTTCTCAAAAGTGCAGGATCTGGGCTGCGGACATGTTTCCTTGTTGTGCCAGAGAACTGCGGCAGGTTTGCAGAGAACCTTTTCCGTCTCCGCAGAGACTTTGCTTGAAGATTTAGCCAGAGAAGATCTGGCTGCACCGGCTTTTCTGAATTCAGAGATAGACCCGAAGGTCTGTTCGTCGCATTGCGACACTTGATTCTCAGCAGAGGAGAATACAGTCCCCAGCGGAGTCGCCATCTTGTTTTCCATTAGTTTGCAAAGGGGAAAACTTACAAAAAAGAGTTTGAGGAGCTAAATTACAAGTATTCTTAAAAAGATTACAAGTAGCTCTCCTCAGAGATTCTGGAGAAGTGTGCCGATAGGAGTCTGGTCAGCGCGCGACCACTTTGTCCCTTTGACGATGCGAGCGATGAGATTCCCTTCTCGCCTGGTTCCGGGAATCAGAGAATAGAGGATTGGTAGAACCCTCTTGCTACTTCTCAAAATCGCCTTCTGTGAGGAATTCCTTCTCGCCTGGTTCCAGAGATTCCTTGAGGAAAAGAGGTTGTTAGGGTATCACCACCCTGAAAAGAGAAGTATTTCTCCTGAAAGGTCTCCGAATTAGAGAACGCACGGTGCGTTATGAAGAAGTCCGATTCTCCTGATCAGCAGAGGATTGATTTGGAGCAGAAGCCCACTTTGATTGATCGCCGATCTCTGGATTCCCCTTTTTTGACCGCCTTCTCCCCTTGTGCCCCTGGCGGGCTATTTATAGGGAGAGCAAGGGTATAATCGTCCCCTTGAAGATATGGAAACAGATTGAACCGAATCTGTTTAAATCTGGAAAGTAGCCTTGCTGCGAGGCTAGGATAGCTTCTGCGGAGCTAGAAAATGGCAAGTCGGTTGATCTTTCCGATTTGTTTTGATCCCTTCCATATCGTTGAAGGATTTTCTCTGATTCTCTTACTCGTTTCAAGAGAGTCAAGAGATTGCGGCAATCACCTGCCATATTTGAATCCCGATTGGATTTGATTTGCTTAGATCCGATCTTATCAAGAGATTTGATTGGTCAAAGGTTGACCATAGCAAACTAATAGCGGAGCTGCTCGCTTTGAAGCTCATAGCGGAGCTAGAGGCAACTCTTGGCGAGGTCCGAAAAAAGGCTTTTCGGCGAAGCTATCAGTTAGCTTCCTGGCGATGCTCTGAATGATGCTAGCCTCTCAAATGAGGCTATCTCCTTGGGCTAATGTAATGCTAAATGCTAACATTTTAGACCTGCTGAGGTCTGTTTAGAAACAATCCGGATTCACTGTTCTGCTTGCTGGATCAGTGGAGTCCAAACCGCTTCCTTGTCCCTTGGAGGTGGATGAAAACTGGTCTTCAGCTCGTCTGTCGCTAGACATTGTTCGGACCAATGAGAATCTTGTCTTTTTTAAGTGTCAACAAAAACTTCTATCACCTCCCGTCGTTTTAGCCTCTATGCTATAACGGAAGTATCGAGGAAGCCAAAGCACACACACATTAACTCTTGATTTCAAAACATACACTTTTCATGCGCGATTTTTCCCCGATCAAATTTTGGCACTGTTACCGGGGATGGGAACGGTTGATTTCACGTTTTTGTTAACTTTTCTTCTTTATTTTTGGTGTGCAGGTCAAATTCTTTAGCATTGCAGAAGTCCACACTTTCTCTTGTGTGGTTGGGTAATTTCTTGTACATTCTTATATTTTGCTGCTAGTTTTTTTTATATTACCTGTTCACTATAATAATTTTAAGAACTAAAATACGAAAGTTGGATACTTTAAAATGGTTTAGACATTTGCATCTAGGCAACGTGTCAATTTTCATTCCAATATACTCTATTTTGTTCTTGTGTTGTTCTGATCTTGACAGAGGTGTACATATTGCATTGCCTATAGTTAGGATAAACACTTCAGTGATTTACTCGCTTTTTTGTGTTCATTCTTATCTATATTGCACACTTGCACGAATTGAACTTAAGGGCAAAACCCAAGACAACATAAGGTGGGGAAGTCATTACCCTCACTTAGCCCAAAAATCACCTCCCCACTCACACAACCCAAGCCCAATAAAAATTGTTAGACATTGGCCCCTAGGGACATCTCAGACTCATTTAAGAGATTGACCTAAGGGGAAAGTTGTTAGAAGTTGATTCTTATCAAATCGGTGTCTAAGGTTGGAGATTGAGAGGCGAAACCTCAAAGAATAGTGGTTTGGCATAATTAGGCTCGTTGCTCCGGCACGGATACCTCCCACTGATCTTGCCCCTACCTGGCCGATTAATTCGTGATCAGATTCTGACAATATACCCCCCGTGGACAGTCTAACCAGTTAGGAGTCGTCTAGGTCTAAGTCAACCCTAGCATAGGCTTATTTTCTTTTTCTTTATCTTTGTTTGTTTGTTTGTTTGTTTGTTTGTTTTTTTGTATATTGTGAAATGGATTTTAACAATAATAATTCTTTCAATCATAATACGAATCCATATTTCACCCGGACCACATTTGACTCAGATAAACATCAACCCGGATATGTACAACATGAACCAATCAAATAGGCCAGATTGGGATTATTCGACTCATATGATCCATACTCACAATCTTATGACAAGAATTTTCAAAATAATTTCAACTCTTCATAGAGTCAATGGGAATTCACCTCCCCAGAGTCAAATTTTCAACCACATTGTCTACAATTTTCACAATATTCATTCCCCAATTCTGCTTCATATCTTCCTTTTCTTGAACCACTAATTGAAGAAAAATCCTCATTGCAAAAGACCTTGGAAGAAGCGATAGAGGCTCAAAAATAATTTGAAAACAATATGGCCTCATCATGTCCACAAAATCTCCAAAATTCATATAGTTCTTTTCCAGAACCAATCAAAGAAAAATCATTGGGGAAAAAATTATGGAATTTGTGCAAGAGACCGAGCGAATAATACAAAATATATGAATAAGTTCCCACGTCCATAGATGTTCATATGACTCAACAATCATGCCGTTTTGGAAATCCAGTTTCAATTTCATCATATCAACCTGAACTTGACTAACATCCATTCCTGATACTTTGGCAAGTTAACCATTTTCTGAAATTGAATTTGAAGATGAATGTAAACCAGAGCTTCAACTTAGCGATTCAAGTCTAATCCATAAATCAATATCGACTCCTGTAGTGATACTTAAACTAAGTAACGTTTTGAGCCAGTTTTGATTCCCATCATTCCTAAACTTGAATCAACCATTTCACCCATTCACATTCCTTCTGTGGACGAAAATCAAGATTCAATTTTCTTATATCCTTTTAAACTTGCCCTAAATTTTGAGAACCACCTTAATATTTAGCAAGTTATCCTTTTCTCGAAATTGAACTTGAACCTGAATGTAATCATAAACCTCATGTGAGTAATTCCATTTCACTTTTGATTCAATAATGACCCTGGTATTTTTATTAGATTTTTTCTTTATTCCGGATTCAACATTGAATCTGTACCAGTACACTATGAATTAGAATCACCAATATCTTATGATCACACTTTATTAATGGGAAAAGTGTGAGAACATCATTTCTTTGGTTTTAGACCTTATTTTGAACCAATTTTGACTCTCATTATTGACTCTTGACTTGATCTGAGTTAAATTCCCGAGTCGGTATCAGTTTTTACTCCTGTTCCATTTGAGTTCAAATCAATCATCTTTCAAAACCACACTTCCTTGTTGGAAAAGACTGTTGAAGAAAATGAATCAGTATTTATTTTTGAAAATTGAAAATTAGATGGGGATAAACTTTAATTGAAGACCATTCACTCAATCATTCTTTTATTGGGTCATATTAGAGAGGTCATTGGTGGGTTCCTTCAAGATCCACATTATTCTGATTGGGTAGCAACGCTTGGCCCAATCAGACCACCATCGGAGCCACCACCATGAGGTAATTGTCCTTCCCTTCTCATTTGTTTCATGTATATACACATTCACGATGCATTGAGGACAATGCATGAGATAAGTATGGGGGAGGGTTTACTAATGTAGGCTAGTTTTAAATTTTCTTTCTTTTACACTTCTTCTTAGGAAATTTTTAAAATTTTCTTTTATATAAAAGCTCTCTTCTTTTTCTTTTTACAAAACTTTTTAAAACAAGGTAAATAGTTTTGATTTATTTTTAAGAAAATTGAGATTATTTTAGGAATTAGGAAGACCTAAAATTATGAATTTTTAAACGAAGTCAAAATAATAGATCTTGTTTAAATTTTAGGATAAGGAAGTAAGATTGAAAAGATAATTTGATCTTGAATTTTTTGCCTTAGATTTATGCACTCCACACTTACACAATATTTTGGGATTGAAACAAAGACTGAAAATGTCATAAAAAATATATGATAATAAAAATCACTTGTTGAAGTTGGGTAATTATGCCTCAGGAAGCATGATTATTCACACCTAAAAACAGTGGACATAAATAAAATAATTCCCTCTAGTTTTGTGGCCTTGTTTACTCGAGTCCTTAAGTCCGAGAGATGTTTTCTCATCTGGTGCCCTAAGATCATCTGGTTTGGGAGTCACCGGCTAAAGAATTACTATCCGGGTAAATAAGAAAGCCTAAGAAAACTAAGGGAAGAAAAAAAGAAAAAAAATAAATAAATATACAAAATTAATGGCATAAAAGTTTGAGTCGATATCCCAAAAACCTTCACTGTTCACAAAGTGCATATTTTTCTAAGAGTTTTATGAAAGATCAACGAATCAATTCAATTTTAAATTCTTACATTTAATTTTTAACAAGATATTGCATATCGACTTAGTTTAAGGAAGAATAATTTCTGTTTAACCTATGACCTTAGATCACTTATATTTTTACAAAAATACTTCAACACTTTTCTCTATTTTCAAAATGTGTTTTCAAAGTACTAAAATTTGATTTCTTTCTTTATAGATTTTGTGGGTGTAATCCGCTAAAAACCCTCAGGGGACAAACTCCTCATCTAGGAGAAACCTAGAGGTTTAATGGCTTGTTGCACATGCTCAGTGCAATCGCGTCACCTACGAAAGTAGTGTAATAATTTTCCTAGTTTTTTTGTTTTGCTCGGGACGAGCAAAAGATAAGTATGGGGGTGTGATTAGTCTCTAAAACTGCATATTTCATATCACATCTTCACATTTATTTCATATTAAATTCTGCTAATAACACCTCTCTTGCGTGTTTCTAGGTCCATGGTGTGCAATGAAGAAGAAGACCCTAAATCACCATTTAATAGGTGATTAAAGGCCTATAATATAGTCATTGACGTTGAAGAGCTATTTTGTCAAAACTAGAGGCTAAAAAAAAGAAACCGGGCGCTGAAGCCGACAAGGGACAGACGGGACAACGCGTAGCTCTAGAAGAGCCGCTGAAACTCGGCCTTTGCCGCATTTTTTCCGCCGTACGGGCGCGGCCGCGCTCGTACTTTGGGCCAGGGTTTTCCCTCTGGTCCCCCTTTCCCCTGGTACTTATAAATATCTCTGGGGTTTTCAGAGAGGAGATATGCAATGTTTTAGGATAGTTTTCATCTCCATTTTGTAGTTTTGGGTAGTTTAGGTTAGTGTTCTTCTTCTTCCTCCTTTGTATTTTTATTTCTTGTAGATCTTGTAATAGGAGAGAGAGTGGTACATGAGTGCAAGGTAAGAGTTCTTGTAATAGAAGGTGACAAGTTATGAAAGGTTCTCTCTTTATCTCTCTTTGTTTTCTTCTCTCTAACTCCTTTTACATGTGTAGCTAACTTTTCTCTCATGGCAACTAACTACTAACCACTAATAATTTAACTTCTTATGTGATAATCCACATGAATCTAATAGCCTCTACTTGGCCTTGCTCTTGCAAGAGCCATTGATGGCTCATGATGATGGATCTAACACTTTAACATCTAAATCTCTTACAAGCTAACATTACTTTATTTCATGCTTGCTCTTCTTGGGTTTTGATGATTTAAGTGTAGCATGCATTTGTTGGTTGAATTTGGATGTGAAAGTTAACATATGAGTCATACTTTGTAATGCTCTTGAACCAAGAACTAGTGATGACCAATGATACATGTGAGGCAGGCAACTATCACTAAGAGTTTAGCATGTTAGTGTAGTCATTAGTAGTTAGTATCCATAGATTTTCTTTCTTTTTCACTTTGGTCTAGAATATCTAAAAAAATCACAAATATCTTTATCTTCTATGTTTCCTACTTCTTTGTGTTTCACCATAGTTCGCTTTTCCATTCTTTGTTTTCCTTTCTTTTCATTCTTTCAAACATTGAAGAATTTTTAACGCACACGTGAATCGACCGGTAAAGCTTCTATCACCTCCTGTCCTTGTGGATTCGACTCGTTTTAGCCTCTATGCTATAACGGAAGTATCGAGGAAGCCAAAGCACAGACTTTAACTCTTGATTTTAAAGCATAAACTTTTCGTGAGCGGTTTTCTCTTGATCAAATACTTCAAAACTTCTATATAGTAAAAAAAGAAAAAAGTTTAAGTATGAAAAGTTTGAATCAAAGTCCCAGCTTAAGAGTCATCACATGTTTACAAAGATGCATAGAATCGGAAAACTTTGAAAGGATGGTAATATATATATACTAGGATTTGAAATCCCTAGGATAAAAATATAGGATTTCTTGATAGGAGATTAATCTTGAAAAAGATTACTTATGAAAACTATTGAACTTGTTTTCTAGTGCTGCCTATTGATTTAAAAATATTTTTCTTTTTCTTTCTACTTATTTTTGTCTTTCTTAATTTTCAGTTATCCTTTTTTTTCTTTATCCATATTACTTAATCTCTTTATATTCTTTTCTTTGAATTTTGTGAATTTTATGGGTGTAATTCACTGAAAACCCTCACGAGATAACACTCGTCCACTAGGGTAACTTAGGGGTTTGACAGCTTATTGCACGTGCTAAGTACAATCGTGATTCCTATGAATGTGAGTTAGAATTTTTATTTTATTTTAGGATTTTTGTTTTTCTTTTTCTTTTTAGATTAGAAATTTTTCTCGAGGACTAGCAAAAGTTATGTATGGGGTGTGATAATTATGATTATGAACTATATTTTGTACCACCTTTATGCCACTTTTATTACACATTTAATGTTGTATGGGTGTTTATGTTTATGTTTATGTAAAAATTAGGTCAAGAGCATAAATTAGAGAAAAGAGATGAAAAAGCAGAAAATCGAGATTAAAGAGATGATTGTAGTAGTATATTTTAAGATACAGACATCCAGAGACCTAATAGACTTGACAAAAGAGTCTATAAAATATGGAAAAGCATCGAATAAAAGTTTGAGATTAAATCAAATTAAAATTCGGCAGGGTCGCTGAATTTTCGGCTGAGCAGCCTTTCACTGTTCAACAGAGATCAGAAATCTATTTCAGACTCGAATTCAGACTAAACATCTTTTACTATTTTGATCATAGCCTTCTCTATAGGTATTCAATTTTGTTGATTCAAGATGCTATAGAACAAGAATGTAAAGGGCTACAATTCTTCTGTTAACAGTTTCCTAATTTAGTCATTTGTTAAATCATATTCAGCAATAAACGTTAGCTGTCTGCAGATCAATTCAGGATTGAATTTTCATACCAAACTGAAGTAGGATTAGAGGTTCTAATGTGTTCCTGATTGAATTGGCTCTGAGGTCTATATAAAGAGCTGCAATCTCTTGTAATTGTATTAATCTCATCAGCATCTCGATCATCCCATCAACAAAAATATAGAAACAACCTTTGTAATTTAGCATTTAGTTTTTCTCTTTCTTATATAAAATTCTGGCCTTTAAAGAAGAAACTCTGATATTTTAGAAGAAAAAGATCAGAGAAGAAGCGGCAACTAAGGATTAGATGTGATCCTCAGATTTGTAGTATCCTTTCTCTTTCTCTTTTAATTTACTATATGAAAATAGAAATCATGTTTATTATTTTTCTTTGCAATTTATTTATCATGAACTAAATCTCCATAGCTAGGGCGTTGTTGTAGGCAATTATTATGAAGATTTAATCTTGTTTTGTGTTAGTTCTATGTTACTACTCTGTTCTTCATGTTAGATTCTGTGCATGTTAAGTTTTTATTCTCGTTCTTCATGTTATTAATTGATGCACATAATTATATAGAAGGCTAGATTTGAGACCGAGAGGAGATAATTTAGCAATTCTTCATGAGAATAGAAATCACAACTTGATAAGTTGAGACGTAAAAATTGTGCAATCTTATAGAAAAATCTACTGTGCTTAATGCTTTCTCTAACTCGTAAATCTACTAGATCGAGAGATTGTAGGTTCTTATATTAGAAGTTAGAATTAATATTGATCGAGAGAGAATATTAGTTAAGATAAGGACTTTTGATTGTTAGCATGAGTAGTATGTAGTTACTAGCACAATAACTTGTTAATTCAGATTATTAATTATTGAAATCAATTGTCCTAGTGATTTTCCTATCCAAAGCCAACATCTTTCTTGTTTATTTCACTTCCAAATCTCTATCTTGCCTTCAAATAAAACTTTGAGTTCACCATTGGTACTTAATTAGATAACAATCCTCGAGGGATCGACACTCTACTCTATCATTTTATTACTTATAAACAATTTGTGCACTTGCCATTCAATTCGCACTAACGCCCGATGGGAAAATCAAGCTCAGGTGTCAGATTGGGGACCTAAAATCAGAGGTGACATGTTATGTCATCGACGCCGACACCTTATACAATCTGCTACTGGGATGACCTTGGATTCATCCCAATGCCATCATCCCATCCACTTTTCAACAAGTAATGATATACATTAGTAGAGATGGAAAAGTGAGAACGTTGATTATCGAAAGGCATCCGTTCAAAGGATTTGAGAATTATTTTTTTGATTCTTTTTTTTATCAGGATTCTCTTGAGGATGATGAGAATCCACACTGATCGGGGTAAAACCGCACACAAAAAGTGTATGTTTTGAAATCAAGATTTAAAGTGTGTGTGCTTTGGCTCTCTCGATACTTCCGTTATAGCATAGAGGCTAAAACGAGTCGAATCCACAAGGACGGGAGGCGATAGAAGCTTTATCGGTTGCTTCACATGTTTATTAAAAAGTTCTTCATAGTTTTACAGAATGAAAAGAAAAGAAAAGAAAGAATGAAAAGAGAAGTACGGTGAAAACAAAGAAGTGGGAAACATAGAAAAGAATATGTTTGTGATTTTTGTATGTCTAAAACAAAGTGAAAAAGAAGAAACTCATGGCACTAACTACTAATGACTCCACCAACATGCCAACCTCTTAGTGATAGTTGCCTCACATATATCATTGGCCATCACTAGTCCTTGGTTCAAGAGCGATTCAAAGCATAACCCATATGTAACTCATTACAACCCAACTCATCAAACAAGTGCAAGCTACACTTAAACCATCAATACTATAGAAAAGTAAGCATGGAGTAAAGTAATGTTAGCTTGTTAGTGGTTAGGAAGTTAGAGTGTTAGATCCATCATCATGAGCCATCAATGGCTCTTGCAAGAGCAAGGTCAAACCGAAGCTATTAGATTCATGTGGATTATCAAATAAGAAGTTAGCAAGTTAGTGGTTAGTAGTTAGTTGCCATGGGAGAAAAGTTAGCTACACATGTAAAAGAGATTTAGAGAGAAGAAAACATAGAGAGGTAAAGAGAGCACCTTTCATAGATTGTCACCTTCTATTATAAGCACTCTTGCATTCCAAGCATGTACCACACTCTCTTTATTACAAGATCTATAAAATGAAAAATACAATGGAGGAAGAAGAACTAACCTAAACTAAACTACCCTAAATTACAACATGGAATGAAAAACTCCTAACTCTGTATATCTTTGCTCTGAAACCCCAGGGGGGTATTTATAGCCACCAGGGAAGATGGGGGCCAGGGGACAGGCCCTGGCCCAAAACGCGTCCGGGCCGAGGCTATATTGGGGTCGCGCGCACGGCGCTTCGAGCCGCGCGTGGTCCCGTCTGTCCCCTATCAGGCCCTGTACTCAGTTTGTTCTTTGCAGCCCCTGATTTTTACAGAATCAGCTCTCTAGGTCAATGGCTATCTTTAATAGGCTTTTAATCACCAATTAAATGGTGATTTAAGGTCTTCTTCTTCATTGCACACCATGGACCTAGAATCAAGCAAGCAAATCTTTATTAGCAGAATTTAATATGAAATTAATGTGAAGATGTGATACAAATTATGTAAAATTAGAGACTAATCGCACCCCCACACTTATCTTTTGCTCGTCCTGAGCAAAAAAAAAAACTAAGGAATTATTACACCACTTTCGCAGGTGACGCGATTGCACTGAGCATGTGCAACAAGCCGTTAAACCTCTAAGTTTCCCCTAGAGGAGGAGTTTTATCTCCTAAGGGTTTTCAGCGGATTACACCAACAAAATCCATAAAGAAAGAAATTAAATTGAAAACACATTTTGAAATAGAAATAAGTGTTGAAATATTTTTGCGAAAATATAAGTGATCTAAGGTCAAAGGTTAACCAGAAATTGTTCTTTCTTAAACTAAGTCAAAATGCAAAAAAAATCTTGTTGTAAAATTAAATGTAAGAGTTTAGAATTGAATTGATTCTTTGATCTTTCATAAAACTTTAAGAAAAATATGCACTATGTGAACTGTGAAGATTTTTGGGATATCGACTCAAACTTTCATGCCATTTATTTAATATATATTATTTTTTTATTTATTATTTTTTCCTTTTTTCTTCCCTTAGTTTTCTTAGGCTTTCTTATTTACCCGGGTAGTGTGCCTTTGGCCGGAGACTCCCAAACCAGATGGTCTTAGGGCACCAGATGAGAAAACATCCCTCGGACTTAAGGACTCGAGTAAACAATGCCACAAAATTAAAGGGGTTATTTTGTTTTTGTCCACCGTTTTCGGTATGAATAATCATGCTTCCTGAGACATAATTACCCAACTTCAATAGGTGCTTTTTATTTATCATATATATATATATATATATATATATATATATATATATATATATATATATATATATATATATATATATTTTTATGGCATTTTTAGTCTTTGTTTCAATCCCAAAAATTATGTAAGTGTGGAGTGCATAAATCTAAGGCAAAAATTTCAAGATCAAATTATCTTTTCAATTTTACTTTCTTATCCTAAAATTTAAACAAGATCTATTATTTTGACTCAGTTTAAAATTTCATAATTTGAGGTCTTCCTAATTCCTAAGATAATCTTAATTTTCTTAAAAATTAATCAAAAACTATTTCTCTTGTTTCAAAAAGTTTTGTAAAAAGAAAAGAAAAGTTTTTATATAAAAGTTTTTATTAAAATTAAAAAGAAGTGTAAAAGAAAGAAAATATAAAACTAACTACGTTAGTAACCCTCCCCTACACTTATCTTATGCATGGTCCTCAATGCATCGTGAATGTGTAAATACATGAAACAAATGGAGAGGGAAGGAAGATTACCTCAAGGGGGTGGCTCCGGTGGTGGTCTGATTGGGCCAAGTGTTGCTACCCAATCAAAATAGCGTGGATCGTGCAGGAATCCACCAATGACCTCTTTAATATGACCCAATAAAATGTTGATTGAATGAATGATCTTATTTAAAAAATTATCCCCATCTAATTTCCAATTTTCAAAAAAATTATTGAGTCATTTTTGTCAACATTCTTGTCCAACAATGAAGTGTGATTTTGGAAGATGATGGATTTGGACTCAAAGGAATCAGGAATAAAATCGATACCAACTCGGGAATTTGACTCAGATCAAGCCGAGAGTCAACAATGAGAGTTGAAATTGGTTCAAAATATGGTCCAAACCAAAGAAGTGATATTCACACACTTTCCCCAATAATGAAGTGTGATCATAAAAGATTGGTGATTCCATTTCACGATGTACTGGGATAGGATTCAATGTTGACTCTGGAATAGAGAAAAAAATCTGATAAAGATACCGGAGTCATTATTGAATCAAAAAGTGAAATGAAATTATTAACATGAGGTTCAGGATCACATTCAGGTTCGACTTCAATTTCAGGAAAGGGATGACTTGCTAGAATATCCAGGTGACTTTCATAACTTGGAGTTTGGTCAAGTTCAAATGTGTGTTCTGAAATTGAATCTGAATTTCCAAAATGACATGATTCATGGGTCCAATCAGTAGAGTTAGGGATATAAGGATCGGTCAAAGATTGACAAGAAAGATTTTCCTCGCTCTCATTGATCAATTCGCTCATAACTGTGTCTAATCTACTGATAGGCCTGGTAACAGAATTTGGATTCAGAATCATGTCTACCATACTTGTTGCAATTGGTTCTTGAAAAAATGAGTATGGAAGTTGATTTTAGAAATTGTGGTGAAATCGTGAGTCCATCAGATTTTGCGGTTGCTGCTCGGACTTACGCAAGGGTTCCATACTCAAGTCCAGTATTAAAGTTTGTTCATTTTGAATTGGTGAGACTGGAAAAGATGAATAGGACTCTTGAAAATTTGGTTGAGATGATGAGTCCAACATGTTTTGCATTCTTCCACAAAAGACTTCCAAATGCTTTTCTAATTCAGATTCTTCTTCAATTGGATGCTCTATAAAAGGAGTATGTGGAGTTTGATATGAGAAAGGATTGTGAATTGAGCAAATTTTGCATTTGTTGTAGGGACTCTTCTATACTCCTTTCCAAGTTAGATTTTTCTTCAGGTGGTGGACAGGAAAAGGAGTATATGAACCAAAATTGGGGAATGAAAATTGTGGACAAGGTGGTTGAAAATTGGACTCGGGGGAGTTGAATCCCCATGAACTCTGTGAAGAGTTAAAATTATTTTGAAAATTATAGTCATATGATTGAGGATAAGGGTCATATTGAGTCGGGTAATCCCAACTCGGCATATATGGTTGGTTCATGTTGCACATAGCTGGGTCAGAGTTATCCGAGTCAAATGAGGTCAGGATGAAATATGGATTCATATTATAATTGAAAGAATTGTTGTTATTAAAATCCATATCACAATTTACAAAAAAGAAAAACAAACAAACAAACAAACAACAAAGAAAAAGAAAAGAAAACAAGCCTATGCTAGGGTTGACTTAGACCTAGATGACTCCTAACTGGTTAGACTGTCCACGGGGGGTATATTGTCGGAAGCTGACCACGAGTTAATCGACCAGGTAGGGGCAAGATCAGTGGGAGGTATCCCTGCCGGAGCAACGGGCCTAATTATGCCAAACCACTGTACTTCGAGGTTTCGCCTCTTAATCCCCAATCTTAGACACCGATTTAGCAAGAGTCAAATTCTAACAACTTCCCCCTTAGGTCAATCTCCTAAATGAGTCCGAGATGTCCCTAGGGGCCAACGTCTAGCAATTTTTATTAGGCTTGGGTTGTGTGAGTGGGAGGTGATTTTTGGACTAAGGGAGGGTAATGACTTCCCCACCTTATGTTGTTTTGGGTTTTACCCTTAAGTTTAATTTGTGCAAGTGTGCAATATAGATAAGATGAACATAAAAAGCGAGTAAATTACTGAGGTGTTTGTCCTAACTATATGCAATGCAATATGTACACCTCCTACCAGTATCACAACAACATAAGAATAAAATACAGTATATTGGAATAAAAATTGACACGTGCCTAGATGCAAATGTCTAAACCGTTTTAAAGCATCCAATTTCCATATTTTAGTTCTTACAATTATTTACAGTGCACAGGTAATATAAACAAAAATTAGCAGCAGAATATAAAATATATAAGAATTACCCAACCACACTTGAGCAAGTGTGGACTTCTGTAATGCTAAAACTTTAACCTGCACACCAAAAAATAAGAAGAAAAGTTAACAAAAATGTGAAATCAAACCGTTCCCATCCCCGGCAACGGCGCCAAAATTTGATCGGGGTAATACCGCACACAAAAAGTGTATGTTTTGAAATCAAGATTTAAAGTGTGTGTGCTTTGGCTCCCTCGATACTTCCGTTATAGCATAGAGGCTAAAACGAGTCGAATTTATAAGGACGGGAGGCGATAGAAGCTTTACCGGTTGATTCACGTGTTTGTTAAAAAGTTCTTCAAAGTTTTAAAGAATGAAAAGAAATGAAAAGAAAGAATGAAAAGAGAAGTACGGTGAAAACAAAGAAGTGAGAAACATAAAAAAGAATATGTTTGTGATTTTTGTATGTCTAAAACAAAGTGAAAAAGAAAGAAAACTCATGGCACTAACTACTAATGACTCCACCAACATGCTAACCTCTTAGTGATAGTTGCCTCACATGTATCATTGGCCATCACTAGTCCTTGGTTCAAGAGCGATTCAAAGCATGACCCATATGTAACTCATCACAACCCAACTCTACAAAACAAGTTCAAGCTACACTTAAATCATCAAAACCCGATAAGAGAAAGCATGAAGTAAATAATGTTAGCTTGTTAGTGGTTAGGAAGTTAGAGTGTTAGATCCATCATCATGAGCCATCAATGGCTCTTGCAAGAGCAAGGCCAAAACGAGGCTATTAGATTCATGTGGATTATCATAAAAGAAGTTACAAGTTGGTGGTTAGTAGTTAGTGTCATGGGAGAAAAGTTAGCTACACATGTAAAAGAGATTTAGAGAGAAGAAAACATAGAGAGGTAAAGAGAGCACCTTTCATAGATTGTCACCTTCTATTACAAGCACTCTTGCATTCCAAGCATGTACCACTCTCTCTCCCTATTACAAGATCTACAAAATGGAAAATACAATGGAGAAGAAGAACTAACCTAAACTAAACAACCCTAAATTACAACATGGAATGAAAACTACTCCAAACTCTGTATATCTTTGCTCTGAAACCCAATGGGGGGCATTTATAGCCACCAGGGAAGAGGGGGGCCAGGGGACAGGCCCTGGACCAAAACGCGGCTGGGGCCGCGGCCATACTGGGGCCCCCGCGTGGCGCTTCGAGCCGCGCGCGGTCCCGTCTGTCTCCTGTCAGGCCCTGTGCCTAGTTTCTTCTTTGCAGCCCCTGATTTTTACAGAATCAGCTTTCTAGGTCAATGGCTATCTTTAATAGGCTTTTAATCACCAATTAAATGGTGATTTAAGGTCTTCTTCTTCATTGCACACCATGGACCTAGAATCAAGCAAGCAAAGATTTATTAGCAGAATTTAATATGAAATTAATGTGAAGATGTGATACAAATTATGCAACTTAGAGACTAATCACACACCCAGGAGAACTCGACTCTGATAACGAAGCAGATACGGAGGCAGAAGAAGATGAATGTCCCTGGGAAATAAACCCTCTTGTAACGAGCATTGGCAAGCTCAGTTTTGATACCACCACTAATGTTGAAGGCGAGTGGTTCATCAATGAAGATTTAGATTTGGCTTACTTCTCCACATTTGCTTTGGATTCTGTATCGTTGATACTAGCAGTGACATGGACAGTGATCCTTGGTCAGTAATGAATGCCCTAAAATCATTTCATATACCAACAAAGTCATCCCTCCTGGTACGCGAAAAGATAGGAGATGCATATAGTGCCTTCTTTGAAGTACCGATCCAAACGAAGGCATCAAAAGCCTATTCTATTCGGACGAATTGAGACAGAGCATGTAGCTTGTGAAAGCTTGGGGGGTAATTCTAAATCTCTGCAATTCTTTCATTATGGATAAAAGTCACATTACATGATGGAAAGAATGGGGTATGATTTCACCAAGGAATCAGGCCTCAATTTCGGTAAAGGAAAACGAGCACTACTTCATTCTTTTGTACTGAAAGCCAAAGACCCTGACTACTATCATAAGACCCGAAGAGGACTCGGCTATGTATCTACACCAGTCTCGTTAGATCACGAATCTAAAAAAGAGGTTTATCATGACAGCTCGTCAGTAACATCGTCGTGGGACTCAGACGTTAGCATCGGCGATATCTTCAGAAGTCTCTCAGTGAACATGGTATCAACTAGTCATTTGAAAGAGAACGGAGGAAATACTTTTGAATCTGAAGAATTAATCCAATCAAACTCTGATCTATAGATTAAACACTTAAATACTCTTTGGAATATGTGTTTTGAATACGCGAACCGCCCACTGAGGAGAAAGTGAATCAGATAAATCTTTAAGATGAAGCTAACCCAAAGCCCATCTTCATAAGTAAGAGCTTGTCACCTTCCGAAAAAGAAGACCTAATACATCTCATATGAGAATATATAGAAGTCTTTGCTTGGAATTATGAGGACATACCCGGGCTCGATCCCTAAATTGCTATGCATCATCTCAACATCAAACCAGACACCAAAACAGTCAAAAATAACGACGATTTTGGTCATGGAAGCAATCGAATCAGAAGTCAAAAAGCTTATAGACTCTAGTTTCGTCAGGGAAGAGCAGCATCCCGATTGGATGGCCAATATTGTTCCTGTTCCCAAGAAGAACAAAAAGATCCATATTTGCATCGACTATCATGATTTGAATGCCGCCTGCCCTAAAGACGAGTTCCCCCACCTGATCACAGATGTCATGATCAATAATACGTGCGATTTTGAGAGGATGTATTTCATAGATGGCTTCTCAGGGTATAATCAAATAAAGATATACACTGAAGATGAAAAGTACACATGCTTCAGGATGCCTGTGGGAGTATACTGATATGCAATGATGTCCTTTGGCTTGAAGAATGCTGGTGTGACATATCAACGTGCCATGAATGCGATCTTTCACAAGCATATACGTAAGACCGTAGAATGCTACGTTGATGACATCGCTGTGAAAAGCCGCGACAAGGGCGATCACCTCGCAGACTTGAGGAGTGTGTTCGACATCATGCAGGCTCACCAATTGAAGATGAACCCAACCAAGTCCTTCCTGGGGGCAGCCAGTGATAAATTCCTTGGATTTGTCATTACATCCAAAGGAATTCATTTAGATCCTGAGAAGGTCCGTGCCGTCCAAGAGATGCAACCTCCGAGAAATCTCAAAGAAGCTAGAGCGCTACAGGGACGATTGACATACATCCAGAGATTCATATCAAATTTCTCAAGACGCTGCCAACCCTTCACCAAGTTGATGAAGAAAGGAGTCTCATTCGTCTAGGACAATACTTGCCAAAAAGCATTTGAAGAGATCAAAGAGTACCTTACAAACCTGCCGGTTCTGATAGCTCCAGTATCAGGAAAGCCTTTTTTTGTTATATGTTCGAGTGATGGATCATTCCTTGGGAGCATTACTAGCCCAGAACAATGATCAAAACTATGAACAGGCGATCTACTAATTAAGTAGAATAATGATTGGGGCGGAGCACCGTTACAACCCAATCGAGAAAGAATACTTAGTGTTGGTCTTCTCTGTCCAGAATATGCGATACTAACTCATGGGGCAACTCATTCAAGTCATCTTCAGAGTCAATCCTTTGCGATTACTGATGACAAGTCCATCTTTGCTGAACAGTAGACTAGCAAAATGGGCCATATTGCTCTCACAATATAAGATGCAATTCATGCCACAAAAGACGGTTAAAGGTCAAGCTGTGGTGGATTTCCTAGCCGATTATCCAGTTCCAGGAACTTCAACGCTTTATGACAATCTCCCAAATGAGTTCGCTGAAGTTAACTTGATCAACGCCTCCTCAGAAGAACAAGTGCGGCAGCTATTCTTTGACGAAGCATCAAGAACAAACCTCGAGGGAAATAACATTGCAGGCGTGGGGGAAGTACTTATCTCCTGACATAACTATGTGATCTCTCGTGCATTCTCACTAATGGAGCCATGTTCCAACAACGTCTCAGAGTACAATACTCTTTTGATCGAGATGCAACTTGCTAAAATGATTGGAGTCAGAAATCTCAAAGCATACGGTGATTCGAAGCTGATCGTCGCCAGGTTCGAGGAGGGTATGAAGTCTGACATGAAGACTTATTACCTTATCACAACGTGACCATTATCTTGGCAGAGAGGTTTGAAAACTTTTACATTGACTATGTACCGCATCGGCAAAATGCACATGAGATGCAATGCCATCCTCGCCGCTTCATCGACCCTTCCAGTTGGAGCTACGAATAAGGTATTCGTCTATAGCCGCGACTTGTACTGCTACATAATCGCCTTTGAAGATAGTAAAACTCCAAGAGGAGACCTTCAAGTTAAAGAGGTTCTTGAGATTTCGACAAGTCTCGAACGTAGAGATTGGCGAATTTCTTGCATCGACTACGTCTTATACGGCATATTGTCAGACGACCCTAAGGAGGCAGCTGCCTGATTGCAAAATGAAAGAGCAAGGATTTACCGTGTAGCTTTGGGCTAACGGGTCGTGTCCACGAGGAGGAATGCGATGAAAACTTTTGGCATTTTGTTTAGTAACAAAGAATTGTGCTCGTTTTTTAGTTGAAAAGAGAATGGAGAGAAGGGAAGTGACTTAAAGAAAAACTTAAAATTTAGAGAAGGCTTTGAAAAAGGTGGATTTTGTATAAAGCTTGAAAAGTGATTTGTTGTTTTTTTTATATAAAGAAGAAAATCTGGGCTGACTATCTCACTACTCAACGATTTGTTCTTCTATTGAAATCCTTAATGCCTCAACTGGATCATAGGCAAAACTTAAGATTGACTTTAGAAAGTTTGAAGTAAAGCATATAAGATGGTTGAAAAAGTTAACTCTTTTCTTTAAGAAACTGTCTTCAATGAATGTTAAATCATTAAGAAGTTCAAGTATAAGATAAAAACAAGTTCAAGAGACGCTTTTAAAAGAGGTAGAAGTTAAAAATTCAAACCCATCCTCATGTGCCTTCAAGAACACTTTCAAGAAGAAAGGCTTAAGTTAGGCATGCAAATGATTCATTGGGTCTTTTCATTAAACCATTCGAAATGAAGAAGGATCAGAGAGAGGAGTAATAGTGATCCCAAAAAACCGATTTAGCTACTCATGAAAGACAAAGAACAACGCAAGTAAGTAAGGCAAGACATACCGTAAAATGAGTGGAAGAAAATGTAGCTTGATCCTTGTATTGATGTCACTTCAATCTTCAGAATACAATCACTCAATTCCTCTCTCTCACTGGTATTTGTACTGAATTACAAATTGCAAAATAAAGATACAACTATCTAACAAAGAGCCTAAACCTTAAAACAAAGAGAAAACTAAATCTAAGTTTCGGTCCCATTTTCTCTGAAAAATACAGTATTTATAGGCAAAACCAAACGGGAGGGGACGTATGAAGATAGGGGAGCAAACGCTCCCCCAACAAATAACAAACGGCCGCGGAAACGCAATTTTGACCGTGTTTCCACGGCCATGGTGTGGCCAGGTGGCCACACCAGGTTGGGGAAGCTTGTTCATTTTGTGATTTTTCCTTATCTCCTGCTGGTTTTCCCATTTCTGCTTTAGGATTTGACGAAACAGCTTTTGATTGTTGGCTTCAACCGCTTGATATGGAATGATTCATTTCAACCGATTTTCAACCTCTCTGATTTGCCAAGATTTGCCGTGATTTCCTTATTTCAGATTTATTCTGAATTAAATCAGAATTTGATGGGCTTTTGAGCTTGTTTCTCTTTCTTTTCTTTTAGCAATGGGCCTATATTTAATAAAGAAGAATAAGACTTGTTAATAGGATTTATTAGATAAAAAGTATGGTAATGTGACAATGTATATGCAATATATGTGACTGATCACACCCCCACACTTATCTTTTGATCGCCCTCGAGCAAAACATCAGACTTATCCTAATTAATTATTAGACCACTTTCCCAGGTCACTCGATTGCACTAAGCATGTGCAATAAGCCGTTAAACCTCTAGGTTACCCCTAGAGGACGAGTTTTGTCTCGTGAGGGTTTTCAGTGGATTGCACCCACAAAATCCATAAAGAAAGAGAAAACATGTTAGTATTTTCAAAAAGCATTTTTAAAGGAGAAAATATTTGAAGTATATTTGTGAGAGCTTAAGTAATCTATAAGTTATAGGATCATCAAATTGTTCATTCCTAAACTTAGTCTCTATTTAAAAACATGTCATCAATCAAAGTAAGGAGTCAAATGTATTTCTCATCTAGTCTATTACTTTACCCTGAGTCATATGCACCATCGTGACTGTGAAGTTTGACTAAGGGTTCTTTAATATTAACTCCTATGCCTTATTTATATTTATTTTTAGCGGTATTTATTCCTTAAGTCCATTAGGCTTTCTAATCTGCCCATGTAACGAGCTTTAGTCGGTGACACCCAAACCGGACAGTTTTAGGGCACCAGGTGAGAAACACCCCTAAGGACTTAAACACTCGAGCAGATAAGGCAACGAAACTAAAGGATTTTATTTATCAAATGTACCCCTTTTAGGCGTGAATACTTATGCTTCATGAGGCATAACTACCCAGTTTAATCAGAGGATTCATATATTTATTTTTTTCAAACTTATCTAATTATCTTTTGTATAAATACCAAGGCTTACTTAGGCCAAAGCACCTAGCTAATCAATAATTAGATTTGTTTATTTTTTTTGTACATATATAATTTTTTTCTTTTTTTTTCTTTTTTTTTATAAGACATAAGAGTCTTTATTTTTGAACCCTAAGTGTGTAAGTGTATAAAGTGTGTATATTTCATCAAGGTAAAGATTAAGACTAAATTACTTTCACAAATTTTTTTCCTAACCCTAAAATCAAACAAGTCATCTTATTTTGACCAAGTGTAAGAAATCCTAATCATGATTTTCCTATTCCTTATAATTGACTTAATTTCTTACAAAACATATATCAAAATATTGTTCTTACCTTTTAAAAAGTTTTTTATATATATATTTTTTTTCTTTATTTTTTTCTTTATTTTTTTTAGTTATATTAGTCATGTTAGAACCCTCCCCCACACTTATCTCATGCATTGTCCCTAATGTATGAAAGAAATGTATAGATGCATGAAATAAAATTAAAAAGAGGAAAGTTACCGATACACTGGGTCAAAAAGACCCATGCCGTTTCATTTACTGGCACCGATTCCAAGAAAGGTTTAAGGCGTTGACCATTTACCTTAAAGTCATTTTCATTCTTTGGGTCACTGATCTCTACTGCATCGTGTGGAAACATGGTTTTTACAACGAATGGCCCAGTCCATCTTGATTTTAAATTTCCTGAAAAAAGATGAAGCCTAGAATTATAGAGTAAGACTTTTTGTTCAGGGATAAAGGTTTTTCTTATGATGTGTTTTATCATAAAAAATCTTAACTCTATCTTTAGTGATCCTAGCATTTTCATAGGCCTCATTTCTTAACTCCTCTAATTCGGAAATTTATAATTTTCGAAGGTCACCGGCCTTAGTCAAGTCGAAATTCATCTACTTGGTTGCCCATAAGGCCCGGTGCTCTAACTCAATGGGAAGGTGACAAGCTTTACCATAGACTAACGTATAAGGAGACATTCCTAGAATTGTCTTGAAAGCGGTCATGTAGGCCTATAGGCCATCTACAAGTTTGGTGGACCAATCTTTCCGGTTTTGGTTCACAGTCTTCTCTAAGATAAGCTTGATTTGTCTATTGGAAACCTCAACCTGCCCACTGGTTTGAGGATGATAAGGTGTGGACAACTTGTGAGTTATGGCATACTTTCGCATAAGAGCTTTAAAAGATCTATTGCAAAAGTGAGTATCATTATCACTACTGATAGCACGAGGGGTTCCGAAGCGTGAAAAAATGTTCTCTTTTAAAAAACTTTATGACAACTTTGTTATTATTAGTTCTACTAGGAATAGATTCTACCCATTTGGACACAAAGTCCACAGCAACCAATATGTATTGGTTTCCAAATGAATTAGGAAATGGACCCATAAAGTCAATGCCCCAAACATCAAAAAGTTCTATTTCTAGAATTGGGTTGATGGGCATCATATTTCATTTTGAGATCCTTCTTACCATCTGGCATCTAGGGCACGTCTTGCAAAATTCATAAGCATCTTTGAACAAAGTGGGCCAATAGAACCCACTTTGTAATGCTTTTTCAGCAGTCTTGTGAGAACCAAAGTGTCCACCGCATGCAAGGTCGTAACAAAAGGATAGACACTCTTAACCTCCTCATCGGGAATGCATCTCCTAATAATTTAGTCAGAATAGTACTTAAAAAGATACGGTTCCTCCCAAAAGAAATACCGGACTTGGGATAAGAACCGATATGTCGTTTTTGGACCAATGAGACGGAGTTTGGTTTGTGACTAAGTAATTCACTATATCAGCATACCAAAGTTCCCTAGAGATGGCTAAGAGATTTTCATCAGGAAAATCCTCATTTATGGGTAATTCGTTCATGGAGAATTAGGAATTCATGAGAGATGGTCAGCAATGACATTTTCTATGCCTTTCTTGTCTTGAAACTCAAGATCGAATTCTTGAAGAAGGAGGATCCAACGAATGAGTCAGGCCTTGGCATCCTTCTTCATCATGAGGTACCTAAATGATCGGTGAAAATGGTGTTTTTGGACCCTAGTAGGTGGGACGAAATTTCTCTAAGGAAAACACTACTACCAAGAATTCCTTCTCAGTCGTAGTGTAGTTCAATTGAGCATCGTCGAGAGTCCTACTTGAGTAGTAAATCACGTGCTGCTTGTTATCAATGCGTTGTCCTACGACAGTGCCTATGATAAAATCGGAAGCATCGCACATGATCTCAAACGGGTTAGACCAATCCGGTGCAGATATGATTGGTGCAGAAATAAGCTCTTTCTTAAGCTTCTCCCAAGAATTCATACATTCAGCATCGAAAGTGAAGGACACGTCCTTAGCTAACAAATTAGTCAAGGGCCTAGCAATCTTGCTAAAGTTCTTGATAAATCTTCGGTAAAAATCGGCGTGTCCTAAAAAGGATCTAATATCCTTCACGCAATTGGAATGGGAAGCTTTGTAATGACCTCAATTTTGGCTCTATTCACTTCAATTCCTTTTTTGGAGATTTCATGACCCAAGACAATTCCATGTTTTACCATAAAGTGGCATTTCTCCCAGTTAAATGTCAGATTTTTCTCAGCATAACGTTGGAGGACAAGTTCTAAATGGTGGAGACATTGAGTGAACGAATCTCCGTAGATTGAGAAATCATCCATGAAGATTTCTAAGAATCGTTCTACCATATCAGAAAAGAGACTCAACATACAATGTTGAAACATTGCTGGGGCATTGCATAAGCCGAAAGGCATTCGATGATAAGAAAATGTCCCAAATGGACATGTGAACGTAGTCTTTTCTTGGTCCTTAGGAGCAATAGGGATCTGATTATACCCCGAGTAACCGTCTAAGAAACAGTAATACTCGTGGCCCACCAAACGTTCAAGCATTTGATCAATGAAAGGAAGTGGAAAATGGTCCTTACGAGTTGCAGCATTAAGCTTTCTATAGTCAATGCAAACTCGGATCTTCGTGGGAAGTCGAGTTTGGACCAACTCTTTGTTCTCATTTTCCACTACGGTGAAACCGGATTTCTTTAGAACCGCGTGGACAGGACTAACCCATTGGCTATCAGAAATGGGATAAATTATCCCATTGTCTAAGAGTTTTACAATTTCAGCTTAAACAGCCTCTTGCATTATAGGGTATAACCTACGCTGCGGGTCTCTTTTAGGTATGGCATCTTCATTGAGATGAATGCGATGTTGAACGATGGTTGAACTTAATCTCTTTATATCAGTCATAGTCCAACCAATGGCTTCCCTATGTTTTCTTAGAATTGCTTTAAGATCTTCTTCTTCCCTGTCATTTAAATGGGAGGCAATGATGACAGAAAAGGTCTCTTGTTCGCCTAGATAGACGTACTTGAGATGAACAGGTAAGGCTTTCAATTCTAAGGAAGAGGAAGGCTCACTGAAAGGACTAGTCAAATTTCTTGGCTCCATTATTGGTGCAGGGATCGGACCCGATAGTAGCTCACTAATGTTAGTGGCTAAGAAGACCTTTTTTGGTACATTAATCTTTCTCTTATTGGTGCACATGTCCTTAAGAAACTTGTCCTATTGTGCAGGCAATGGTGGGACTACCTGGATCCTTGTACTTAACAGGGATCGGACCCGATAGTAGCTCACTAATGTTAGTGGCTAAGAAGACCTTTTTTGGTACATTAATCTTTCTCTTATTGGTGCACATGTCCTTAAGAAACTTCGCATAGGATGGGACTTGTTAGATGGCATCAAGAAGTGGCACATTTATCTTCACTTGATTAAATATCTCAATTATCTTGTCCATGTGTGGATTTTGCTTGTTATTTTTTAGCCTATTAGAAAATGGTACTATAGGCTGGTGCACCTGACTGGTTGACTTATCTTTTTCAGATTCGTCAGATTTGGAAGGATTTAGATTAGATGAGGTGGATGCTTGATTGTGGTTGTGCTGAATGGGATTGGTTGGCATTGACACTTGATTATCAACTTTCTTTCCTGACCTCAATGTATGAACAGCATTACATTGATTTAATGATTGATCCTCAGCCAAATGAGCTTGTTGAGAATTCCTAGAATTGGTTATTGGCTGACTAGGCAAGGTACCATTCTGTCTCTCATTCTGTGAAGTGGCTAGTTGGCTCATTTTAACCTCTAACCTCTGTATAGTTTGCATGAGAGAATCTTAGTTTTTCATGTATCTTTTCATGTTTCTCTCAAAGTTAATCATTCTCCTTTCTAGTTAAGGATTCTGGAAAGAAGATTGTGGAGCTTGGTGGGGAAAATTTTGTTGATAGTTTAAAAAGTTAGGTGGATGGTTGGGAGAATTATTATGGAAATTAGAAAAGTTGGGTTGATGATTGGAAGAATTATTGGCATGATGGAAGTGGCTAGCATGATTTGACCGTGAGTGGTCATTATTATTTTCGCTCCATGAGAAATTAGGGTGATTTCTCCAGCCAGGATTGTACGTTGGTGCGTAAGGATTATTGTTTGGCCTTGAAAAGGCCGCATTCATCGGTTCATAGTATTGTTGCTGAGCCTGAAACACAGGGCACTCCTCGAACACATGATTCATGGCTTGGCAATAAGTACAGCCCGGGGTTGGAAATTGGTTTGAGCTGACTTCATTGATTAGACTTGGTTCCTTAGTTTCTAAAATTTTCAGTCTCCTTGCTAGGTTCGCTAACTTAGCCTCACTAGTTATGGATGATTCAATAGAATGGAGACCTCCTTTTGAAGAGATGGAGTTTGGATTCCTAGAGGTTTCACCAGTAGGTTCCCATTGGATGGTCTTTTCAGCTAGGTTTTTA
This sequence comes from Agave tequilana, assembly GCA_038442645.1. Taxonomy (NCBI): domain Eukaryota; kingdom Viridiplantae; phylum Streptophyta; class Magnoliopsida; order Asparagales; family Asparagaceae; genus Agave; species Agave tequilana. The sequence goes on along the minus strand of JAVJIF010003142.1, from coordinate 225,048 downwards.
TATAAATCCCATCCTTCATTTTCATCCTTCTGCAAGAATCCCCCTTGGCACATACTTTCTAAGAGGGTTTTGGTAGAATAGTCTAAACCGTCATAAAGAATTTGGCATTATCGCGATTTCTCTATTCCATGATGAGGACATTGGACAAGGAGGTCTTTAAAGCATCCAAAATACCTTCAAAATGGTTCACTAGGTTCTTGCTTGAATTGCATGATGTTCTTCCTAATGAGAGCGGTCTTATGAATTGGATACAATTTTTTCAAGAAGACCTTGATGAAATCATCCTAAGATGTGATAGAGCCGGGTGCTAAGCTGTAAAGCCATTTCTTTGCTAAGTCCTTAAGAGCGAAAGGGACAAATCTCAACCTAGTAGCATCATCTACAAGGTGTGGGATTTTCATCATTAGACATACTTCCTCAAATTCTCTTATGAAGAAGTAAGCATTTCGGACTCTAAGCCATGAAACTTAGGGAGTGTGTTGATGAATTGAGGCTTGAGCTCAAAATTATATTCACTAATCGATGAAAGTAGAATACAAGATGGAAATGAGGTTCTAATGAGATAGAACCTATCCTGCAATGATGTTGGTTGATCCATAACCGGATCTGGTCTTGGTTCAAATTTGGGTGGTGATCTGTTTCTAGTCAACCTAGATGAGTTAGGGTCTCTTGACCACACTTGCATACACAAACACAATCACAATCACAAACAAGTTTACCAACAGTCAACAAGAGTAATCAACCAAGCCTAGTCTAAGGTAACCTAGACCTAGACAACTTCTAACTGGTTGATTGTCCACAGGAGGTATAATGTAGACTTTGACCACAAGCTAATCAGCCAGGTCAGGGCAAGATTGATGGGAGATTATCCATCAAAGACGTTCCTTAATTAAGTAACCACCAACCTTCGGGCTTTCGGCCCTTAATCCCCTTCCTAGACACCGATTTGGCAGGAGTCAAATTTCAACACCTTCCCCCTTAGGATAATCTCCTAGTGAGTTTGAGATATCCCTAAGGCCAACGTCTATCAGATTTTACTCAGGCTTAGGTTGTGCGTGCTTGGAGATGGTTTGTGACCTAAGGAAGGGTAATGACTTTCCTACCTTATCTTGAATTGGGTTTTGCCCTTAGAATTTATTGTGTAAAGTGTGCAAGATATAGAAAAGTAACATTCAAAAGCAAAATATCACTCAAGAATGTTTCCTAAACTATATGCTATGCATACGTACCTTGTCTCCAGCTCTCTTCAACAGTAATTATAAACTAAACGTAATTAAACAAATGCCTAGAATGCAAGTCTAAACGTTTTTTTTTTTTTGTAAGCAATTAACAATCACTCAAATTACTGTTGGATTAAAATAAGGATGGTGAATAGCAGATATAGCAAGAATATAATGCACAAAAACTTAATTTTTTTGCAAGCAATATGTCCTGCAAAAAAAGTTTTAGTAGTCCAACAAAATTTCAACTTTTGCAACGCAATTTCTTGAAATTTTGTTTCCTACTTTCGAGAGTAGGGGCACAGAATAGCAAGTCTTCTCCTGCAAAATTTGAATGCTAAATCTGAATCTTGACGTCCCTGAGACAAGACAACAAACTTGTTAAAAATAAATACACCGTTCCCTCACCGGCAACGGCGCCAAAATTTGATTGCAAAATGAAAGAGTAAGGATTTACCGTGTAGCTTTGGGCTAACGGGTCGTGTCCACGAGGAGGAATGCGATGAAAGCTTTTCAGCGTTTTGTTTAGTAACAAAGAATTGTACTCGTTTTTTAGTTGAAAAGAGAATGGAGAGAAGGGAAGTGACTTAAAGAAAACTTAAAATTTAGAGAAGGCTTTGGAAAGGTGATTTTGTATAAAGCTTGAAAAGTGATTTGTTATTTTCTTTTATAAAGAATAAAATCTGGGCTCACTATCTCACTACTCAATGATTTGTTCTTCTATTGAAATCCTTAGTGCCTTGATTGAGATTTTACCTGCACACAAAATAAAGAATTTTAGATTTAGAACAAGATGTGCAAGATGCTCAATTCTAATCCGCTGTAGCAATGGCTATGCGGGTCGTGATCCTCAGGAAGGGACTAGCGATGGAAGCTTGTGAAGCAAGTTATCTCTTTTTATTTATTTTATTATTTACAATGGTATTTACAATGAGAAGTGTGGTATTTACAATGAGAAGTGTGAAAGAAATTGGAAAGATGTGGAGTTGGTGATCTAAACTAAAGAAATAAAAGAAAGAAAACTATAACTAAAACACATACCTACCTCTTATGCCCTGCTTACCTTTTGCTCCGTTGCAACGACTTACCTTGTCTTTAAAGGCATTCAAGCATGGGATATAGGATCTGTTCATCACCATAGGCCATCAAGGGCACTTCTTTGGCTAAGCAGTCTCGAAGCGATCAGATCTCATGGTTTGCAAGACATCAGAGAAAATAATAAAAGAAGACAAGAATAGAAGAAATAAACAAGAAAACAAGAATAACAAAAACAAACCTTGAGTAGATTTTATTAACAATGGAAGAAAAGTATGACTTACACCGATGTCACCTCAGTATAAGCAAGAACTCCTTCCTCCATGAAAGCATCCTCCACTCTCAGTTACATAAAAAAAATAAAGCTTTACAAAAAAGAAAATAAAAACTTAAACTACAACTAGCCTAAAACCCCTAGATTTTGCTCTCTCTACTTTTCTGGACTGTATGAGATCTGCCCTTCCTCTGTTGCTATGCAGGGGTATTTATAGGATAAAACCAGAGGATAAGAAGCGTATGAAGATAAGAGGTGCAAAATATCTCTGAATTTGAATTCCTCTTTTATCTCCAAACTTGTTTTGACTTATCCATAGAAGTTCAAATCTGTCATGCAACTTATTATTATGTTGATCGCCGAAAATGTCTTATCTTCTCACAGAATTGAAAAGTTTGATCAACATAAGTTGTAGGCCTTCAAGTCTTCTTTCTGGAGTATCTTGAATCATCGTATTTGCATATCAGTAGAAAAAGTTATGATCTGAATACTAAAACGTGTACAGTCTGAATCCGAATTTTTTTGAATTTTTATCTTTTCACTCTTCTCCTTTTATCTTTAGCCTTGTCCTGCAAGCAATTAGGGTTGAGTAGAAGTCCATCTCATCTTATCCTTTTCCTCTTCTTTTAATAATTGCAACTTTTGCACTTGGTAATTGCAACTTTGCATTGGGCTTGAACATGGGCTTCTTTTGGGCTTCTGGGCTTCATTTAAGCTTTTATTTCTTTATTTTTTATTACTCAAGGCCTGCACACAATAAATAATAAAATATTAGTAATAGTGCATAATTATAGGAATAAATATGAAAATGTGATAGTATATGTGATGATAAATATGCACTTTTTACTACCTATCATGCCTCAATTGGATCATAAGCAAAACTTAAGATTGACTTTAGAAAGTTTGAAGTAAAGCATATAAGATGGTTGGAACTCTTTTCTTTAAGAAACCGTCTTGAATTGAATGTTAAATCATCAAGAAGTTCAACTATGAGATAAAAATAAGTTCAAGAGATATTTTAAAAGAGGTAGAAGTTAAAAATTCAAACCCATCCTCATGTGCCTTCAAGAACACTTTCAAGAAGAAAGGCTTAAGTTAGGCATGCAAATGATTTATTGGGTCTTTTCATCAAAACCATTCGAAAAGAAGAAGGACCAGAGAGAGGAGTAATAGTGAGCTCAGAAAACCGATTTAGCTACTCATGGAAGATAAAGAACAATGCAAGTAAATAAGGCAAGACATACCGTAAAATGAGTAGAAGAAAATGTAGCTTGATCCTTGTATTGATGTCACTTTAATCTTCAGAATACAATCACTCAATTCCTCTCTCTCACTGGTATTTGCATTGAATTATAAATTGCAAAACAAAGATACAACTATCTAACAAAGAGCCTAAACCATAAAAATAAGAGAAAAACTAAATCTAAGTTTCGGTCCCATTTTCTCTAAAAAATACAGTATTTATAGGCAAAAACCAAACAGGAAGGGACGTATGAAGATAGGGGAGCAAACGCTCCCCCAACAAATAACAAACGGCCACGGAAACACGGTTTTGGCCGCATTTCCGTGGCCTTGGTGTGGCAAGGTGGCCACACCAGGTTGGGGAAGCTTGTTCGTTTTGTGATTTTCCCTTTTTCCTGCTGATTTTCTTGTTTCTACTTTAGGATTTGACGAAACAGCTTTTGATTGTTGGCTTCAACCGCTTGATTTGGAATGATTCATTTCAACTGATTTTCAACCTCTCTATTTGCAAGATTTGCCTTGATTTCCTGATTTCGAATTTATTCTGAATTAAATCAGAATTTGATGGGCTTTTGGGCTTGTTTCTCTTTCCTTTGTTTTAGCAATGGGCCTATATTTAACAAAGAAGAATAAGACTTGTTAATAGGATTTATTAGATAAAAAGTATGGTAATGTGACAATGTATATGCAATATATGTGACTGATCACTGCCATTAGAAGGAAAGCTCCTCGATTTATTATAATGTGATCATGTAGTCATTATATCGCCAATCGTATGATGTAATCCTGCTCTGATGCCTTTCACACAAAGAGGAACAGGAAGCACTCAAAGAAGCTCATGATGGTATATGTGGAGTTCACCAACTCGGACCCAAGTTTGGAGACCAGCTTAGAAGACTTGGCTATTATTGGCCGAAGATGATCCCTAACGCTATCGCCTACGCTAAGCAATGTCATGCATGTCAGATCCAAGGTGACTTTGTTCATCAAGCATCGGAGTGCCTTAATCCAACATCTTCCTCATGGCCATTTGAGATGTGGGGAATGGATGTTATCGGACCAATCAGTCCTCCAACATCCAAAGGACATCTAAATGGGCAGAAGTTGACCCCCTAAAAAAAGTAAAGACACCAAACGTGATCAAGTTCATCAAGCCTCACGTGCTTTATCACTTCGATGTACCACGATGAATCGTCCATGATAACGGGCTTCAATTCGTCAGTCAAGCATTCCAGCGATTCTGAAACAAATTCAGAATCTAAAGTGTGTCATCAACGGCATATTATCCAGCCTCTAATGTTCTTGCAGAAGCCTTCAACAAGACTATTGGGTAGCTTCTCAAGAAATTCATCTTGAAAAGTCAATGCGACTGAGATGACAAATTAGGCGAGTGCTTATGGGCTTACCGCACAACGATGAGAACCCCAACAAAAGCCACGCCATTTTTCTTAGTGCACAGATGTGAAGTTATAATCCCACAGGAGATCCAGATCCCATCTTTGCGAGTTTCCCTGACAACCAGGAGAAGCACTGATTGCGCCTCTAGGAGTTGGAGCTTTAGATGACAAACGTATGCAAGCCCAACAGCAAATCAAGCTCTATCAAGCTCGGATTTTCAAAGCCTCCAACAAGAAACTCAGAATATAGATTTGCAAGAAAGGCGACCTTGTCTTAGCAGTCAGAAGATCCATGGCTATAACTCACAAGACAAAAGTAAAGTTTCAACCCAAATGGGAAGAACCATTTATAGTAGAGTCAATCTACTCAAATAGAGCATACCACCTTATAACTCCAGACGGCGATACACTCATGATGATGATTAACGGCAGATTCTTGAAGAAGTACTATCCTTGATAGCACTCTTCTCATGATCAGGTTAACACTACACTTCTGATCAAGCTTCCAGATCCAAGATGTTTGGAAGAGCGCCAAAGAAAAGCTTCTTCCTTCAATGAATCGCATTATGGTCGATCGACACTGAGCCGGCCTAACATTATTAACATCACCATGCATTATGTTAATATCAGAGAGACAAAATGCGAAACATTGATTTTAGCCTTGTCACTCTTCTCATGATCAGGTTAATACTAAGCCTCTGATTGAAGCTTTCAGATTCAAGATGTTTTGAAGAGCGCCAAAGAAAAGCTTCTTTCTTTAACGAATCACATCACGGTCGATCGATGCGAAGACGATCGAACATCGGTTATATCATAATGCATGATGTAAACATTGAAGAAGAGACAAAGTACAAAAATTCAGTTTTATCCTTGTCCTTCTTCTAAGTACATCCCCATTACATTCGACACCTCTGATGGCTAAAGGATAGAGGAAGTAGTTAGCATTTAAATCCAATGAAAAATCCTCGACAACTCATCATGCTAAGGGGAATAGCATGACTAGCCCATTTCAAATGACAGTTGGTAAAGGCACACCAAATTTATTGATAACTGAGGGTTTGCCAAAAATCTTGAGGGACCTGATCCCCACTTTCCCGTCCAAAATCCCTTACCAATATTTATTCATGGAATGGTGAGAGCTCAAAAGAAGTTGTAATTGTTTTCTCAGTGAAATAATTATAAATCAAACATGTTAAGTTAATACTATACCTTTGACATACCTCACTGTTAAGTTAACACTATACATCTGACAGTAACATCTTTCATATCCCTAGCAGATGAAATTTCAAATTGTCAATTTTCTTCAATAGAATGGAAGGTCTACCAAATTACTCAAATCACAAAATCTCTTGGTCAAGTTAACACTACACCACTGACCAAAATTGCTCATATAGCAACATAAATTCCTGTTAAGTTAATACTATACCTATGACAGTGGTTCTCTTGATTCTTCTACCGAAAATGAGACGTTCGATTCTAAGTTAATATCATACCTCTAGCATCACTTTCATTATTAAGTTAATACTACACCTATGATAATGATTTTCTCTTGAGCTTTCTTATCAAAGCCGAGATGTCAAATGCTAAGTTAATATCACACCTCTAACATTCACCTCGCTATTAAGTTTATGACAGCGATTTTTTCAGTTTTCTCAATGAAAATGAGATCTCAGAAATGCTAAGTTAATATCACACATCTAGCATTTACTTTCTTGTCAAGTTTTTATCACACCTCTGACAATTCAAATTGCTTCCAATTGCAAATCCCAACCCGTTACATTAATATTACACTTCTGATGGTAAAAATTTTCATAAATCTTCAGTGAATTTAATTTCACTTGTTATCTCATCAATAGGATAACAAGTCCACAAAATTCATCCAAATCAAGAATTTAACTTCTGTCAAGTTAACATTACACGTCTGACAGTAACCTTTTCAAATTCCTTAAATGAAGTTTTTAAACTTTGAGTTGCTATGTTAATCATCACCTCTAGCAAATCAAAGACAATCGCTTTCATTTGTCTGATTTTCAAAATACAAAAGGAAAGTCAAGACAAAATGAAGGCAAAATTATTACTTTTATGTCAAAATTAAAAGTGATACAAACACTCACTTATTCAATGAGATAGAAGTGTTACAAAAGGGAGTACAAAGAGTCACTCTTGCTCGGCGAGAGATTATACTTGCTCCTTGAAATGTTGGAGATCCCTTAAGCATGCCTTGTTGATGGTAGCCTGGAACGGTAGGTCCACTTCCTCTCTTCTTGAGAACAATGGTGTTTCTTGAGGTCAAAACGCAGTGGAACATTCTGGTTCTACCCGACCAACTGACGTGAAGGTTCTCCCTCCTCATAAGATCATAATCCTTTGCTTAATAGAAGATCTTGCCACTAGAAAGTCATTCAATGAGCATGGATTCTTCGCCACTGTCACTTCTTTAAACAAGAATTATGAAGGGAGGATCCGAGACCTTACTGGTGACGTCCCCTTTCTTGGACCTTCAAATGCATCATGCTTATTGCGGTCGGTGAAGGGAGAATCCGAGACCATACTAATCCCCCTCTCCCTTTTTTATGCCATCTCCAAAGAGAAGCTCTGACTTCCTGAATGGATGCCGATTGAATTCAACTGCTTTCCACTGACTGAAGGAGACAGTGGAGTTAGCACCGTCGATATAGCAGAGGCCTGCAAAAAGAGAAAACTCAGGGGTTAATCTCGCAAAGATAAAAATATGGCAAGATACTTAGGTGCGAGGCTCAACATGAGACCCGCGTCCAATGGTTGAAACGTGAGACATTAATGAAGCCTGTGCCTAAACTCCAGACATAGAAAATTTTCTAAAGTCTGGTAGCTCAAATGTGAATCTTATAAATGACACCCGCGTTTAAGATGTCAGGACGCGAAGTTCGTTATGCTCGCGTCTAAGATCTCAAAACGTGAAACTCGTTAGGACGCGAGAATTGCATGAAAAAGATCAGGACTCAGGAGTCACCAAATACGCGTTCTACCTGTTAACATGAAAGTCGCATCTGCAAATCAAGCAGGGACTCGTGAATCCTAAATTGACTGTCCAAGTTTACAAGAACCTTTGAGAACTTCAAAAAGAAGTTAAAAGACAGTGTCTTTTCATGATCAGCGATAGCAAAGATTCAAGAAGACGGTGTCTAGCCATATGCGACATGGCAAAAGCTATATTTTACTTGACGAAAGGATCTTTTGAAAGAAAATGTCATCTATCAGGGCAACAAGAGGATGCCAGAGACTTTGTGGTCACTTGACAGTGAAAACCTTTGAAAAGATTTGAAAAAGCTCGGAGCTTTATGGGTTTTGAGAAAGCACAAGAGCTTTAGACGTGGGTCTGGACAAAGAGGATGAACAGTCAAAGTGAATTGACTGTTGAAAGACCATGGTCTTTTATAGGCCTTCCAACAGCCAAGATATGTGGCGCGTATCTTGATAGAGCCAGACACGTGTCTCAAGCGGTGCCTGCTTCGCGCCTCGAAGCATCTAATGCGAGCTTCACGTCCCAAGAGCCGCGTCTTAACGACAGCTGCATCTTAACAGCATTGAGTGCCGCGTCTCCAAGATAATCAAGAACCACACCTCTACAAAAATTAAGAATCGTGTCTCCACAACAATCAAGAGTCGTGTCTCAACTCCCACTGAAGTTTGCGTCTTCACTTGATCAGTTGGACAACCGCGTCTGTGAGGGATTTGTTCTCTCACATACAAGGAGTATGTCCCTACTTCTGCAATTACTTTAATAGTACATTAATCGACAACTACACCGGTTCAACAGTACACCGACAAGCAAACCAGAGCTCATAATAAGTGCTAGACTGAGTTTCTAAGATACGTGTGATGATCTTTTCTAGAGGCTTCAAGTAGTTCAACACTACATTCATGAAGACAAAAACTCAGACAAGATCAAGCTGAGAGCACCTCAAAAGATTACCAGCCTAATCATGGGAAGCCCAGATTCGACAAAAGTCTAAAGTATTTTGAAATTCGTCCCAGTCAACCACGGAGTATCGAATACTTTGGAGGAGGTTTTGTATACTGATCGGTCGCTAAGATTGCACATTTATTATCATATCTCATACTTATTATAAAATAAACTCTGCTTGATCCTAATTATTGTTTAATTTATTTGTAGGCCCATTCCTAAAGGAGAGTGAAGAAATGAGCCCAAAAGCCCACCAAATTCTGATTTAATTCAGAATAAATTTGAAATCAAGGAATCAGGGCAATATCGGGCATATCAGAGAGGTTGAAAACTGGTTGAAAAGAATCCTCCCAAATCAAGCGGTTAAAACCAACAATCAAAGTCGGTTTCATCAAATCCTGGAGCAGAAACGAGAAAACCAGAAGAAGATATAGGAGAATCACCAAACCAGGAGAACCACCCAATTGGGTGTGGCCAACTGGCCACACTAGGGCCGCGAAAACGCGGCCCTAGCCGCGTTTCCGTGGCTTGGTTGCGTCTATTGGGGGAGCGTTTGCTCCCCTAATCTTTCTACGATCTTCCCCTCAGATTTTTCCCTATAAATACCGGTTTCAACAAAGAAAAAGGGCGAAGACTAGGATTAGAAATTTTGTTTATACTTTAAGTTTTAGGCTCTTTGTTAGATAGTATAAAAGTTATATTTTTGGTTTTATAATTTGTAGTTCAGTACAAATACCTGTGAGAGAGAGGAATTGAGTGCTTGTAACTTAAAGATTGAAGTGACATCAATACAAGAATCGAGCTACATTTTCTTCTACTCATTTTACGGTATGTCTAATTTTAATTACTTGCATTGTTCTTTATTTTCCATGAGTAGCTAAATCGATTTTCTGGGCTCACTACTACTCCTCTCTCTGATCCATCTTCTTTTTGAATGGTTTTCATGAAAAAGACCCAATGAATCATTCGCATGCCTTACTTAAACCTTTCTTCTTGAAAGTGTTCTTGAAGGCACATGAGGATGGGTTTGGGTTTTTAACTTCTATCTCTTTTAAAACGTCTCTTGAACATGTTTTTATTTCATACTTGAACTTCTTGATAATTTAACATTCAACTCAAGACGATTTCTTAAAGAAAAGAATTAATCTTTCTAACAATCTTATGTGTTTTGCTTAAAACTTTCTAGAATCAATCTTAAGTTTTGCCTATAATCAAGTTGAGGCATTAAGATTTTCAATTGAAGAACATGTCATTGAGTAGTGAGATAGTGAGCCCAGATTTTCTTCCTCATAAAAAAATAACAAATCACTTTTTAAACTTTATACAAAATTCACCTTTTCCAGAGCCTTCTCCAAAGTTGTAATTTCTCTTTTAATCATATCCCTTCTTTCCATTATCTTTTCAATTAAAAAACGAGCACAATTCTTTATTACTAAACAAAACACCAAAAAGCTTTCATCGCATTCCTCCTCGTGGACACGACCCGTTAGCCACAAGCTGCATGGTAATTTCTTAACTCTTTGATTTTGACAATCAATTTTTGGTGTGATCAGTCACATATTTTGCATATACATTGTCACCTTACCATACTTTTTAGCTAATAAATCCTATAAATAAGTCTTCTTCTTCTTTGTTAAATGTAGGCCCAATTGCTAAAAGAAAGGAAAGAGAAACAAGCCCAAAAGCCCACCAAATTTTGATTTAATTCAGAATAAATTCGAAATCATGGAATCAGGGCAAAATCTTGGCATATCAGAGAGGTTGAAAATTGGTTGAAAAGAATCCTCCCAAATCAAGCGGTTAAAGCCAACAATCAAAGTCTGTTTCGTCAAATCCTGGAGCAGAAACGAGAAAACCAGAAGAAGATACAGGAGAATCACCAAACTAGGAGAACCACCCAATTGGGTGTGGCCAACTGGCAACACTAGGGCCGCGTTTCCGTTGCCCTAGCTACATTTTCGTGGCTTGGTTGCGTCTGTTGGGGGAACGTTTGCTCCCCCAATCTTTCTACGATCTCCCTCCTCTGGTTTTTCCCTATAAATACCAATTTCAACAGAGAAAAAAGGGCGAAGACTAGGATTAGAATTTTTGTTTATATTTTAAGTTTTAGGCTCTTTGTTAGATAGTACAAAAGTTATATTTTTGGTTTTACAATTTGTAGTTTAGTACAAATACCTGTGAGAGAGAGGAATTGGGTGCTTGTAACTTGAAGATTGAAGTGACATCAATACAAGAATCGAGCTACATTTTCTTCTACTCATTTTATGGTATGTCTTACTTTAATTACTTGCATTGTTCTTTATTTTCCATGAGTAGCTAAATTGGTTTTCTAGGTTCACTTCTACTCCTCTCTCTGATCCATCTTATTTTTGAATGGTTTTCATGAAAAAGACCCAATGAATCATTCGCATACCTTACTTAAGCCTTTCTTCTTGAAAGTGTTCTTGAAGGCACATGAGGATGGGCTTTGATTTTTAACTTCTACCTCTTTTTAAAACGTCTCTTGAACTTGTTTTTATCTCATACTTGAACTTCTTGATGATTTAACATTCAACTCAAGACGATTTCTTAAAGAAAAGAATTAACCTTTCCAACAATCTTATGTGTTTTGCTTAAAACTTTCAGGAATCAATCTTAAGTTTTGCCTATGATCAAGTTAAGACATTAAGATTTTCAATTGAAGAACATGTCATTGAGTAGTCAGATAGTGAGCCCAGATTTTCATCTTTATTAAAAAATAACAAATCACTTTTTAAACTTTATACAAAATTCACCTTTTCCAAAGCCTTCTCCAAAGTTGCAATTTCTCTTTTAATCATCTCCCTTCTTTCCATTATCTTTTCAATTAAAAAACGATCACAATTCTTTGTTACCAAACAAAACACCGAAAAGCTTTCATCGCATTCCTCCTCGTGGACACGACCCGTTAGCCACAAGCTACACAGTAATTTCTTAACTCTTTGATTTTGACAATCAATTTTTGGCGCCGTTTTCGGGGAGGGACAGTAAGTAATTCTCTTTAAACTTTATATCTTTGGTTAACTTTCTTCTTTGTTTTTTTGTACAGATTTAACAATAAGGAATTCTGCTGTAGTGGATACATAAGTGGCCTTGGACTCTGCTCAAGAAAGCAGAGCCAAGAAGTCCTCAGATTTGCTATAGTCCTGTGACAAACTGAGTGAACTACTAACCTGTATTTTCTGTAGGTTGGCTGAATTGCATAGTTTAAATATCTGTAACATTTATTTCCTTGTTTGTCTCACTGTATTTACTTTCTAACCTCAACAGTAAAATGATGATTGTAAATGCTAAAAAAATTATTTAAACTTTGCATTTAGGCACGTGTCTATTTCAATACATTTTCTATTTACTGTTGAAGAGTGTTGGAGCAAAGGTACGTGTGCATAGCATCTAGTATAAGAACACTTTTGGATTGTTTACATTGCTTAAGTATGCTTTTCCTGTACACTGCACTAAATTGATCCAAGGGCTTGTCCTATAAACAAGATAAGGTGGGGAAGTCATTACCGTCCCTTAGCCCACAAACAATCTCCTCACTCACTAACCTAAGCCTAACTAAAAATGAGTAGACGTTGGCCCTAGAGACATCCCAACTCAATTAGGAGATTATCCTAAGGGGAAAAGGTGTTGGAATTGGACTCCTATCAAATCAGTGTCTAGGAAGGGGATTGAGGGCCGAAAGCCCGAAGGTTAGTGGTTACTTAATTAAGGAACATCTTTGACGGATAACCTCCTACCAATCTTGCCCTAACCTGATTGATTAGCTTGTGGTTAAAATCTGCATTGTACCTCCTATAGACAGTCTAACCAGTTAGGAGTCGTCTAGGTCAAAGATCTACCCTAACTTAGGTTAGAATTTTTTCTTTTTTGTTTGCTTATTTGTTTGTTTTTTTTCTTTGTTTGTGTTTTATTGTGTGATATGGCTTATAACAATAATTTATCCAATTTTAATGGTAATCCATATTACACACCAACCTCTTTTTTGATATTACCAACCCGGCATATCATAATTTTAACCAACCTAGTGTGCCGGATTGGTCTTATCCGAATCATATAACCCATGCCCCTAATCTTATAACCATAATTTCCAGAATAATTTCAACTCTTCACAGAGTCAGTGGGGATTCACCTCCCCCGAGTCCAATTTTCAACAACTTGTCCTCCTTATCCAACTTATCCACAATATTTTCAAGATTCATACTCAGTTCCACCAGTCCAAAATAGAAAACCATCAATTTTAGAAATGAGTTGCGTGAGTCCAAACAACAATACAAAATCTGATGGACTCACAATTTTACCACCAATTCCAAAACAACACTTCATCTTTTCAAGACCTATCACAACAAAACGATCAACCTATCAACTATGAAAAGATGCTTGAAGCCATGACTCAGGCTCAAAACGCTCGTAATCATGACATAGATATGATGGTCCAAACTCTACGTTCTCACCGTTTGGCCAGTTGTGATGTCGTTAACCATTCTGTTAGAGCTGAAGAGTCATGTTGTTTTGGAAAACAAGGCTCCATTTCAGCACAATCATTTGAACTTGCCCAAACTCTAAATTTTGAAAATGATATTGACAGTTTGGCAAGTTATTCCTTTCCTGAAATAGAACTTGAGAATGTTTATGATCCTGAACCTCAACTTAGTAATTCAATTCTACTTCCTGATTCAATAATGACTCCGGTATTTTTACCTGATTTCAATCTTTTTTCCGAGTCAACATTTGATCCTGTGCCAATTCATCATGAAATTGAATCACCCATCTTTGATGATCATCATATTGAACTTGACCAATTTCACACTTTTGAAAGTCCTATTGACAAATTGACAAGTTCTCATTTTTATGAAATTGAACTCAATGAGAAATGTGACCTAGATTCTAAAATTTGTGATCCAGTTCAAATTCTCGAATCAATATTGACTCTTGTTTTATTACCTGACTTGAGTAATATTTTAGAGTCAGTTTTGATTCCCACACCTGTCATTTTTGAACTTGAATCACCAATATTAAGTCACATCCATTGTGGGAAACTGAATGTGGACTTGAGTTTCAACTTCTTGATTTGGACCCACTTCCTGAGCCAATCTCGAGACCTGACCCTTTATTTGACTTAAGTTACTTTCCTGAGTCGGTATTAGTTCCAGTACTTCCTGAGTCCAAGTCAATCATTCCATCTTTTCACACTCCATTTTGGGACAAGGCAGTTGATAAAACTAACTCCGAAATTATTTACGAAATTTGAAAATTAGATAGGGTCAAATTTTTAATAAAAATCCTTCACGTATACATCATTTTAGTGGGTTATATTAGAGAGATTTCTGGTGGGTTCCTCCGAACTCCATGCAAAGTCGATTGGGCCGCATTTCGTGGACCAATCAGACCACCACCGGAACCACCACCTTAAGGTAGTATTTTTCCTTCCCTGTCTTCTTTTTCATGCATCTATGCATTAATTCGTACATTAAGAACAATGCATGAGATAGGTGTGGGGGAGGGTTCTAGCATAACTTAGGTTTTCTTTTTATTTAAAAATTTTTTTAACATTTTCTTTACTTTTAAAAACTTTTTGAAAATAGAAACAATATTTTGACATATTTTTTGTAAGAAATTGAGTCAATTTTAAGGAATAGGACAATTAAAATTAGGATTTCTTAAACTTGGTCAAAATAAGATTATTTGTTTGATTTTTAGGGTTAGGAAGATAATTTGTCAAAGTAATTTAGTCTTGATCTTTACCTTAATGAAATATGCATACTTCATACACTTACACACTTAGGGTTCAAAAACAAAGATTCTTATGCCTTATATATAAAAAGAAAGAAAAAAATATCTATGAAAGATGAACAAATCTAATTATTGATTAGCTAGGTACTTTGGCCTAAGCAAGCCTTAGTATTTATGCGAAAGATGATTAGATAAGTTTGAGAAAAATATATATATAAATCCTCTGATTAAGCTGGGTATTTGTGCCTAATAAAGCATAAGTATTCACGCCTAAAAGGGGTTCATATAATAAAATCCTTAGTTTTGTGGCCTTGTTTGCTCGAGTCCTTAAGTCCTTGGGGTGTTTTCTCACCCGGTGCCCTAAGACCGTTTGGTTTGAGAGTCATCGATTAAGGCTCATTACATGAGTAAATTAGAAAGCCTAATAGAACTAAGAAACATTACCACAAAAATATATATATATATATAAATAAATAAGGCATAAGAGTTAGAGTTAATGAATCCTTAGTCAAATTTTCATGGTCACAAGGTACATATGACTTAGGGTAAAGTAATAGACTAGATGAGACAATTTGACTCCTTACTTTGATTAATAACAAATTTTTTGAATAGAGACTAAGTTTAGGAATGAAAAATTCAGTTTTCTTATAACTTATAGATTACTTAAATCTTACAATTATATTTCAAATATTTTTCTCTTTCAAAATGCTTTTCAAAATATTAACTCTTTGTTTCTCTTTCTTTATGGATTTTGTGGGTGTAATCCACTGAAAACCCTCATGAGACAAAACTCGTCCTCTAGGGAAACCTAGAGGTTTAACGGCTTATTGAACATGCTCAATGCAATCGCGTGACCTGCAAAAGTGGTCTAATAATTTTTAGTATAGTTTAGTTGTTTTGCTCGAGGACGAGCAAAAGATAGGTAAGGGAGTGTTATCGGTCGCTAAGATTGCAAATTTATTATCATATTCTTATACTTATTATAAAATAAACTCTGCTTGTTCCTAATTATTGTTTAATTTATTTGTAAGCCCATTCTTAAAGGAGAGTGAAGAAATGAGCCCAAAAGCCCATCAAATTCTGAATTAAATCAGAATAAATTCGAAATTAGAAGATCAGGGCAGATCGAGGCAAATCAAAGGGGATGTAATCGGCTGAACATCGGTTAAAATGGATTTTTATAAATCAATCGGTTTAAAGCCAGAGTTAAAAGGCCGTTTTATCAAAATCAGAGGCTGCAACGGGAAATCCAGAACAAGATAAAGCTGAATCTCGAAATGTGAAGCTGTACCCCCTGGCTGTGGCCAGGTGGCCACAGCCAGGTCACGGAGAGCCGCGGATCCGCGGCCAGAGCCGTGGATCCGCGGCTCTTTGGTCGAGATAAGGAGAGAGTTTGCTCCCCTTATCTTCTCATGCCTCCCCCCTCTGGGTTTTTGCCTATAAAAGGTAGGTTTTTCACTGCGAATGAGGACGACCAAGCAGAGAATAGAACTTAAGATAATTTGTAGTTTGTAACTTAGTTTTTTAGTTTTCTTTTTATGTAATTTTTACTTTTCTTTATGTAACTGAGAGGAGGGACAACTTTCATGGAGGAATGAGAGCAAGCTTGTACTGCAGGTGACACTAGTGTAAGTGATCTCTTCTTTCATTGTTATTTGAATCAAATCAAAGTTTCTTTTTCTTTATTTACTCTTGTTTTCTTTTACTCTCCTCTGATGTGTTGCAATCCAAGAGAATCTGATAGCTTCGAGACTGCTTAGCCATTGCAAGTGCCCTTGATGGCCTATGGTGATGAACAACCCTTCTCTTGCTAGTATAATTTGCCCTTTTATTCGTAGTGTAGATCGAGAATGAGTAAGATCCTATACGCCATGCTTGATTGCCTTCAAAGACAAGGTAAGTCGTCGCAACGGATCCAAGGTATATGAGCACTAAAGAGGTAAGTAATTTTTAGGTTGTCTTTCTTTTAATTATTTAGTTTAGAACACCAACAACACCCACTTCTTTTATCACTCCTTTTTCATTTCTTTGTACATATCCAATTCTGGTTTCTCCATCTTCCCAATCTCTCACTTTTTGCCTAACTTCATTGTAATTTATTTTTCTTTTCTTTTTAAGAACTAAAGAAGAACTTTAACCATACTTTGTATCTTAAAAGAAGACTTACTAAAAAGTTTCCATCGCTAGTCCTTTCTTGTGGATCACGACCTGCATAGCCACTTGCTATAGCGGTAGAATTGAGTACCTTGCACTACTGTTTTAAAACTTCTAAAATTTTGTATTTGTGTGCAGGTTCTAACTCAATCATAGACTGTCCAAATATCACTAAGGACAAGCCATTAGACGCGAGCCTCACTTCAACGCGAAGATCGCGTTTTGAATTAAAACGCAAACCTCACGTCCCAAGAAGTATGGAGACTTCAAACACAGGCATGAGGAAGCCCACATTCGACGCGAGTCTGAGGTAACTCCGCGTCCCGATCAATGCGAGTCTGAGTAACTCCGTGTTCCAGATTAAGCGCGAGTCTGAGCAACTTGGCGCTCCACTTTAGACACGGGTCTGAGAAACCCTACGTCTCACTTCAAAAGCGAGTCTGAGCAACTCCACGTTTTGAGATACTCGCATCTACAATAAGCAACGCGTGGTCCATATCCAGCGCGAGACCCACATTTCTATTATAACTGACTGCCAGTACTAGGTCAATTAACTCCTCATGTAATGAAGGAGTTAATCCCCATTATGAAATCACCTAGAGGGGGGGTGAATAGGTGATGGCTATATGAAATATGGCAATAATGCGGAATTAAAAATCTACTAAACAAATTGCTCAAATTAAAAGACTAGCAATAATAAACACAATAAGTATTGCAAGAAATAAAGGAGTTTGAGTTTAGAGAAAATTCGAGCAAACGCAAACACGAGTATATGTTTCCGAGGTTCGAGCCACGCTTTACGTCCCTGCCTTCACACTTGAAGGATTTCCACTATTGTTGATCCCACTGGATCGCCAATACAAGGACACACTTGTCCGATCTCTCGTGATGCCGCAACACCACCCGGAGCACACTAGCTCGCTTGAGGCCGATGCCTCTACAACTTCGCTCAAGAAGAAAGTTAATCACACTTGATCACAAATAGCTCACTTTGCACAATCCTATAACCAATATGTAGATGTAGAATTTGGGATTGTGTAGTGCAAATATCTAGAGTGAAGTAGAGGTATAGGCTTCAAATGGGTGTATGGAAATTTTGGCTTTGGAAATCTTTTGCTAAAATGAAAGCTTGAAAAATCACTTGTCAAATGTTGTAAAAATTGTTGTCTTATCATGTTGAAGTGACCACCTATTTATAGGGGTTGAGAAACAGGGTAAAACTGGTGGAGAAACTCGTTGGGTGAAGATCCCAACAAAAGAGTCAGAAAAATATAGTTGTTGGAGTCTGTCAGACTTTTCTGACAGCTGCCGGTCGACCCGGGCGGTCGACCGTCAACGGTCATATTTTTGACCGTTGAGGGAAGTCGATCGACCCCGGGGTCGACCGGAGCAAACAGAGAGCACTGTTAAGTGCCCGGTCGGCCGACGTGCACACATGCATGGCCGTGCACGTCGGTCGACCCGGACGGTCGACCGGCCTCTGTCAGATCTGAAAAATCAGATCCTGCAGAAACCAAGGAAAGGGTTTTGGGTTTGGTCTTTATAAAACTAGGAGTATGATCATAAGTCACTACTCTAACATGTTAAAACATTTTGATAAAGATCCTCTTTGATAAAAACTTGTTTTTCCAAAACTTAAAGTTTCTAAAACTAATTTCCAAAAATATGTTAACTCTAAAACTAAGTTGGAAATAGAAATTGAAATTCTTTTTGAAGCCATGAACCAAACTGAAATGTGTGTGAAAGTGATAATCCCATAACTCTACTTTTAACATCTAGGTTTTGACAAAAAGTCTAAAAGAAAAGTAAAAATACAAATCTTGGACTTTTTCATTGTCTTGATCTTGACTTGGTCTTTTCTTCAAAATCTTGTTCCCGAAGCTTTCTAATGTGCTTAGCTTGGGAATGCAAATCTTTAGCGGCATCTAAACTTGTGAGTCTTGATAGTGGAGCCGTCAAATCAACCTGTTTAACCTGAAATACTTTTAAACAAAATTGTTAAATACATAACTAAATATGGTTTATTATCATCAAAATATCCAACAAGATATAGGGCTAATGGCCTTTGGGCCAACAATCTCCCCCTTTTTGATGATGACAAAACATATATAGTTATTACAAATATTTTGGGTAGAGACTTCAAGTGAAGCTCCCCCTCAACACATGCATATAATGAAA
This sequence comes from Agave tequilana, assembly GCA_038442645.1. Taxonomy (NCBI): domain Eukaryota; kingdom Viridiplantae; phylum Streptophyta; class Magnoliopsida; order Asparagales; family Asparagaceae; genus Agave; species Agave tequilana. The sequence continues at coordinate 205,851 of JAVJIF010003142.1, read as the reverse complement.
TCATACTCAGGCATAGATAAATATCACAAATGATAAACAGCAAGTGATAATCCACAATACACATGTTCATGCCAAAAGGTACTCATGTCATAAAAGATATAAAAGATAACACAACAAGATAACACATGACACAAATATCTATAAAAACTTATGTCCACAACATAAAAATACATGTCCACCATACTAAATATCAAAATATGTCCAAACACATAACGCATAATACCAGTATAACACAAAATATAAGTGTCAAGTACAAACAAAATACAAGTCTCTCTCAATAATTCTCCCCCTTTTTGACATCATCAAATAAGGGGAGTCACTTGTCACCAGCAGCATCATCCTCAGACGAACTCTCCTTAGCGTCACCCTCTGCCATCGTCTCATCATCATCATCATCATCCTCATCAGAAGAAGGATGACCTGCTTCCTCTGGATCGATGCCAGCAACGCCTGGCTGTGGAGGTGGAACAGCAGTAGGGTCTCTGGCAGGAAATGGAGGACCGGAGGATGGAAGAGGACGAGCAATGGTCGTGGGATCTGGACCAAGCATATCGAATTTCGCAAATAGTGTCTCAAATTGCGAGTCCAAGAATCTCATGGCGTTCGCAAAGTAAGACATGTCATTGCGAATTCCATGGAAGCGCGAGTCCATCTCCGCGCGAAGGGCTGTATCACGCTGCTCAATCCGCTGCTCAATCCAAGACTGGTGCTCCTGGATCTGAGAGCGAATCTCAGAAGAAATGAAGGCCTGGAAATCAGGAGACAAAGATGGACCGGGAGCAGAGGAAGTCCCTGGAGCCGAAGAAGACCCTGGGGCTGATGAAGACCCTGGAACTGGAACAGAAGGAGGCTGCTCAGGAGGGGCTCGACGAATCTGAGCCTGCATCCTCTTCAGAAGAACGCTGTCTAAGTTCACAGCGGGTTCAGAGGGAGTCTCAGAAAAAAGATCAAATCATAAATGTTTGAGAAGATAGGATATGAGCATCCCATAAGGCAAATGCCTACCGGGCATGCGGATCTGATCAGAAGCCATGTGAGAAGATATGAAATGGGGAAAGTTAATCTTAATGCCCTTGAGAAGGCAATACACTATCAATGGAACTGGACCCCTAGCATGGCTATACTCCCCTGACTTAGGTAAAATGTTGTAGAATACAAATTTGGCTAGAATTTGGGCGGTGAACGTGAATTTGTTCACTTCCTCGTTCTTAACCAAACCGGGATTGTCATTCCCGTGAGTCAAAGAAGACGCGGTGAGCGCAGACTCACCGTCCGGATACTCAAAATCTTGGAGATCAAAGGTGTAAACATCAACTCCTCCAGAGGAGAGATGCAGAATATCAGCAAATTGGAATAGGGGAATGTCAATATCCTTCCAAGAACACGAGATCTCACTTGATTTCCCTCAAAAGCAAAATTTGCATAGAAGTAATGTACTAAGGAGGGGTACACAGGTTCCCTAATGGCCATGAATTTGTCCAAAGAATTTCTTTTCAGGATACGAGGGATGTGGAGATGTTCAAAGTCTTTGAGAATAACACATCTCCCTGAAATGACAGATTTCTTAGAAAGTAGGATATATCGGTCTTCAGCTAGATCATTAACAAAGGGTCGTTTAGGTTTAGGGGTGAAGGATGAGGAAGGAACTATAGTTTTTCCCTTCTCACTCCTAGATCTCTTAGACATTATGGAGAAATTGAGTGATTTTTAGGGTAAAAAGGTTATGGCTTGATCTAATCAACAAGAAACTTAGAGATCTTGACAAGTGTAAGGAAAACTAAGAGCTAGATATCAAGATTTACACTAAAAAAGTGATTTTTACCTGAAATGTGGGAATCCCAAACCCTAGAACTGGAGATCCTTGAAATCTGATGGAGAGAAGGCCCTGAGATGAAGATCTAACCCAAAATGGAGAATCAAACTAGGTTTTTGAAGGAATTTGAGTGGAATAGGGTTTTAGAAATTTTGGGAGAAAAGAGAGAAAGAGGGATCGCCGGTCAAGGTGTGAGAGAATGAGAGAAACAGTGTATTAAATAGACAGATTTAGGGCAGAAATCGACGCACGGTCGACCGGTCGGTCGACCCACAAAACCCGAGAGCTCTGTAACACAGAGCGGTCGACCCGGTCGGTCGACCCAGAAAACCCGAGACCACTGCCAGATATCGCGATCGATCGTATGGGTCGGCCGGCAAATAGGAAAGAAAGAAAATCAATCTTTCAGGCGAAGTCGGTCGACCGTAGCTCAAGGCCGGTCGGCCGGCTTTGCCCAAAAAATCTGTCAAGCCCAAAAAAAAATTTTAAAAGAAAATATTTAAATAACAGGCAGGATATATTAACATACCAAATTATAACAACAAGTGTTAAATCTACATTAGTTATCATATCAACACAATTCACATAAGTCATTTTAATTTTTTTTATTTTCATATTAAAACAAAGATTTTAGAGATGTTGAAGCCGAATACCCGGTGAAGGGTTCTGAACTTCATCCTCTTGATTCCTCTTGAATGAGTTGAGGTGCGCAATTGCCATCTCTAAGGTATTTGCTTTAAATATGAAATTTTTAAAGAATTTATTTTAGTTTTGACAAGAATGTGTATATAGGTATATTATCAAAAAAAACAAAGAAAATGTGGACATTCAAAATATGTGACATGAAAAACAAGATAACAAAAATAAAGGCATGGCATATACACAAACATGATAGAGATGTTGGTTTACATAAACATATGGCAATGAAGCATAAAATTAAACTAACAACCCTAAGCATTTACATATATACCAAAAATTAAAACTTTTATAAGGAGAAGTTACCAAACGCGGGCAATCTCCAAAATAGGTGCCTTCATGATAGAGATGCATGCTCGATGTGATCTTTAAGCTTTGATGCATCCACCATCCGGGCACCGTCTCCCCCTAAGTCTTGGAGGATGAAGATCCACCTGTATCATTTAAATTTGGTGGGTCTTTTGGTACCCATATCTTTTTGGGTCCTTTAGGATTAGTACCGGGACGAACCCAAACATATTTATTATTCACATTATGTTTAGCAAAACAAAATTTTTCTAAATGGCCTTTGCGGCCACAATGCGTGCAAACATAAATTCTACCACTACCATACATGTATGCATGCTTATGTGAGTGTGCATGTTTTCGTGCATGTGCATGGTGAGTGTGTTTCCCTTGGGTTACTCCCTTAGGAAATCTTGATGCAAACTTATTTAAATCAAAAGCGCACTTTTTAAGAGTTGAATCTAAAACATCAACTCGTTTTTGCATTTCAACAAAGTCATTTTTATTACAAGAAATAATGGGGGTTTTCCCCTTACAAGCTAACTTATGATTTTCAAAATCAATTTTTACTTTCTTAAAAGCATTTGATAAATCATTTTTCTCTTTTTCAATAACATTAATTTTATCTTTTAATAATTCATTTTCCCTTTTTAACTTTTTATTATGAGATTGAGAAATCTCATACCTATGTTGAAGTTCTTCAAAAAATTGGGCTAACTCATCCATAGTTAGCTCATCATCATCTATTGAGTTTTCGTTTGTTACCTTTGAAGCATCGTCTCCATGTGCCATGAAGCACATGTGTGCGGCGTCGTTCTCCTCTTCGGATTCCCGACTCCGTGTCATCCCACGTTGCCACCATAGCCTTCTTCTTCTTTAAGCCATTCTTTGAGGTGGTTGCTTGGAGTGCGGGGCAATCGGTAATAAGATGTCCGATCTTCTTGCAATGGAAGCAAGGACCGGTTCTTCTCTTCTCTTTTCATATCTTCCTTGAGGTTTCCCTCTCCGGAAGTTGCTTTGCCTCCCTTTCTTGTAGAACATTTTTCCCACCTTCCGGATGAGCATGGCAAAGTCCTCATCGCAATCTTCGGATGAGTCATCCTCTTCATGGATGGTTGGAGTGGCTTTGAAGGCGAGTGCTTTCTTCATTGGTGCCTCCCTTTCTTCTCTTACTTTCATCTCCATCTCATGTGTCTTGAGATTTTCGATGAAACCGGAGAAGTCCATCTCCTCCCTATCGTTGAGCTCCTTGAGGGTGGTAGCCTTTACTTCCCATGCCTTGGGAAGAGCTCTAATGACCTTTCTTATCTTTTGGTCATTGTCGATTGCATCACCTAGAGAAGATAAAGCATTAGTAATCTTGGTGAAACGCGTGAGCATGTCATCAATGCTCTCATTATCAAACATATAAAAGTTCTCATATTGAGAACGCAACAAGTCAATCTTAGATCTTTTGACTTGTGACGTTCCTTCATGAGTCACAATAATGTTCCAAACTTCAAATGCGGATTTGCAATTAATGATGCGAGATAAGTCATCCTCATTTAAGGCTTGGGTTAAGGCATATTGGGCTCTAGCATTAGCTTCATAATCCTTGGAGGTATCCTCGGACCATGAGCTCTCATCAGTGAGGGGTTCTATAAATTCTTTTGTAATGGACCTAGCAACCCTAACTCCTAGGGATTTAAGGAATAGGTTCATCTTGACCTTCCAAATGGGGAAGTTCAAGCCATCAAATTTTGGTGGGGACTTGATGCTAGAAAAGTCAAGTGATGCCATGGGAAATGAGTAAAATGCACAATATATGAAGAATGCAACAATTAATATAGCCAATGACAAGGATCTCCCTAAGGTGGTTAAACCAAATTGTAGGGTTAGGCTCTGATACCAATTGAAATCACCTAGAGGGGGGTGAATAGGTGATGGCTATATGAAATATGACAATAATGCGGAATTAAAAATCTACTAAACAAATTGCTCAAATTAAAAGACTAGCAATAATAAACACAATAAGTATTGCAAGAAATAAAAGAGTTTGAGTTTAGAGAAAATTCGAGCAAACGCAAACACGAGTATATGTTTCCGAGGTTCGAGCCACGCTCTACGTCCCCGCCTTCACACTTGAAGGATTTTCACTATTGTTGATCCCACTGGATCGCCAATACAAGGACACACTTGTCCGATCTCTCGTGATGCCGCAACACCACCCAGAGCACACTAGCTCGCTTGAGGCCGATGCCTCTACAACTTCGCTCAAGAAGAAAGTTGATCACACTTGATCACAAATAGCTCACTTTGCACAATCCTATAACCAATATGTAGATGTAGAATTTGGGATTGTGTAGTGCAAATATCTAGAGTGAAGTAGAGGTATAGGCTTCAAATGGGTGTATGGAAATTTTGGCTTTGGAAATCTTTTGCTAAAATGAAAGCTTGAAAAATCACTTGTCAAATGTTGTAAAAATTGTTGTCTTATCATGTTGAAGTGACCACCTATTTATAGGGGTTGAGAAACAGGGTAAAACTGGTGGAGAAACTCGTTGGGTGAAGATCCCAAAAAGAGTCAGAAAATATAGCTGTTGGAGTCTGTCAGACTTTTCTGACAGCTGCCGGTCGACCTGGGCGGTCGACCGTTAACGGTCATATTTTAGACCGTTGAGGAAAGTCGGTCGACCCCGGGGTCGACCGGAGCAAACAGAGAGCACTGTTAAGTGCCTGGTCGACCCGAGCGGTCGGCCGACGTGCACACATGCATGGCCGTGCACGTCGGTCGACCCGGACGGTCGACCGGCCTCTGTCAGATCTGAAAAATCAGATCCTGCAGAAACCAAGGAAAGGGTTTTGGGTTTGCTCTTTATAAAACTAGGAGTATGATCATAAGTCACTACTCTAACATGTTAAAACATTTGATAAAGATCCTCTTTGATAAAACCTATTTTTCCAAAACTTAAAGTTTCTAAACTAATTTCCAAAAATATGTTAACTCTAAAACTAAGTTGGAATAGAAATTGAAATTCTTTTTGAAGCCATGACCAAACTGAAATGTGTGTGAAAGTGATAATCCCATAACTCTACTTCTAACATTTAGGTTTTGACAAAAAGTCTAAAAGAAAAGTAAAATACAAATCTTGGACTTTTTCATTGTCTTGATCTTGACTTGGTCTTTTCTTCAAAATCTTGTTCCCGAAGCTTTCTAATGTGCTTAGCTTGAGAATGCAAATCTTTAGCGGCATCCAAACTTGTGAGTCTTGATAGTGGAGCCGTTAAATCAACCTGTTTAACCTGAAATATTTTTAAACAAAATTGTTAAATACATAACTAATTATGGTTTTTTATCATCAAAATATCCAACAAGATATAGGGCTAATGGCCTTTGGGCCAACACATTATGGAGGGATTTTAGGGGACGACAATTCCCCTATGACTCTCTATAAATAGCCTGAGCAGCTATGAAAGGGAAAACGACTTTTTTTAGAATCAAGAGGAATCCTTTGAATCCAGGTCCTTTTTGAATCCAAAGAAAAGGAAAGACTTTTGGAGATAAGGAGTAATCAATGGACTTTAAACACTTCGAGTATTAAAAATAAAGTGCCTCTCTGATTAGTCTTCGAGAGCATCCTGAAGAGAAGCTAGACAGTCGGCCGGTCAACAGAGAATAAGAATCACTTTCCATCACCACTCAAAGAACCCAGTTTTAAACAAAGGGGAACCGAGTCTTCTTCTCTCTTTTGTAATCAAAACCATTCCATTGAAATTTTTCAGCCACCAAAAGAAATCTTACTTCTCACTATTTTTCTTACCAAACACGAAGTAGTTCAAAGTATTTCAAAAGCTGAACCATCCCATTGTAGATTTACAAAAATTTTAAGGGAATTTTGTTGACACTCCAAAAAAACAAACTCCTAGACAACTCTTCAACCAATCTGAACAGTATTTAACTTGTCGACATTTACAAGAGACAAGTCATAGACAAGCTGACGGTCAGTTCTACCTACTCTGAGGGACAAAGCAGAAACTTAGACCCTACTGATCCACTGAGTAGATAGCAGGTCAAGTACTACTTTTGAAGTGGCCTAAGCAACTCTATGAGGCTAAGTCAGCTTAATACTTAACCTCACATGAGCCCAAAGGGACTAGCTTCTCATGAAACTTTATAGCCTCGCTAAAAGGCTAAGTTTATAGTTTCGCATGAAGTTTTACAGTGGGCTAACTCCTAGCCTCACCTGAGGCTAATACAAGCTTCGCCTCAATCAGAGAATAGCTCTTAAGCTGGATAAATAGATTCGTAGCGTTCTGCAGAACTTCAATCATTTGACGACTGGCCTCCGAAACGTTTCTTAAGAGCTTCGCTTGAAGCGCTTCATAGCTCTGCAAAAAGCTAATTTTTAGCATCGCTTGAAGCTAACTACAGCTTCGCCTGAAGCTAACTATAGCTTTGTCTGAAACTTTTTTGTAGCTTTGCCTGAGAAGCTATACTAGCCTTGCACGAAGCTAATCCCAGTTTTTCTTGAAGCTTCTCACACCCCTATGAGAGGGCTTGCCAGGTTAATGTTTGACCTAGTCTTTAGTAGGCTAACCCCACTGTGTTAGTGGGGTTAATGCTACTTTAAGTGGGCGGTTACACCCGCCCACTTCGCCCCACATTAAGTGGAGAAGGCCGGGTTAGAAGGCCAGTTTTGGGCTCGCGCGATTTTGCATGGCCTCGCGGAAGGCTTGTATTTAGCTTCTTATGAAGTTTTATAGCTTCGCACGAGGCTCAGAATAGCCTCTGGCACAAGGCTAACTGACTGTTATCAGTCTTTGCTGAATTTTAGGGGCAGTTACACCCCTCAAAAGCCTATAGATAGCATATTCTTAAGATGAGCTCGAGGCTGAGATTTTTTGGCTGATTTGGGTACTTGGCTATTTTCGGCAAAAAAAGGAGAGAGGACTAAAAGAGGCTAACTTGCCTTCGCTTCCAAGAAATTCAGAGAGTTACTTCTCTAAATTCAGGGTGTCAATACCCTAAGACCTTCTACTCTCAAAGAATATCTAGAACTAGGCGAGAAGGAATTCCTTAAGACTCAATCGATTGCATCTTCAACGGAACAATGTGGTCGCACGCTAATCAGACTTCCACTGGTACACTTCCCAAGAATCTCAAAAGAGATACTTGTAAAATTTTTTTGCTCACTTGTAATTTTCTCTTCACAATTTTATAAGTTTTCTGGTATTTTAAATCAATGGAACACAAAATTTGTTTGGTTTTAAGCATAAAGAATTTAAGATTTGTTTTCGGTCTTTTGTAGTTATGAGAAGGGTTCACAACTTGCTAATCATCCACCACCACTTACATGCTAATATTGAGTAAATAATACTTCACTTTGAATCCAAAATAGACTAATCTACCACAAGAGTCAAGAAAAACAAATGAGATGTAAACCAAATCCTATTTGAAATAACACTAAGTCAAAGTTTAACATTAAACTATCAAGATTCAAATCAAGCATAGAATAAGAAAAACTATTGAAGAGTATTAACAAATAATAAACTTAGTTACCCATCCTTATGCGCTTCAAGAACACTCTCTTTCATAAGGCTTGGAGTAGGCATGCAAATGATTCGATCGGGTTTATCTATTAAACATTAGATGCTAATGGTAGTAATAGATTAACAAGCAATGAAAGAATTAGTTACTCATGAACAAAATATATTTATTAGAAGAGAAGATAGAATAAAGCAGATGGGCAAGTAAATAAAAGCAAGAGAGTTGAGAGAAAAATTGAACATTTGTATTGATTTGTCACCCTTCAAGTACAATCACTCCTTCCTCACAAAATCACTCCTCATCTAAACACTAGAAAGTAAAAAATAAAATTCAAAAGAGAGAAAACTAAAGAAAATCCTAATTGTTTGATATCTGAGTTTGGATCTGAGATGGATCTTTTTCCTCTACCTCTGTATCTGTATTTATAGTAGAAATCCCAGTGATCCAACGGCGCGCAAACTTTCTACGAGGACGCTCATCCATCCAATGGCCAAGGAATTGCCGCATTTCCGCGACAATAAAAGAAGGGCCGCGGCAATTTATCTTCAGTTGAGTCTATGTTTTGTTTTGTGACTTCATCTAATCCGTTCATTAATAGGTATATTCTCAAAACTTGAATTTGAATTTTGGATATTAAGATCATATCTTTTTCTGTTGACTTGGAGAGCAAGCTATTAATAATTTTTGAATTTAATTTAATTCTTCCCTTATCTCCAAACTTGATTTGATTTGTCACAGAATTTTTATTAGCTTTTTTGGTTTTGGGCTTCTTTCTTCTCTTCTTTTATTATGGAGGCTTATACGTCACCAAGAAAAAATAGGATCAAATAGCAATATTTTATTAAAAATAAATTTAAAAATATGATAAATAATATGCAAAATTGATGAGTAATCATATCCACACACCTATCATTTGCTCGCTTCAAGTAAAACAAATGAAGAGAAAAACTAACTACCTAGTCTAACTCACATTTGTAGGAATCACGGTTGCACTAAACATGTGCAACAAGCAGTTAAATTTTTAGGTTACCCCTAGGGGATGGGTTTTATCTCGTGAGAGTTTTCAGTGAATTGCACCCACAAAGTCTGATGAAAAAATAATAGATAAGAAAAGACTAAGATAAAAAGGACAAACAAAAATAAAGATAATTGAAAAATAAAAATATATATATATAAAAGAAAGGAGATTTTTTTATTCTATTCTCTATTTTACAACAAGTAGCCACTAGCAATTAAAATTCATAAGTTTCAAACAAGTTTAAGCATAATCAAGTTCAATTATAAAATCAAGAAGTCTAATCTTTTTTTTTAGAGATTTAAATACAGCATTTTCACACCAATCCTTCCTAAGTCTTCAAATCTTTTGCATCTTTGTGTAAGTGAAAATACTCTTAACTTGTGACTATTTGGTTCAAACTTCACCTTTGTTAAATATATATACATAATTTTTTTAAGAAGTTTGAAGTATTACCACTTTATTGCCCTTTAAGCACCTTTTTTTAATATGTATAACTCATCTAATTTTATTTTGTATAAAATTAAGGCTTCTTGAGACTTTAATACCTAACTAATTAATTATTAGATGTACCAATACATATATTATATATATATATATAATGTATATATATATGTGTGTGTGTGTGTGTGTCTATATATATATATATATATATATATATATTATATATATATATATATAATATATATATATTATATATATATATATATATATATATATATACATATATATATACATATATATATATATATATGTATACATATATATATGTATGTATATACATATATATATATGTATATGTATACATAGATATATATATATGTATACATAGATATATATATATATGTATACATATATATATATATATATATATATATATATATATATATATATATATATATATATACATATATATATATATATATACATATATATATATATATATATATATACATATATATATATATATATACATATATATATATATATATGTATGTATATATACACACACACACAAACTTACCTAATTATCTTTCGCATAAATACCAAGGCTTACTTAGGCCAAAGGACCTATCTAATCAATAATTAAAATTATTTATTTTCCACTTATATATATCTGTAATTTTTTTATACTATATATTCAAAACAAGCTAAGGTATCATTATTATCCCAGGCATAAAACTTATGTGGACGTGTATATAAGATGCATAATCATGTCAACAAATTCTAGAAGGTGTTTATTTGTCAAATTTTTTTATCTCTAAGTTAAAAATTATGGATTCTTTCAAACTGATCTTACCATTAATCTTGCCATCAAAATTTCAAACTTTGTTGGATTCTCAATCCTTTAAAAACTAGTTACTTTTTGCAAAATATATATTTTTTTACTTTGAGAAAACCTATATTAATAACTAAACTATGTTAGCTATGCTAGCGAAACCCTCCTCCACACCTATCTCATTCGTTGTACCCATGTATGAATGCAATGCATATCTGCATGAAATAAAATATAAAAGAGGTACATAAAAATTCACTATAATTGACTTAAGTAGCTAAAAGAAAAATAAAAAGACGTACAAACTAAAAGAAAAATAAAACAAATATATATTTGTACAACTCCACGTCTCCCCCACACCTAGATCTTTCTACGTCTATGTCCTCGGGTTCACTTTCCAACATTCCAATAGGTTCTCATCATTGGTGAATTTGGATAGATCAATCTTTTGGTTATCTTTTGTTTCATCCTCTCCATTTTATTCATTACTTTTCTTAACCTCCTCCTACCATTATTCTTCCACTTCTGGGTTTCAGAAATTAATCATCATCATATGTCTCAATTGGAGCATCCACAACATGAATGCTTACAAATTTGAGCTCATCCTCAAGCATTACCTCAAAATTTAGATCAATAATTTTCTTTGGAGGTGTGTAACTCATCAAGACATCCCTATTTGATTTATTAAGCACATAAATTCATCTTCAAAAAAATTTTAAACTTTTATCAATTCAAGGTTTTTGAAGTATATTTTCAAACGATTGATCATTAGTTAGCTTATTGAAAGTGAAAATACTCAAGCTCAAGTTTTTTTTCAAAGTGAACTCTAAACTTAAGATCCTCTATATATGTCTTCTCACCATTATGATTAGACTCATCCTTAAACAATTCATCAAGAAATAATGGCTCATCATCCATGCACACATTCTCATAATTATGCTCCATTTTCTGAACTTGATCTGAAGAAATCTTTTGCTCCTCAATACTTGTCTTTTCTCAAAACTGAGGAAATTCATCCTCATATTTGGTTTGAAGCAAAAGTTCATCGTCATCACCTTTATCCTTACAGTAAGATTTGACTTGCTCCACATAATGTGCACGTGTGACCAAACAATCTCTTATCACTTTTTCTAAAAACTGAGGATAGTTATCAAGTATGCACACTTCATACACATGTATAATGATTGGTCACATATATTGCTTATATATTATCACATTACCATATTTATTATCTATAAATCCTATTAATAAGTCTTATTTTTTGTTTATAAAGTGCAGGCCCATTGCTAAAGGAAAGGGAAGAGAAACGAGCCCAAAAGTCCATCAAATTCTGATTTAATTCAGAATTTATTCGAAGTTAGAAAATCAGGTCAGATTATGGCAAATCAGGGAGGTTGGAAACTGGTTAATTTAGTTTTATCAGAATCCAAATCGGTTAGCTTGAGAATCACCGAAGATCAGATCAGAATCAACGACAAACAACAAATCCAGCTGGACAAAAGGGGGCAAAATCCCACGTAAATCAAATCCTTAGCTAGATGTGGCTAATTGGCCACATCCTGGCCGCCGATCTGTGGCCGATTGGTGGAGATAAGGGGAGCGTTTGCTCCCCTTATCTCCTCACTCCTTTCCTCTGATTTTTTGCCTATAAAAGGTAGGGTTTTGTACTGAAAAAGGAGCGAAGACTAGGATTAGAATTCTTGTTCATTTTTTAGAGTTTTAGGAGTATTGTTAGATAGTTCAGAGAAGTTGTATCTCCTCTTTATTTTTCAGTTTAGACCAACAAAGAGAGAAGAGTGGAATTGAGTATGTAATTCATCTTTAAAGTAACAATTAAAGGAGCTTCAACTCGCTTATTTAACTCGATGCAAATTCAGTATATTTATGTTTGATTTTCATTCTCTTGTTTGTTTTCCTTTCATCATGAGCAGCTAAATTATTTCTGGGCTCACCAATTAATCTCTTCTACTCCTCTCTCTCTTGATTGATTTTTATGAAAGCAACTCTTTTTAATCAAAAAAATATCTGAGTTAAACTTCGTTCTTGAAAGCACATGAGGATGTCTTTATTTTAAACTCGGACTTTCAAAACACAATCTTTTTAAACTGTTTTTATTTCATACTTGCTTCTTCGCGCTTGATGGTTTAACATTCTCTTTTTAATGATGTGTTAAGAAAGGGCTTAAGATTTAAACCAAAACCATCTTATTTGTTTTACTTGGAGGATTTTGCCTATGATAAAAGTGATGCACCCAAATGTTCTTGAGATAAGTACGTAGTTGAGTAGAAAATTAGTGAGCCGGATCCCTTTTCATAATTTAAATCACATCACTCTCAAATTATTTTCTAAAAGATCATCTTCTACAAAGCCTTTCCAAATTTTAAATTTTTCTTTAAATCACTTTCCTTCTCTCCATTCTCTTTTCAACTAAAAAAAAAAACCATTCTTTGCTTTCTAAACAAAAACACCAAAAAGCTTTCGTATTTTCTCCTCGTGGACACGACCCATTAGCTCAAAGCTAGATGGTAATTCTTATCACTTTCATTTCACGATCAAATTTTTAGCGTCGTTGCCGGGGAGGGAACGGTATAATTGTTTTCTAATAAGTTTGGTGTCCTGTTTCTGGGACGTCAAGATTTAGATTTAGCACGCAAGCTTTGCAGGAGAAGACTTGCTATTATGTGCCCCTACTCTTGAAAGTAGGAAATAGATTTCAAGAAATTGCAGCGCAAGTTTGAAAATTTGTGGACTACTAAAAAACACTTTTTTGCAGGATATACCGCTTTGCAAAAATATAGCTTGTGTATTATTCTTACTATATTTGATATTCACACTCCTTATTTTTAATCCAACAGTAATCTGAGTGATTATTAATTGCCTAATAAATGTTTAGACATGCATTCTAGGCATTTGTCTATTTACGTTTCTTTTACAATTACTGTTGAAGATAGCTGGAGACAAAGGTATGTATGCATAACATATAGTTAGGAAACATTCTTGGGTGATATTTGCTTGTGAATGTTACTTTTCTATATCTTGCACACTCTGCACAATCAATTCTAAGGGCAAAACCCAAATCAAGATAAGGTGGGGAAGTCATTACCCATCCTTAGCCCACAAACCATCTCCAAGCACGGACAACCTAAACCTAAGTAAAATCTGATAGACGTTGGCCTTAGGGTCATCTCGAACTCACTAGGAGATTATCCTAAGGGGGAAGGTGTTAGAATTTGACTCCTGCCAAATCAGTGTTTAGGAAAGGGATTGAGGGGCGAGACCCGAAGGCTGGTGGTTTGGCTTAATTAGGCCAGTCACTTTTATGCGGATACCTCCCACCAATCTTGCCCTGACCTGGCTGATTAGCTTGTGGTCAAACTCTGCATTATACCTCCTGTGGACAATCAACCAGTTAGGAGTTCTCTAGGTCAAGGTTATCTTAGATTAGGCTTGGTTGTTCCTTTTATGAACTATTGGTGAACTTATTTATGATTGTGTTTGTGTATGCAAGTGTGGTCAAGAGACCCTCATTCATCTAGGTTAACTAGAACACATCACCTTTCAAGTTCGAACCAAAATCAGATTTGGTTATGGCTCAACCGACATCTTTGCAGGATAGGTTCTATCCAATTAGAACCTCACTTCCATCCTGCATCCAACTTCCATCAGTTGGTGAACACAACTTTGAGCTTAAGCCACAGTTCATCAACACACTCCCTAAGTTCCATGGCTTAGAGTCCGAAGATTCTTATTTCTTCATTAGAAAATTTGAGGAAGTATGCTTAATGATGAGAATCTCACACCTTACAGATGATGCTATTTGGTTGAGATTTGTCTCATTTGCTCTTAAGGACTTAGCCAAGAAATGGCTCTACAGCTTAGCGGTCGGCTCTATCACATTCTGGGATGGTTTCATCAAGGTCGTCTTGAAGAAATTCTATCCAATTCATAAGACCGCTCTCATTAAAAAAAACATCCTGCAGTTCAAGTAAGAACCTAGTGAACCGTTTTGGACGTACTTTGAACGCTTCAAAGACCTCCTTGTCCAACGTCCTCATCACGGAATAGAGAAATGGCGACAATGCCAAATTCTTTATGACGGTTTAGACTACTCAATCAAGACCCTCTTAGAAAGCATGTGCCAAGGGGGATTCTTGCAGAAGGATGAGAATGAAGGATGGGATTTATATGAGAATCTAGCTAAAAAGACCATCCAATGAGAACAACTAGTGAAAGCTCTAAGAATTTAAACTCCATCTCTTCAAAAGGAGGTATCCATTCAATTGAATCATCCATAGCTAACGAGGCAAAGTTAGCTAACCTAGCGAGAAGACTGGAAGCTTTAGAAACTAAGAAACCAAGTCCAGTCAATCAAGTCAGCTCAAACTAATTTCCAACTTCGGGTTGTACATACTGTCAAGCCATGAATCATGTGTTTGAGGAGTATCCTGTGTTTCAAGCTCAGTAACAATATCCTGAACTGATGAATGCGGCCTTTTCAAGGCCGAACAATGATCCTTATGCACCAGTGTATAATTCTGGCTGGAGAAATCACCCAAATTTCTCATGGAGCCAACACAACAATGACCACCCACGGTTAAACCATCCAAGCCACTTTCATCATTCTAATAATTCTTCCAATCATCAACCCAACTTTTCTAATCACCGTCATA
This sequence comes from Agave tequilana, assembly GCA_038442645.1. Lineage (NCBI taxonomy): Eukaryota > Viridiplantae > Streptophyta > Magnoliopsida > Asparagales > Asparagaceae > Agave > Agave tequilana. The sequence continues at coordinate 190,569 of JAVJIF010003142.1, read as the reverse complement.
ATTCTCTCAACCATCCACCTAATTTTTTAAATTATTAACAAATTTTCCCAACCAAGCTCCACAATCTTCATTCCAGAATCCTCAACATGAAAAGATAATGACTGACTTTGAGAGAAACATGGAAAGGCACATGAAGAAGCAAGATTCCCTCATGCAAATAATACAGAGGCTAGAGATTCAAATGAGTAATTAGCCAAACCATAGAATGAGAGGCAAAAGGGTTCCTTACCCAGTCAACCAATAATGAATCCTAGGAATTCTCAATAAGTTCATTTGGCTGAGGATCAATCATTGAATCAATGTAATAATGTTCATACATTGAGGTCGGGAAAGAAAGTTATAAGCAAGTGTCAACACCATCCAATCCCATTCAGTACAATCACAATCAAGCATCCACCTCATCTAGTCTCTATCCTTCAAATCTGATGAATCTGAAACAGATAAGTCAACCAGTCAGGTGTACAAGCCTACAGTATCATTCCCTAATAGGCTGAAGAACAACAAGCAGAATATACACATGGATAAGATAATTGAGATCTTCAACCAAGTAAAGATAAATGTGCTACTTTTTAATGCCATCCAATAAGTCCCATCCTATGCAGACTTTCTTAAGGATATGTGTATCAGAAGAGAAAGACTTATGTACTCAAGAAAGTCTTCTTAGCCACTAATATTAGTGAGCTACTGTCGGATCTGATCCCTGTCAAGTACAAGGATCCAGGCTGTCTGACCATTGCCTGTACTATAGGACAAGCCGAGATTAGTCGTGCACTTCTTGACTTGAGAGCAATTATTAACCTGCTTCCATTCTCAGTTTATGTTGCAACAACTCGGGGTAGGCGATCTTAGTCCAACTCGAGTCACAATCCAACTGGCTGACCATTCTGTGAAAGTTCCAAAGGGAAAATTAATGATGTCCTTATCCGAGTCGGAGAGTTTATCTACCTAGTAGATTTCATAGTTCTTGATACACAACCTGTGTCCAATCTTAGGGCTCAAACTCCTATTATCCTAGGGCGTCCATTCCTTACTACAGCCAATTCTATTATCAATTGTAGAAATGGTTCCATGAGGTTAACCTTTGGGGACATGACTAGTGAAGTCAATGTCTTCAACCTAGAAAAATAACCTCATAAGATAAGAGACCAAACGTTTGAGGTAAACTTTGTTGAAAATAATTTTGATGAAGAGAGTGAAGGTATAGAGAATGAGTCGCTATTTCTAGATGAATTATTTAAGAATGAATGTGATTATATTAATGAGAAAGCTTATGTCGGAGATCCTAATTTTAGAATCCCCTTTAAAAAAAGGAAATTTGATTTGAATATCTTCAATTTCGATGAGCCAATTCATGATATATCATATGAGAATATAATTCAAGAACCTCTGATTGACCTTAGCTTTGAAAATCTCTTCGAAGAAGAACTCATATGTTTGGATGAACCGACAAGGATTATTTTGGTTAATTACACACCTCCAAGGGAAAGTGTTGACCTAAGTTTTGAAGAGATGTATGAAACTGAGTTAGAATTTATAGGCATTCATGTGAGAAAGTTCCAACTGAGAAGTGTGATGACGATCAATTTTTAAATAATGGATATAGAAATATGAGGAAGAAAAGCTTAAAGAAAGTGAGACTGGGGAGGAAGCGAGCTAAAATGACAAAAAGATTGGCCTCCCCACTATGCCCTATAAAGAGAACCCATTGGAATGATTGGAAGAGAGCTAGAGGGATGGGACCGAAAAAGATCTAAGTATGGGAGAAATATGATGTTGTACATATTTTTGTATAATATATATGCACCTCTTTTATATTCCATTTCATGCATCTATACATTTCTTTCATACATTAGGGAAAATATATGGGATAAGTGTGGGGGAGGGCTCTAACATGACTAATATATAAAAGATATGTATATGTGTGTGTGTGTGTGTGTGTGTGTGTGTATATATAATTTGAAAGAAAAGAACAATATTTTGATATATTTTTTGTAAGAAATTAAGTCAATTTTAAGAAATAGAAAAATCATAATTATGATTTCTTATACTTGGTCAAAATAAGATGACTTATTTGATTTTCAAGGTTAGGAAGAAAATTGATGAAAGTAATTTAGTCTTGATCTTTATCTTGAAGAAATATGCACACCTTATACACTTAGACACTTAGGGTTCAAAAACAAAGATTATTATGCCTTATAAAATATATATATATATATATATATTATATATATATATATATGTATGTATGTCTATGAAAAATAAACAAATCTAATTATTAATTAGCTAGGTGCTTTGGCCTAAGAAAGCCTTGGTATTTACGCAAAAGTTAATTAGATAAGTTTGAAAATATATATGTATATAAATCATCTGATTAAGCTGGGTATTTGTGCCTCATGAAGCATAAGTATTCACGCCTAAAAGGGGTACATTTTATAAATAAAAACCCTTAGTTTCGTGGCCTTATCTGTTCGAGTGTTTAAGTCCTCAGGAGTGTTTTCTCACCTGGTGCCCTAAGACTGTCCAGTTTGGCTGTCACCGACTAAAGGCTCATTACATGTGCAGATTAGAAAGCCTAATGGAATTGAGAAATAAATGCCACCAAAAATAAATATAAATAAGGCATAGGAGTTAATGTTAAAGAACTCTTAGTCAAAAATTAACGGTCACGAAGGTGCATATGACTCAGGGTAAAGTAATAGACTAGATGAGAAATACAATTTGACTCCTTACTTTGATTGATGATATGTTTTTGAATAGAGACAATGTTTAGGAATGAAAAGTTTGATATTTCTATAACTTATAGATTAGTTGAACTCTTACAAATATACTTCAAATATTTTCTCTTTCAAAATGCTTTTTAAAAATACTAACATTTTTTCTCTTTCTTTATGAATTTTGTTGGTGCAATCCACTGAAAACCCTCACAAGACAAAACTCATCCTCTAGGGGTAACCTAGAGATTAACGGCTTGTTGCATATACTCAGTACAATCGAGTGACCTGTGAAAGTGGTCTAATAATTGATTAGGATTAGTTTTGATTTTTTGCTCGAGGACGAGCAAAAGATAAGTGTGGGGGTGTGATCGGTCATATATATTGCATACATATTATCATATTTATTATTTATAAATCCATATTAATAATTCTTATTTTTCGTTTATAAAGTGCAGGCCCATTGCTCAAGGAAGGGAAGAAAAACGAGCCCAAAAGCCCATCAAATTCTAATTTAATTCAGAATTTATTTGAAATCAGAAAATCAGGGAAGATTATGGCAAATCAGGGAGGTCAGAAACCGATTAATTTGGTTTTATCAGAATTCAAATCGATTAGCTTAATAATCACCGAAGATTAGATCAAAATCAGTGACAAACAACATATCCAGTCGGACAAAAGGGGGCAAAATCCCATGCAAATCAAATCCCTTCTTGGATGTGGCCAATTGGCCACATCCTGGCCGCGGATCCGCGGCCATAGCCATTGATCCGTGGCTTGTTGGTGGAGATAAGTGGAGCGTTTGCTCCTCTTATCTCCTCACTCCTTTCCCTCTGGGTTTTTTGCCTATAAAAGGCAGGTTTTGTACTGAAAAAGGGCGAAGACTAGGATTAGAATTCTTGTTTATTTTTTAGGATTTTAGGAGTATTATTAGATAGTTCAGAGAAATTGTATCTCCTCTTTATTTTTCAGTTTAGACCAGCAAAGAGAGAAGAGTGGAATATAGTGTGTAATTCATCTTTGAAGTAACAATCAAAGGAGCTTCAACTCGCTTATTCAACTTGACTCAAATTCGGTATTTTTATGTTTGATTTTCATTCTTTGCTTGTTTTCCTTTCATCATGAGTAGCGAAATCATCTTCTGGGCTCACTAATTAATCTCTTCTACCTCCTCTCTCTTAATTAATTTTTATTAAAGAAACTCTTTTTAATCAGAAAAATACCTGAGTTAAACTTCGTTCTTGAAAGCACATGAGGTCTTTATTTTAAACTTGGACTGTCAAAACACAAATCTTTTTAACTATTTTTATTCCATACTTGCTTCTTCGCGCTTGATGGTTTAACATTCCCTTTTTAATGGTGTTAAGAAAGGGCTTAAGATTTAAATCAAAACCATCTTATTTGTTTTACTTAGACATTAAAAGAAACTAAAGGTTTTTGCCTATGATAAAAGTGATGCACCCGAATGTTCTTAAGATAAGTACGTAGTTGAGTAGAAAATTAGTGAGCCCGAATTCTTTTTCATAATTTAAATCACATCACTCTCAAATCATTTTCTAAAAGATCATCTTCTCCAAAGCCTTTTCCAAATTTTAAATTTTTCTTTAAATCTCTTTCCTTCTCTCCATTCTCTTTTCAACTAAAAAAACAAACACTATTCTTTGTTTTCTAAAAAAAAACACCAAAAATCTTTCATCGTAGTTCCTCCTCGTGGACACGACACGTTAGCCCAAAACTAAACGATAATTTTTATCACTTTTATTTCACGATCATATAACTTCTTCAACATGCTTCTTATATTCAAGCTCTTTAATTCAATTCAAGTGAAACGATGGAGTGGAATCGAAGAGCATTTTGATGGAATGAATTGACATGTTAATGTAATCACTGATTTCCTCGTTAGATTTCAACGTTTTGAATTTGTTCTCTTTATGAAAATGAATGTGCTCTAGAATTGAAGATTTTGGCTCAATAACAGATTGAGTGAAAAAGGAATTCTTTGATTGCCTACTAGCTTCCTCATTTGCAATCATATCTAGGAGGTCCAAGTGTTGAAGATCATCACTGAGTATTTGTTATGAAGATTGCATGAAGTTTTCAAAAGTTCTCTCTCGTGTTGGCTGTGTGTCCTCATGGTTGCTATTGAATTCAAATTGTGGTGGAGATGGATCCATGGGAGACAATTAAATTGAGAATTAGTATGTGATTGGTCCCATGAAGAATCCAAATAATTTCAACACCCCATTTCAAAATTTGATGGATAGAGTTCGCTCTAGGTCCTTGAAATGTGTGCAATTGATTTAGACCTAGTCCTAACGAATGGCCCTATCAAAGGATATTGTTCTAAAGGATGAGATGAGTTATGACAGTGATGGTACCAAATGAGAGGGTAAAATGTTAAAGATGGGATTTTGGGTTGGATATAATCATGAATGCTCGAAAGGGAAATTGGTGGATGGAAAGGAGGGTCTGACCTATAGAATGGATCGTAACCAAATGAATATGGATAGGCCATGAAAAAGGGAATTTTTTTATGATTTTTTTGGTAGTGAGCTGTTTTTGGTTAACCTAGATGCATTTGGGTCTCTCGACCACACTTGCATGTAAATCAAAAAAATAATATCACCAATTAAAAAAAAATCAACCAAGCCTATTTAAAAGTAGACTTTAACCAAGATGACTCCTAACTGTAAATTATCCATGGAAGATATATTGCAGTAATCTGATGATAAGTTAATCAGTCAGGTAGTGGAAAGATCAGTAGGAGGTATTTGTGCTTAGCGCAACGGGCCTAATTATGCCAAACCACTATTCTTCGAATTTTGCCTCTTAATCCCCAACCTTAAACACTGATTTGACAAGAATCAAATTCTGACAAGTTTCACCTTTCGTCAATCTTCTAGTGAGTTTGAGTTATCCTAGGGCCATCGTTTATTTAGATTTTTAAATTAAGCTTTGGTTGTGGTGCAGTGGAGATGATTTGTGGGCTAAGGGAGGATAATAATTTCCACCTTATTTTTTTTCAGACTTTGCCCTTAATTCGATTTTGTGCCAAAATGTGCAAGTAAATAGATAAGAAGCACTTAAAATAAATTTTAAAGCACCCAAAAGTGGTTCCTAATCTAGATGCAATGCAGACTTACCTTGCTTCCAGCACTCTTCAACAATAATTTAAAAAGAAATAAAATTAGCCATATGCTTATGATGCAAATCTATCCGTTTTTAAGGATTTAAATCAATGGATTACTGTTGTTATTAGAAACAATATGCAATTATAGTAGTAGAAAACTGAATGAAGTAGAGACCTAATTTTGCAACTAGAAAGCACCTGAAAAAGACTTAACAGGTGGATCCACCACCTGGCCATGTTTGCGCAGCTCTGGTCGCGTTTGCGCGGCTAGGTTGTGAAATCTTGTGCTCTGCTTTCTTAAGAAGAGGCAGAAGCAAGCAATCTAGGTTCTGCACCCCTCTGTTTCCTAAAAACTATTCCTCCACACACAAATAGAGAAACAATTTGTTAGAATAACAATGTACCATTCCCTCTCCAGTAATGACGTCAAAATTTTTATTATGGAAAACGCAGAGAGAGGTTAAGTTTAGAAAGATGTTATTAGATAGTGTGGTGTTCTCTGATTTCTGGCAATGTAACCGTAGTAGCAAGGGCTATACGGATCGAATCCTCAAGGAGAGATGTGTTAGAAGCTTTTCGATACGGTCTTCTCTGTTTGAAAAACTTAAAGAAAGAATGAGAAAATATTTGTTTTGTTTAAAGAATAAAAAATTTGAGATTTCGTTTGGTCTTTTGCAGATATAAGAAGGGTTCACAACTTGCTAATCATCCACCACCATCATTAACATGCTAAAATTCAATAGATAAATATTTCACTTTGAATCTTAAATAGACTAATCTACATAAGACTCAAGCAAAATAAATAAGATGGAAGCCAAATCCAATTTGAAATAACACTAAGTAAAAGTTTATTATTAAACTTTCAAGATTCAAATAAAGCATAAGATAAGAAAACTAGTAAAGAGTACTAGCAAACAATAATAAACTTAGTTATCCATTCTCATGTGCTTTCAAGACCACACGTTTTCCAAAGGCTTGGAGTAGGCATGCAAATGATTCAATTGGGTTTATCTATTAAACATTAGATGTTAATGATGGTGATAGATTAACAAGCAATGAAAAAGAATTAGTTACTCATGCATAAGATTAAACAATACATATTTATTAGAAAGAAGATTGCATAATGTAGATGAACGAGTAAAAAAAAATAAGAGAATTGAGAGAAAAATTGAACTTTTGTATTGATTTGTCACCCTTCAAGTATAGTCACTCCTTCTTCCTCACAAATCACTCTTTATCTAAATCCTAAAAAGTAAAACTAAAATTCGGAAGAGAGAAAACTAAAGAAAACTCTAATTCTTTGATCTCTGAGATTGGATCTGATATGAATCTTTTTCTCTGCCTTTGCATCTGTATTTATAGTAGAAATCTCAGTGATCCAACGACACACAATTTCTCACAAAAATGCTTATCCAACAGCCTAGGAATTGTTGCTTTTTTGTGGCAGTAAAGGAGGGCCGCGAAAATTTATCTTTAGTTGAGGCTGCACTTTTTTGTGTGACTTTATCTAGTCCGTTCATTAATAGGTATATTCTCAGAACTTGAATTTATACTTTAGATATTAAGATAATATTTTTTCTCTTAACTTGGAGAGCAAGTTATTATCAATTTTCGAATTTAATTTGAATTCTCCTTTTATCTCTAAGCTTGATTTGATTTATCCCCAAATTTTATTAGCTTTTGGAATTTGGGCGTATTTTAGGCTTCTTTATTCTCTTCTTTTATTATGGAGGCCTACACATCACTAAGAAAAAAAGGATTAAATAGCAATATTTTATTAAAAATAAATCTGAGAGTATGATAAATAATATGCAAAATTGATGAGTAATCAGGGCCTCCCAATGGCTGCTTCATTGGCCGGTGTCTCAGAGATTGACCTTCTCTCCTCAGGAGTCTCAAAGATCTCCACATTGAAAAGTCACCTAGAGGGGGGGTGAATAGGTGACAATGCTAATCAAGGGCAAATTAAAAAATTAAAGCTACAAAGATCACCAAGCAAGAGTCACAAGATGAATGCAAGCAAGTAAGTATGACAATGAATATGATGAGCAATTATAAGAGCAAGCAAAGTAGAGTAAGAATTGCAAGAATGTAAACCAATCGCAAACACAAAGATATGTTATCGAGGTCGAGCACCCAGCTCTACTCCCCGCCTTCCCCAGAAGGATTCTAGCTACTTCCACTATCACAAAGATCAATTACAATGGAGTACCCAACTCCTACAATCTCAAGAACAAGTAATTTCCTTGGTAGTCAAAAGACCACAAACTCTCTCTTTCAAATATCTCTTCCCTTACAAAGGTCCTTAGAGAATATTGAGTAGGAATGAAGCTCTTGTGTAAGGTGAAAGAAAATTAAATCAGAGAGTATCACAAAACCCAATTCAAAAAATGAGTGAGAATGTTAGCACAAAACCAAGAAACTAGCTCTTTTAAATTTCTCAAACTTTTGAATTTTTCTCTTGAAAATTGTTGTAATCAATCTCTCCCTAAGCACCCCTATTTATAGGAGAGGGCTAGGTTAAGGGATAAAACAAACTTAAGGCTAATAAAGTAATGTTAGGTTCAAAATAAATCTTTAAACGAATTTTTAAACATAAAAGACAAAAATAAACAGCCCTTAAAAAAACTGCCCGTTACTGTTCAAACGGTCGGATCGGTCGACCGGGCCGGTCGACCGGAAGTATAAAAATTTGACCGTTACAGGATATCGGTCGACCGACCCGGTCGACTGATACAAACTGTGAGCAAAAAAATAATCCGGTCGACCGCATCGGTCGACCGACAGACATGCACACGGATACGTGCATTCTGCCAGGACTTCGGTCGACTGGTCCGGTCGACCGGACCAGACTGTCATAGGCTCGGTCGACCGACCCGGTCGACCGGCTAAGGTCAAAAAGCCAAATTCAAAAAGAATTAAAAGAGGATTTTGATTTTATCAAAAATACTTTTGAACAGGGATTAGTATAAAACACAAATATATATCTGTAGGCAAAATCTTGTATGCAAAATATTTTTGTATAATTTATAAGAAATTATTTTGGAAAGAGCATGTGCGCAAAAAACGTGTGTGATAGAGCTTCAAACCTATCCACTATTCTTTAACATACTATAAACTGAAAAACAAATTACATGAAGACTTCTAGTGCTATCTTCAAGTCTTTGAGCCATCCAATGCCTTGCTAGAGCCTTCTCTTCTTCGATCCTTCCTTAATGTGCAATTTGCCTTCCTTACTTTGTGGAACTTAGAAGTTCTTGCAATAGCTAAGCGAATGAACTCTAAACATGGTACAAAACTTGAAACTCATCTAGATCAAATGATTAGTACTCTATAGCACTTATTTGGTTTGTCATCATCAAAACACAAAACAATTGGAGAGTGTAACCTCTTGGGCCAACAATCTCCCCCTTTTTGATGATGACAAAACAAATAGGCTATTAACAAAAATATAGGGAGGAGAAAACTCCCCCTCAAATTATGCTATACATAAAACACAAGAATATGTTCTAGATACCACTAATTGAAACCAATCAAAACAAATACAAAACAAATATATAAAACACAAAACACAAGAATATGTTCTAGATACCACTAATTGAAACCAATCAAAACAAATACAAAACAAATATATAAAACACAAAAATTACTCTTGATACCAATTTAAACTAAAACACAAGAATTCATTTAAAGACACAAGAATTCATAAAAACAAAACATATAAATTCATATGGAACCAAGACCAAATGAACTTATTTTTGTCCATGTAAACTTATTCTCCCCCTTTTTGTCATACATCAAAAAGGGTTATGAAAAACATGTTTATTCAATAATACAAACATTAAGTTCTCCACAAATAAACGAAAATCTAGCAAAATCAAGAGGTTTAGTGAAAATATCGGCTAGTTGTAAATCCGTGGAAACATAATCAATATCTATATCACCTTTCTCAAAATGATCTCTAAGAAAGTGATATCTAATCTCAATGTGCTTGGTCTTACTATGTTGATTTGCATTTTTGGTCATGTGAATAGTACTAGTATTATCACAAAATATTTTTATATGATCAAAGTGCAAATCAAAATCAAGGAGAGTATGTTTCATCCAAAGGACTTGTGCACAACAAGCCCCCGCGGCAACATACTCCGCCTCGGCGGTTGAGAGAGCTACGGAATTTTGCTTCCTAGAGGACCATGAAACAAGACAATTACCAAGAAATTGACATGTCCCACTAGTACTCTTTCTATCTACTCTACAACCCGCATAATCGGCATCCGAATAACTAGTCATTGAAAAATCTATAGTTTTTGGATACCAAAGACCCATTCCAATTGTGCCCTTAATATAACGAATAATGCGTTTTACCGCAATAAGATGAGACTCTTTAGGACACGATTGAAATCTAGCACAAAGACACACACTAAACATGATATCCGGCCTACTTGCCGTCAAATATAAAAGACTTCCTATCATGCTTCTATATAATTTAATATCAACTTTTTTATCTTGTTCGTCCTTATCAAGCTTGGTTGTAGTTGCCATTGGAGTGTTGCAAGCCTTTGATCCTTCAAGCCCAAACTTCTTTACTAGCTCCTTTGCGTACTTGGCTTGGTTAATGAAGGTTCCGTCTTGCAATTGCTTCATTTGGAGTCCAAGGAAGAAATTAAGCTCACCCATGGAAGACATTTCAAACTCTAGTTGCATTACCTTTTCAAAATCCTTGCACAAAAGCTCATTAGTAGATCCAAAAATTATATCATCAACATAAATTTGCACAATTAAAATATCATTTTTAACATGCTTAGTAAAGAGAGTTGTGTCTACTTTGCCTTTAATAAAATCATTTGAAATGAGAAAACTAGAAAGCCTTTCATACCAAGCTCTTGGAGCTTGTTTCAATCCATACAAAGCTTTATCAAGTTTAAAAACAAAATCGGGATGAACATGATCAATAAAACCGGGAGGTTGAGAAACATAAACTTCTTCATTAATAAAACCATTTAAAAATGCACTTTTTACATCCATTTGAAAAAGTTTAAAATTTTTAAAACATGCAAAAGCTAGTGTCATCCGTATGGCTTCAAGCCGTGCTACGGGTGCAAAGGTCTCCTCAAAATCAATTCCCTCAACTTGAGTGTAACCTTGGGCCACTAACCTAGCTTTATTCCTAATGACATTTCCGGACTCATCCATCTTGTTTCTAAAGATCCACTTAGTACCAATTATTGGTCTATCGTGGGGCTTAGGAACAAGGTGCCAAACTTGGTTGCGCTCAAATTGATTGAGTTCCTCTTGCATGGCAAGCAACCAATATGGGTCCGTCTCGGCTTCGAGAATGCCTTTGGGTTCAAAATGAGAAATAAAAGCAAAGTTACCACATATGTCATGGAGTTTGGAGCGCGTTGTGACTCCTTTAGATGCATCACCCAAGATGAGCTCCTTAGGATGATTTGTAGCGTATCTCCAAGCTTTAGGAAGCGGTTGAGTGCTTTCCTCCTTATCCTCTTGAACTTCACCAATAGGATCTAGCTTTTCTTCTTGAGCGGGTGAGTCCTTCAAGGATAGTCTCTCCATGTCTTCACCTAGTGGTTCAATCTCTACAACATTCTCAACAACCACATTAGATTCTTCAAATTTAACATGCATGGATTCTTCAATGGTGAGTGTGGATCTATTGAAAACTCTATATGCTTTGCTAGTAGAGGAATATCCAACAAAGATAGCCTCATAAGCCTTAGCATCAAATTTACCCAAATTATCCTTAGTATTTAAAACAAAACACTTGCATCCAAAAACTTTAAAATATGCAACATTTGGTTTTCTAGAATGATACATTTCAAATGATGTTTTTGAAGAATTTTTGCATAAATAAATACGATTCGATATATAGCATGCGGTGTTTACGGCCTCGGCCCATAAATATTGAGGGAGGTCATATTCACTTATCATTGTCCTAGTCATCTCTTGAAGTGTTCTATTTTTCCTTTCTACAACTCCATTTTGTTGTGGAGTTCTAGGACAAGACGTTTCATGCTTAATTCCCTTTTCATCACAATAAGTCATGAAGAGTTGGTTAATAAACTCACCACCTCTATCACTTCTTATTCTCAAAATCGAAAAACCCTTTTCTTTTTCAACTCTTTTTCGAAAAATCTTAAAATGAGAAAAAGTTTGATCTTTATTTTGCAAAAAGAAAACCCAAGTAAAACGGGAGAAATCATCAACCAAAACAAATGCAAATCTACTTCCATTTAAACTTTTAGTTTTAGTTGGTCCAAAAAGATCCATATGAATTAATTCTAAAGGCCTAGTTGACATGATATCCTTGATTGGTTTAAAGGAAGACTTGGTTTGTTTCCCAAGTTGGCACGCACTACAAATGCGGTCTTTCTCAAAATCCAAGCAAGGTATACCCTTCACCAATTCCTTTGAATTAATCCTAGAGATATGGTCAAAAGATGCATGTCCTAATCTTCTATGCCAAAGCCAAGAATTTTCATCAAAAGCATTTAAGCATTTAGTAGAACAATCTAAATTAAGCATGTCAATAATATAAACATTATTATCACGAAAACCGGTAAGAATACAAACATCGGATTTAACATCAAAAATTTTGCATGAGGAATCATCAAAAACAACTTTAAGTCCACGATCACAAAGTTGGCTAATGCTAAGCAAATTATGTTTTAAACCATCTACTAAAACAACATTCTCTATAATAGGAGATGAACCAATTTGAATATTACCGATACCGATGATGGTGCCTTTGGAATCATCCCCGAAGGTGACGGAGCCACCTTCCATGTACCTTGATAGGGTTGTGAAGTTGTTGATATCCCACGTCATGTGTCTCGAACAACCACTATCAAGGTACCACCGCTCCCTACGTCTTGGAGCCTTGGTGTGTACCTACATCAAACATTTTAGGACTTAATTTTGGTACCCACATTTTCTTGGGTCCATGAGGGTTAGAGCCATTAACCCAAACAAGATTATTTAAACTATGCAATTTATCATAACAAAATTTAGCTAAATGTCCATTTTTGCCACAATATGTGCATCTATACACTCTACCATATCTAAAAGCATAGTGAGTGTGTGATTTGTGAGCATGGGCATTGTGAGCATGAAAAGATTTAGCATGAGAAGTATTATTTGAAGTGTGAGCATGTGGAATTTTAGCATGAGAATCTTTAACATGAGAAGTGTGCTTTTTGGAAAACTTTTCTTCAAGTTTCTTAGTATTAAAGGCACAATCTTTTAAAACTTTTTCAAACTCATTTATTTTGGATTTAAAAGAAGAAATTTCTTTATTATCAACAATAGGGGTTTTACCCTTACAAGAAATCTTATAAGCTTCAAATTCATTTTGAAATGAAACAAGATTTGAAGAAAGATCATCTTTTTCTTTCGAAACAATGGCAAGTTGATTCTTAAGAAAAGCAACTTCTTTTTGTAATTTTAAGCATTCAAGTTTCTTATTATCATAAGTTTCAGAAAGTTCTACAAATGCATGTACTAGAACTTCCTTACTTAGTTCATCATCTTCATCATCATGGGATTGAGGGGTTACCTTAGGTGTGTTTGCCATGAAACACATGTTAGCTTAATCCACCTCCTCTTCGGACTCGCTTTCCGAATCCCATGATGCTTTGTATGCTTTCTTTTCCTCCGACTTATTTGGCTTGAAGGAGGAAGTCATCTTCTTCTTGAACTCCGGACAATCCGCCATGATATGTCCGGGTTTGCGGCAATTGTAGCATATGATCCTCCGCTCCTCTTTGCCTTCGAATTTTCTCCGGAAGTTGAACTTGTTCTTTCGGTACAATCTTTTGACATTCCGCACAAGTAGAGTTAGCTCCTCATCTTCTTCTTCGTCATCTTCATCGTCATCATTGGTGGAAGAAGTCTTGAAGGCTATGGATTTCTTCTTTGAAGTAGTAGCCTCATCTCTTGCTTTCTTCTCCATCTCATGGGTCTTTAGGTTCCCAATGAGACTAATGATGTCCATCTCGTCCTTGTCATTTAATTCCTTTAAGGTGGTGGCCTTGATCTCCCATGAAGAAGGAAGAGCCCGTATCACTTTGCGCACCTTTTGATCGTTGGAGATGATGTCACCTAATGAAGAAAGACCATTAGTAATTTTAGTGAAACGAGTAATCATACAATCAATGAATTCATCATCTAGCATTTTGAATGATTCATATTGAGACCTCAAGAGATCTATCTTAGCTCTCTTGACTTGTGAAGTCCCTTCATGTGTGACCAATAAGTGTTGCCAAATCTCATAGGCGGATTGGCAATGAATTACCCGTGTAAGGTCATCCTCATTCAAGGCGGTTAAAAGGGAGTTTTGGGCTTTTGAGTTAGCCTCATATTCTCTAAAGTTGAAGTCGGTCCAAGTGCTCTCATCTTCATTGGGTGCTACATAGGGTTTGGTCAAAGACTTAGCCACTAAACTACCTAGTGATTGCAAAAAGATAGTCATCCTAACCTTCCAAATAGGGAAGTTGAGTCCATCAAATTTAGGTGGGGTTTTAATGTTGTCGGCCATGTTTACTAGTGTATGAATGTATGAATGGAAATGTTGATTAGCAATATTTTAAGGATCTCTCTATGGATGTTAAGCCAAACCTAGAGTCCAAGCTCTGATACCAATTGAAAAGTCACCTAGAGGGGGGGTGAATAGGTGACAATGCTAATCAAGGGCAAATTAAAAAATTAAAGCTACAAAGATCACCAAGCAAGAGTCACAAGATGAATGCAAGCAAGTAAGTATGACAATGAATATGATGAGCAATTATAAGAGCAAGCAAAGTAGAGTAAGAATTGCAAGAATGTAAACCAATCGCAAACACAAAGATATGTTATCGAGGTTCGAGCACCCAGCTCTACTCCCCGCCTTCCCCAGAAGGATTCTAGCTACTTCCACTATCACAAAGATCAATTACAATGGAGTACCCAACTCCTACAATCTCAAGAACAAGTAATTTCCTTGGTAGTCAAAAGACCACAAACTCTCTCTTTCAAATATCTCTTCCCTTACAAAGGTCCTTAGAGAATATTGAGTAGGAATGAAGCTCTTGTGTAAGGTGAAAGAAAAATTAAATCAGAGAGTATCACAAAACCCAATTCAGAAAATGAGTGAGAATGTTAGCACAAAAACCAAGAAACTAGCTCTTTTGAATTTCTCAAACTTTTGATTTTTCTCTTGAAAATTATTGTAATCAATCTCTCCCTAAGCACCCCTATTTATAGGAGAGGGCTAGGTTAAGGGATAAAACAAACTTAAGGCTAATAAAGTAATGTTAGGTTCAAAATAAATCTTTAAACGAATTTTTAAACATAAAAGACAAAAATAAACAGCCCTTAAAAAACTGCCCGTTACTGTTCAAACGGTCGGATCGGTCGACCGGGCCGGTCGACCGGAAGTATAAAAATTTGACCGTTACAGGATATCGGTCGACCGACCCGGTCGACTGATACAAACTGTGAGCAAAAAAATAATCCGGTCGACCGCATCGGTCGACCGACAGACATGCACACGGATACGTGCATTCTGCCAGGACTTCGGTCGACTGGTCCGGTCGACCGGACCAGACTGTCATAGGCTCGGTCGACCGACCCGGTCGACCGGCTAAGGTCAAAAAGCCAAATTCAAAAAGAATTAAAAGAGGATTTTGATTTTATCAAAAATACTTTTGAACAGGGATTAGTATAAAACACAAATATATATCTGTAGGCAAAATCTTGTATGCAAAATATTTTTGTATAATTTATAAGAAATTATTTTGGAAAGAGCATGTGCGCAAAAACGTGTGTGATAGAGCTTCAAACCTATCCACTATTCTTTAACATACTATAAACTGAAAAACAAATTACATGAAGACTTCTAGTGCTATCTTCAAGTCTTTGAGCCATCCAATGCCTTGCTAGAGCCTTCTCTTCTTCGATCCTTCCTTAATGTGCAATTTGCCTTCCTTACTTTGTGGAACTTAGAAGTTCTTGCAATAGCTAAGCGAATGGACTCTAAACATGGTACAAAACCTGAAACTCATCTAGATCAAATGATTAGTACTCTATAGCACTTATTTGGTTTGTCATCATCAAAACACAAAACAATTGGAGAGTGTAACCTCTTGGGCCAACACACATCTTCGCTCTCATCTCCCCGATTGGTAACCTCGCTTTTACCAAAAGCAGTGGCAGTGCCACCAGAAGGCCCGATGTTGTGAATTTGTTCTTCAGGGGCTCACAACTAAAATAAATCGCTTCATCTCCTTCCCGATAGGTGAAAAGATCATTGAGAGCTTCTTCTCCCCCACCTATAACTTCTTTACCTGCATCCGAGATTAAAAAGTAAAATAGCTAACCACTTATTTGGATATAAAAAAGGATGGTACTATAGGAGCCTGAGCTGGTTCTTCTTGAGTCTTTGCCTACAGAGATGGCCCAATAATCAAGGGACCAAAAGGAGGGATGCACACAACAAACTTATTATCCCAGCAATAGAAGCCTATCGAGCGGGTCGACGAGCATTCTTCAACACTTTTTTATTTTGAGGTTTAGGAGGGGAGAATCCTTTCGTTTTTGCTTGAAATAGACATTAAGATTCTCCTCTTCCTCAATTGGAACTTTGTCTGCCCCACTAGGAGCTTTTTGAGAAGCTCCATCATGTACAACAACTTCAAAGTAGGGGCTCTCAATATCTGAGGCTTCTTTGCCAGCTTCAGCCAAGAACTCGGGAAAATTTGGTACCCAACCCCCTTCCCTTGATCAAGCTCTGTCGCCTTTTATCTCAGCTACTTAAAAATGAGTTTGATTCTTGACGACTTAATATTGAACTCTAATGGGTTAGAATTTGAAGCTTTGTACCACTGGCAGAATTCTAAGGTGATGAGATGGTTAGGAGTTCTTACTGTCATTCAGAGTCGGGCCTCGGTGCAGCTGACGATCAAGTATCTCCAAGCTCTTGCACCATCAATCAGGCTACCCATGAATGCCATACAGATGTTGGGGTAGCTGACATAGAGTTGGTCGTACCCAAACTGACGAGCGAAGCAGCTAGGGACATATGACTCCATGTAACACACGTCACCGCAATGATATACCAAGTGGGATGGCCTATTGCTGACCAACCACTTGAATATATCTTACCCAAGAGAAGATAACTCATCTCCGACATCATGAAATTCTTCTTCATACCCAGTGCCTAGAATGTAAGGGAAACATCGAAAGAGACTGTAAACGTTGTAGCGAAGTATCAGCTTTCAGACCACTGCTACACACTTTCACTCTCATTGAGAATTCTCAAAACATCGGAGATGCGTGAAGCGGACATCCTCTGGCAATTCTTCTCTCGGTTGAAGAATGGTTGAACAATGCATGGAAAATCATATCATCAAATATGTATAGGGCAACTCCACCCTTGGACAAGGTCTATCACGGGGTTGAACTTACTGGTGGCCTTCAAAAAGCTTTCATCAACACCCGAAGACCTTGCTGATATAGCAGAACATGGCGGGGAGCAGTCCGATGGGTTTGTCGTGAGTGATCTGAACGATAGGGAAGAGCACCTATGATAGGATTCCATTATGTGGGAGAGACGAAACCACACATTTCTTCAGCCAGACCGATAAAAAGCTCATAAGAAGAGCTTTCCTAGGCATAGGCTGGCTCGCCTGGTGGTGAAAGCTCTTGAACCTATGTTTTTTTCATAGATGTTGTCATCCTCATCCAAGACGACATCTCCGTGACCACTGGCGGCCATCATCCGGGCGGAATTTTCATCTGATATCAGAAATTAAACTTCCTTCGGGACATCATCCAAAATAGAAAATAGATAGTCTGCCCAAAATTTTATCACGTTCATGATCCCCCGAGTGTTGTGGACATTGAGATAGATGTAAAAATGACACATCAACTCTCGATATGTCTTGAACAGTGTCAGATAATCATTCTCCAGCTGCTGTAATTCCATCGGACGGGGGAAATACTCCTCATATGGTAGTGAACACATTAGGAGATTGGACACTTCCCACATATCATGCAGCGCCAGCCTTAACTCGCCAATGAGAGTGAAGAACATTGTCGAAGCTGGGAAGTATAGCTCGAAAATGGCAAAACAATTGCACATGCTTATCTCAGTTCCATAACAGGTTGCCCTAACTGCCTTACAGAGTCTGAACTTCTTCAGATCTGCATCGAAATGCTCCAAGCATATAAAGTCAGGTCTCTCCACCATGGCTTTTGAGCAAGATGTACCTAGCCTGGAGCTCTAAAATCTGTCGCGAGGTAGTTGTCGTAAACCCTGATGAACTGGCTGATGAATGTCTGTGCCATCATGAATTTTCCCCAACCGGGATATCTTGACCTACTTTTCCAGGATACAGGCCGGGCACGCTCTGAGTAGGACCAGACCTACTGTAACCAAGGGGTGTTAAAAGCTCCATATGAACTGAATCTTTGGACTAGGTCACAGACCATTTCATCTTCGTGGGTACCATCACCTATTGGACGAACGAGAGGGGGAAGTGATGCTTGCTTGACGGAATATAATACTTCTCGTCTCCAATCAAAATATCCACTGACCGTCCCCGGCGAGAAGTTGACGGTCAGTATCGGGTGCTGCATCCTCGAACATTAAATCTGTCTTCCTATACACCACCATGTTGTGATCATCAAGAGGGATGGTTAAAATACTTCTCGTGATACGCTCTTCGGCTGCGAGAAGTAATGCATCTCTTTCAGGCGAGATTTTGTGACTGAAGAGTGAAGTCTGGCCCTAAAATTGAAAGTATATTTCCTATCCATTCCTCTTACCAATCCGAATAGACTATTGGTCAGATCGAGAGCGTAATGCACTGCAAAAAGGCAAAAATAAGAATGTTAGCATCTGAAAAGAAAGAAAACAGAGCATGCAAAAGCTGTCAGATCTTAGCTACACCCAAATAGGCCACAAAGACAGCTTCGTCTGAGAGGCAAGCTTGTCTCGCCTGAGTGATTAAGGCATAGCCTCGCCTGAGAGGCTAAGGCATAGCCTCCCCTGAGAGGCTAAAAGTGAGCCTTTCCTAAAAGACTAAGGTGTAACTTCGCCTGAGAGAAAGTCAGATAGACTAATAAATCTCAGCTACACCTGAGACTCACACTCTACCAACAGAATGCAAAAAGTCCTAAGGGCTAGCTTCGCCTGGAAGCTTGAATAAGAAACATTTTAGTTTTTAATTTTGCTGTGCAAAATTAAAAGGAAATTAACTCCCTAAAATTCGATGGAGCCAAAATCAAGGGAGATGAATTCCCTAAGATCACCAATTTCTGGTGAATCTCGCCAAATCGGTGGTGAGGTAACCAAAATTGTCTGGAAAAGAGATCAAAAAATCTCTTAAAAAAAAAGTAGAATCTACTGGCTATTAGCCTTTCGATGGCTGGAGGAGTGGAGAAGTGTCAACCTTCTTTCCTGGGTGCCGTTTAGGTGCCATAGATCATTTTGTTGATCTAGAAAAGATGAAGTCTTGATGAAGACGAAAAGAATTTTCTCTTTGAAAATTTTAAGAGAAGATGACTTCTTTAGACTTAGGCAATTGGCTTATATAGGTAGTCTTCTGCCTAGCTTTGCCTCCAAAAAAGGAGTGCAAGCTGTCATTTCATAAAATTGAAACGACGATTTGTAGGGTAAATTTACCCTCTAAATCATAGCTAGCTAGTGATTCTCGGGAAAATTTTGGAGATAATGTATCATAAAATTTTCTTGAATCAATGAAAGATTACAATAATTTCAAAAATTCCAATTACAAGAGAGAGAAGATATTAAGCTCAAATCTTCTCTTTTTTTAAGACTGGGTTCTTGATGTAGCAGTGAAAAGTGAATCTTGATATCTATTGACCGGGCGAACGTCAGTGTCTTCTGGGAATCTTCTCTTCGGATTACGGACGGAGTAGCACAACTCCTGTCCAAATGGAATCTCAAAGAGACTTAGAAAAAAAACTTGAACTCAGCAAGTTGATAGAAGAGTTTAACTTTTTATCAGTAATCCTCAGCTGAAGATTCTGACCAAAACTTTCAACCCAAAACTTCCAACCAAAACTTTCGTAGTAAACTGAGCTAGTTATAGGGGTTTTAGGAGTAAAACTGTCCCCTGAAAACCCTCCATAATGGGGGTTAACTCCCCTCATTATGTGGGCAGTAATTAACCTAGTAATGAGGGCAGTTATAACTGAAATGCAGGGCTCTTTCACAATTGAAAACGTGGGCATCGGGCTTCGCGTCTTGGCATTGCGGTGATGCTAGGACGCCGCTTCGAGCCTCGCATTTTGACACTGTGGTGATGTTGAGACGCGGGCTTCAAACTCTGCATCTTGACACTGCGGTGATGCTGGGATGTGGGCTTCGAGCTCTGCGTCTTGGCATTGCAATGAAGCTAGGGACGCTGCCTTCGAGCCTCGTGTTCGACACTACGATGTCGTTGGGATGCGGGCTTCGAGCTCTGTGTCTTGGCATTGCAGTGAAGCTGGGGACACGGGCTTCGAGCCTCGCTTTTCGACACTGTGATGTCTTTGAGATGCAAACTTCGAGCTTTGCATCTGGGGACGCGGGCTTTGAGCTTCGTGTTTTGGCATTTAGCCATTGAAAATGCTGGCTCTGAGCTCTGTAAGACGCGGGCTTCAAGCTTTGTGTCTTAGCTTTGCAGTGAAACTAGGATGCGGGCTTCGAGACCTACATTTTGACTTTGCACGAGTGGGTCTGATTAGCCTCACGTCTGGAATATAGACTCTGCTCTCTGATGACTTGTCCTTAGTGATTTTTAGACAGTCTACAGAACTCCCTCCAGAGTTTTCAAAACTCCGCGGTTGACTGGGACGAGTTTGAAATACTTTGGATTTTTCTTCTGGCAGCAAGCTCTGAAGATTAGGCTGTCAATCTTCTGAGATACCTTGATCTCGATCTTGTCTAGATCTTGGTCTTCGTGAGTGTACTGTTAAACTCTTTGAAACTAACAAAGATGATTGTCGTGAGTGTCTGAATATGCAGTCTGGACCTCCTCGGTGCTCTGAGCTGGTTGTTGGTGTACTGTTGAATCAGAAGAAATAGTCATCTATTTTCACTAGTGTACTATTAAACTGATTGCAGAAGTAAAGACTGAACACAGATCTTGCAGACGCAAAGGTCATGTTCTCTTAGAGACGCGGACCTCGTCTGAAGTAGAAACGCGACTCTCATTGATTTCTAATAGAAGGAACAATCAAAGAGTTTAAGAGATTACCGTGTAGCTTGTGGCTAACGGGTCGTGTCTACGAGGAGGAATGCGATGGAAGCTTTTCGGTAAATCGTTTAAAAACAAGGAATTTTGTTTGTTTTTTATGAAAAAGAGAATGGAAAGAAAGAGATGATTAAAAGAGAAATTGCAACTTTTAGAAAAGGTTTTGGAGAAGGTGATTTAGAAAGCTTGAGAATTATTTTGTTGTTTTATAATAAGAAAGCAAATCTGGGCTCACTACCTCACTACTCAATTGTTCATTCTTCTCTAAAATGTTAAGTGCCTCAAGTGATCATTTGCAAAACTTAAAGTTTATTTTTAGAAAGTTTGAAGCAAAGCACATAAGATGGTTAGAAGAGTTTAATCTTTTCTTCAAGAAATCGTTAGAATTGAATATTAAATCATCAAGCGCGAAGAAGCAAGAATGAAGTAAAAATAATTCAAGAGATGTCCATGAAAGAAGTGAGAGTTTAACAATCCAAACCCATCCTCATGTGCCTTCAAGAACACTTTCAAAAAGAAAGGCTTTTAAGTAAGGCATTCATATGAGTCATCGGGTCTTTTTCTTTTAAAAACAGGAGAGAAGAAGAGCAAAAGAGAGTTACAATAGCGAGCCCAAAAAACCGTTTAGTTATCCATAGAAAACAACGAAGAAAGCATAAACATAATGCAAATCATACCATACTGCAAGTAGAAGAAAACGCGGCTCGACTCTTGTATTGATGTCACTTCAATTTTCAAGTACAAGCACTCAATTCCTCTCTCTCACAAGTTTTGATACTGGACTACAAAGTAAAAAACAAGATTACAACTTTCGTGCTAGCTAACAAAGAGCCTAAATCCTAAGAAAATAAACACAATCCTTAATCCTAGTCTTCGCTTCATTTTTCTTTGCTGAAACCCATATTTATAGCCAAAAACCAAACGAGGATGATCCCGGGAAGATTGGGGGAGCAAACGCTCCCCCAACAAACACTAACAAGCCGCGAAAATGCGGCTAGGGCCGCGTTTTCGCGGCCCTGGTGTGGCCAGGTGGCCACACCCAAAGGGGGGAGCTCCTGATTTGGTGTTTGGCCCGTATCTGCTGTTGGTTTTCTTTTTTCTGCTCCAAAACGTTGACGAAACAGCCTTGATTGTGTGGCTTCAATCGCTCGATTCAGGGAGGATTCTTCTCAACCTCTTGATATGCCAAGATTTATCCCTGATTTCTTCATTTCGAATTTATTCTGAATTAATTCAGAATTTGGTGGGCTTTTGGGCTTGTTTCTCTTTTCTTTCTTTAAGCACTTGGGCCTACATTTAGCAAAGAAAAAGAAAACTTATTAATAGGATTTATTAGCTAAAAAGCATGGTAAGGTGACAAAGTAAATGCAACATATGTGACTAATCACACCCCCACACTTATCTTTTGCTCGCCCTCGAGCAAAACATCAGACTAATTCTAATCAATTATTAGACCACTTTCGAAGGTCACTCGATTGCACTGAGAATGTGCAACAAGCCGTTAAACCTCTAGGTTACCCCTAGAGGACGAGTTTTGTCTCCTGAGGGTTTTCAGTGGATTGCACCCACAAAATCCATAAAGAAAGAGAAAAAAGGTTAGTATTTTTGAAAAACATTTTGAAAAGAGAAAATATTTGAAGTATATTTGTAAGGCTTTAAGTAATCTATAAGTTATAGGAATATAAAATTTTTATTCCTAAACTTAGTCTCTATTCAAAAACATGTCATCAATTAAAGTAAGGCGTCAAATTGTACTTCTCATCTAGCTATTAATTTACCCTGAGTCGTATGCACCATCGTGACTGTGAAGTTGACTAAGGGCTCTTTAACATTAACTCCTATGTCTTATATTTATTTATTTTTGGTGAAATTTATTCCTCAATTTCATTAGGCTTTCTAATCTTCCCATGTAACGAGCATTCAGTCGGTGACACCCAAATCGGACAGTTTTAGGGCACAAGGTGAGAAAACACCCCTAAGGACTTAAACACTCGAGCAGATAAGGCCACGAAACCAAGGTTTTTATTTATACGATGTACCCCTTTTATTCGTGAATACTTATGCTTCATGAGGCATAAATACCGAGCTTAATTAGAGGATTTATATACACTTTTTTTTAAACTTATCTAATTATCTTTTGCATAAATACTAAGGCTTGCTTAGGCCAAAGCACCTAGCTAATCAATAATTAGACTTTTTTCATAATATATTTTTTTATAAGGCATAAGAGTCTCTGTTTTTAAACCCTAAGTGTGTAAGTGTATTTAGTGTGCATATGTCATCAAGGTAAAATCAAGACTAAATTACTTTCACAAATTTTCTTCCTGACCCTAAAAATCAAATAAGTTATCTTATTTTGACCAAGTGTAAGAAATCCTAATTATGATTCTCCTATTCCTTAAAATTGACATAATTTTTTACAAAAATATATCAAAATATTGTTCTACCTCTTGAAAAAGGTTTTTTTTTTTTTATCAGTCATGTTAGAACACTCCCCTACACTTATCTCATGCATTGTCCCCAATGTATGAAAGAAATGTATAATTGCATGAAATAACATGGAAAGGAGGAAAGTTACTGATACACTGGGTCAAAAAGACCCATAGCTGTTTCATTTACCGGCACCGATTCCAATAAAGGTTTAAGGCGTTGACCATTTACCTTAAAGTTATTTCCATTCTTGGTGTCACTGATCTCAACTGCACTGTGTGGAAACACGGTTTTTACAACGAATGACCCAGTCCATCTCGATTTCAATTTTCCTGAAAAAAGATGAAGCCTAGAATTATAGAGTAAGACTTTTTGTCCAGGGACAAAGGTTTTTCTTATGATGTGCTTGTCATGGAAAATCTTGACTCTATCTTTAGTGATCTTAGCATTTTCATAGGCTTCATTTCTCAATTCCTCCAATTCGGAAATTTGTAATTTCCGAATGTCACCGGCCTTAGTCAAGTCGAAATTCAACTGGTTGATTGCCCATAAGGCTCGGTGCTCTAACTCAACGGGCAAGTGACAAGGTTTGCCATAGACTAACCTATAGGGAGACATTCCTAGAATCGTCTTGAAATCGGTCTTGTAGGCCCATAGAGCATCTACAAGTTTGATGGACCAATCTTTTCGGTTTTGGTTCACAGTTTTCTCCAATATAAGCTTGACTTGTCTATTTGAAACCTCAACTTGCCCACTGGTTTGAGGATGATAAGGTGTGGACAACTTGTGAGTTATGGCATACTTTCGCATAAGAGCTTCAAAAGATCTATTGCAAAAGTGAGTGCCATTATCACTGATGATAGCACGAGGGGTTCCGAAGCGGGAAAAAATGTTCTCTTTCAAAAACTTTATGACAACTTTGTTATTATTAGTTTTACAAGGAATGGCTTCTACCCACTTGGACACGTAATCCACAGCAACCAATATGTATTGGTTCCCAAATGAATTAGGAAATGGACCCATAAAGTCGATGCCCCAAACATCAAAGAGTTCTATTTCTAGAATTGGGTTTAGGGGCATTATATTTCGGTTTGAAATCCTTCCTACCATTTGGCATCTAGGGCACGTCTTGCAAAATTCATAAGCATCCTTGAACAGAGTGGGCCAATAAAACCCACTTTGTAGCACTTTTTCAGCAGTCTTGCGGGGACCAAAGGTTCACCACATGCAAGTTCGTGACAGAAAGATAGAACCGTCTTAACCTCCTCATCGGGAATGCATCTCCTAATAATTTGGTCAGAACAGTACTTGAAAAGATACAGTTCCTCCCAAAAGAAATACCGGACTTGGGATAAGAACCGGTAAACATCATTTTTGGACCAATGAGATGGAGTTTGGTTTGTGACTAAGTAATTCACTATATCAGCAAACCAAGATTCCCTAGAGATAGCAAAGAGATGTTAATCAGGAAAATCCTCATTTATGGGTAATTCGTTGCATGGAGAATTAGGGATTCATGAGAGGTGGTCAGCAACAACATTTTCTATGTCTTTCTTATCTCGAATCTCAAGATCAAATTCTTGAAGAAGGAGGATCCAACGAATGAGTCGGGCCTTGACATCCTTCTTCATCATGAGGTACCTACGCGCAGAATGATCAGTGAAAATGGTGGTTTTGGACCCTAGTAGGTAGGGACGAAACTTCTCTAAGGCAAACACTACTGCTAAGAATTCCTTCTCAGTTGTAGTGTAGTTCAGTTGAGCATTGTTGAGAGTCCTACTAGAGTAGTAGATCACATGCTGCTTATTATCAATGCGTTGTCCGAGGACAGCGCCTATGGCAAAATCGGAAGCATCGCACATGATCTCAGACAGCTTAGACCAATCCGGTGCAGATATGATTGGTGCGGAAATAAGCTTTCTCTTAAGCTTCTTCCAAGAATCTATTCATTCAGCATCGAAAGTGAAGGACACATCCTTAGCTAACAGATTAGTCAACGGCCTAGCAATTTTGCTAAAATCCATGATAAATCTTCGGTAGAAACTAGCGTGTCCTAAGAAGGATCTAATGTCCTTAATGTATTTGGGTATGGGAAGCTTAGCAATAACCTCAATTTTGACTCTATCCACTTCAATTCCTTTCTTGGAGATCTCATGACCCAAGACAATTCAATGTTTTACCTGTTGGCCCAAAAGGTTACACTCTCCATTTGTTTAGAGTTTTGATGATAACAAAACAAATAAGTGCTATTTGGTACTAATTAGTTTGTTTAGATAAGTTTCAGGTTAGTACCATATTTGGAGGCCATTGCTTAGCTATTGCAAGAATTTCTACGTTCATGAAGCAAAGAAGGCTTTTTGCACATCAAGAAAGGAACATAGAAGAGAAGGCTCTAGCAAGGCATCGCATGGCTCAAGACTTCAAGCTTGCTCAAGATAATCTATTAGATTTGTTTTTAATTTAGAATTTTGTTAAAGAATAGTGAATAGGTTTGAAGCTCTATCACACATGTTTTTGCACACATCTTGTTCCCTAACATAAATAGTTTGATATACATACTTATGTGTTTTAAGTTTTGTGTTTTATCAAAACTTATTTTGGCATTGGAATTTATGACAAAAACTTTGATGTGCATATGTTTCATGAATATAGGATTATGCTTCAAATGTTTAAATATCATGTTTTTGTATTTGGAAGAGTTTTGGACAAAACATATTTTTCTTTCAAAATCCAAGTTTTAGAAAATACAGTTTTTGGTTTTTGGTAAAAATGATAAGAGACAAAAATAGTTCATATTGATTGATATTTGAGCTAAACTTTTTACCACATGTTTATATATCAATGCAAAATGATAAAACTATTTTTGGTGATTTTTATGAGTGTTAAAAGATTTTTCAAAATATTTTTAAAACTATTTTTCTATCCATTCCAGACTTCATCCAGTCGACTAAGTCTTCTGACTAGTCGACTTGGCTAGAAGTCGGTCGACCGGTTCGGTCGACCGACGTGCACAAATCTGTGCACGTTTGGAAGTCTTTGGATGGTCGACCGTCCCGGTCGACCGGTCTGAGAGCAGAGCTCTCTGTTTGTTTCGGTCAACCGGGCCGGTCGACCGTAGCCTGCAACGGATATATTCCTTTGTACTAGCGGTCGACCGGACTAGCCGTTTGAACAGTAACGGCTAGTTTTCTGAGCAGATTTATTTTTGTCCTTTTCTCACTTAAGTGTGTTTAAGTGACATGTTTTGGTTTTAATACTTTCTGATTAGCCTTAAAAATGTTTTATCTTCTAACCCTAACCCTCTCCTATAAATAGGGGTGTTTGGGGAGAGATTGGTTTACTAACCATTAAAAGAAAATTTCTCAAAAATTTTCAAAAGTTTAAGGCATTCAAAAGATTGGGTTTCTTGGTTTTTGTGCTGAAATTCTCTCTCATTTTCTGAAGTGTTTTCAAGAATTCTCTGATTTCATTTTCTTTTCTCCTTACACACAAGAGCTTCATTCCTACTCATTATTTCTCTAAGGACCTTTATAAGGGAAGAGAATTTTGCAAGAGAGAGTTTGTGGTCTTTTGACTACTCAGAGATTGCTTGTACTTGAGATTGTGGAGTTGGGTACTCCGGTGTATTTGTGACATCTTTGTGATAGTGGAAGTGGTTGGAATCCTTCTGGGGAAGGCGGGGAAGTAGAGCTGGGTGCTCGAACCTCGATAACAAATCTTGGTGTTTGCGTTTGGTTTACTTTTCCTTGTTCTTGCTCTACTTTCATTGATATTACTACTTGCTCTTAATTGTCATTGCTATATTCACTTGCTTTGTGAGATTGTTGCTCCATATTTTTTAATTGTCCATTGATTAGCATTATCACCTATTCACCCCCCCTCTAGGTGATTTTCAATTGGTATCAGAGCTTGGACTCTAGGTTTTGGCTTAACATCCATAGAGAGATCCTTAAAATTTGCTAATCAACATTTGCATTCCTTTGTCATCACTAGTAAACATGGCCGATAACATCAAAACCCCTCCTAAATTTGATGGACTCAACTTCCCTATTTGGAAGGTTAGGATGACTATCTTTTTGCAATCCCTAGGTAGCTTAGTGGCTAAATCATTGACCAAACCTATGTTGCACCCGATAGTGATGAGAGCACATGGACCGACTTCAACTTTAGAGAATATGAGGCTAACTCCAAGGCCCAAAATTCCCTCTTAACCGCCTTGAATGAGGATGACCTTACACGGGTAATTCATTGCCAATCCGCCTATGAGATTTGGCAACACTTATTGGTCACACACGAAGGGACTTCACAAGTCAAGAGAGCTAAGATAGATCTCTTGAGGTCCCAATATGAGTCATTTAAAATGATTGATGATGAATCTATTGATTGTATGATTACTCGCTTTACTAAAATCACCAATGGTCTTTCTTCTTTAGGTGATGAGATTTCCAATGATCAAAAGGTGCGGAAAGTGATTCGGGCTCTTCCTACATCATGGGAGATAAAGGCCACCACCTTGAAGGAATTAAACGACAAGGACGAGATGGACCTCATTAGTCTCATTGGGAACTTAAAGACCCATGAGATGGAAAAGAAAGCAAGAGAAGAGGCCGCTCCACTAAAGAAGAAATCCTTGGCCTTCAAGTCTTCATCCACTCTTGAAGACGATGAAGAAGATAAAGAAGAAGACGAGGAGCTATCACTACTTGTTCGCAATGTGAAGAGAATGTACCAGAGGAACAAGCTCAACTTCCGAAGGAAATTTGAAGGCAAAGAGGAGAGGAAATCATATGCTACAATTGCCGAAAGCCCGGACACATCATGGCGGATTGCCCGGAGTTCAAGAAGAAGATGGCCTCCTCCTTCAAGCCAAAGAAATCGGAAGAAAATAAAGCGTACAAGGCAACTTGGGATTCGGAAAGCGAGTCCGAGGAAGAGGCGGATGTAGCGAATATGTATTTCATGGCAAACACACCAAAGGTAACCCCTCAACCTCATGATGATGAAGATGATGAATTAAGTAAGGAAGTTCTTGCTCATGCCTTTGTTGAACTTTCCGAAACTTATGATAATAAGAAGATTGAATGTTATAAATTGCAAAAAGAAGTTGCATTTCTCAAAAATCAACTTGCTATGGTTTCTAAAGAAAAGGATGATATTTCTTCTAATCTTATTTCTATTCAAAATGAGTTTAATGCTTACAAAGTTTCTTGTAAAGGAAAATCTCCTATAGTTGATGAAAAAGAAATTTCCTCTCTAAAAACTAGAATGGTTGATTTTGAAAAAGTTTTGAAAGATTGTGCTTTTAACACTAAGAAACTTGAAAAAAAGTTTTCCAAAAAGCACACTTCTCATGCTCACACTACACATAACACTTCTCATGCTAAATCTTTTCATGCTCACAACTCTCATGCTCACAAATCACACACTCACTATGCTTTTAAATATGGTAGAGTATATAGATGCACATATTGTGGTAAGAATGGACATTTAGCTAAATTTTGCTATGATCAAGTTAATAGATCAAATAATCTTGTTTGGGTTAATGAAACTAATCCTCTAGGACCCAAGAAGATGTGGGTACCAAAATCAAGTCCTAAATTATTTGATGTAGGTACACACCAAGGCTCCAAGACGTAGGGAGCGGTGGTACCTTGATAGTGGTTGTTCAAGACATATGACGTGGGATATCAATAACTTTACAACCCTATCAAGGTACGAGGAAGGTGGCTCCGTCACCTTCGGGGATGACTCCAAAGGCACTATCATCGGTATAGGTAACATTCAAATTGGTGCATCTCCCATTACAGAAAATGTTGTACTTGTTGATGGTTTGAAACATAATTTGCTTAGTATTAGTCAATTTTGTGACCGTGGACTTAAAGTTATTTTTGATGATACTTCTTGCAATATTTTTGATATTAAATCTAATGATTGTATTCTTACCGGTTTTCGTGATGATAATGTTTATATTATTGACATGCTTAATGTGGAATGTTCTACTAAATGCTTAAATGCTTTTGATGAAAATTCTTGGCTTTGGCATAGAAGATTAGGACATGCATCTTTTGACCATCTTTCTAGGATTAATTCTAAGGATTTAGTGAAGGGTATACCTTGCTTGAAGTTTGAGAAAGACCGCATTTGTGGTGCGTGCCAACTTGGGAAACAAACTAAGTCTTCCTTCAAACCAATCAAGGATATCATGTCAACTAGGCCTTTAGAATTAATTCATATGGATCTTTTTGGACCTACTAAAACTAAGAGCTTAAATGGTAGTAGATTTGCATTTATTTTAGTTGATGATTTTTTCCGTTTCACTTAGGTTTTCTTCTTGGAACACAAAGATCAAACTTTCTCTCATTTCAAAATTTTTCGAAAAAGGGTTGAAAAAGAAAAAGGTTTTTCGATTTTGAAAATAAGGAGTGATAGAGGTGGTGAGTTTGTTAACCAACTCTTCATGACTTATTGTGATGAAAAGAGAATTAAGCATGAAATGTCTTGTCCTAGAACTCCACAACAAAATGGAGTTGTAGAAAAGAAAAATAGAACACTTCAAGAGATGGTTAGGACAATGATAAGTGAGTATGACCTCCCTCATTATCTATGGGCCGAGGCCGTAAACACCGCATGCTATATATCAAATCGTATTTATTTATGCAAAAATTCTTCCAAAACATCTTTTGAAATGTATCATTCTAGAAAACCTAATGTTTCATATTTCAAAGTTTTTGGATGCAAGTGTTTTGTTTTGAACACTAAAGATAACTTGGGTAAATTTGATGCTAAGGCTTATGAAGCAATCTTTGTTGGATATTCTACAACTAGTAAAGCTTATAGAGTATTCAATAGATCTTCACTTACCATCGAAGAATCCATGCATGTTAAATTTGAAGAATCTAATGTGTTTGTTGAGAATGTTGTAGAGATTGAACCATTAGGTGAAGACATGGAGAGACTATCCTTGAAGGACTCACCCGCTCAAGATGATAAGAAAGAACCAATTGGTGACGTTCAAGAGGATAAAGAGGAAAGCTCACAACCGCTTCCTAAAGCTTGGAGATATGCCACAAATCATCCCAAGGAGCTCATCTTAGGTGATGCATCTAAAGGGGTAACAACTCGCTCCAAACTCCATGACCTATGTGGTAATTTTGCTTTCATTTCTCATTTTGAACCCAAAAGCATCCTCGAAGCCGAGGCGGACTCATATTGGTTGCTAGCCATGCAAGAGGAACTCAATCAATTTGAGCGCAACCAAGTTTGGCACCTTGTTCCTAGGCCCCACGATAGACCAATAATTGGTACTAAGTGGATCTTTAGAAACAAGATGGATGAGTCCAGAAATGTGATTAGGAATAAGGCTAGGTTAGTGGCCCAAGGTTACACTCAAGTTGAGGGAATTGACTTTGAGGAGACCTTTGCACCCGTAGCACGGCTTGAAGCCATACGGATGACACTAGCTTTTGCATCTTTCAAAAATTTTAAACTTTTTCAAATGGATGTGAAAAGTGCATTTTTGAATGGTTTTATAAATGAAGAAGTTTATGTTGCTCAACCTCCCGGTTTTTTTGATCATGTTCATCCCGATTTTATTTTAAACTTGATAAAGCTTTGTATGGATTGAAACAAGCTCCAAGAGCTTGGTATGAAAGGCTTTCTAGTTTTCTCATTTCAAATGATTTTATTAAAGGCAAAGTAGATACAACACTATTCACTAAGCATGTTGATAATGATATCTTAATTGTGCAAATTTATGTTGATGATATAATTTTTGGTTCTACTAATGAGTTTTTATGCAAGGAATTTGAAAAGGTTATGCAATGTGAATTTCAAATGTCTTCAATGGGTGAGCTTAATTTCTTTCTTGGACTCCAAATCAAGCAATTGCAAGATGGGAACTTCATATGTCAAGCCAAATACGCAAAGGAACTCGTAAAGAAGTTTGGACTTGAAGACTCAAAGGTTTACAACACTCCCATGGCAACTACCACCAAGCTTGATAAGGATGACCAAGGTAAAAATGTTGATATTAAATTGTATAGAAGCATGATAGGTAGTCTTTTGTATTTGACGGCAAGTAGGCCGGACATCATGTTTAGTGTGTGTCTTTGTGCTAGATTTCAATCGTGTCACAAAGAGTCCCATCTTATTGCGGTAAAACGCATTATTCGTTATATTAAGGGAACGATTGGAATGGGTCTTTGGTATCCGAAAACCGGAGATTTCTCAATGACGAGTTATTCGGATGCCGACTATGCGGGTTGTAGAGTAGATAGAAAGAGTACTAGTGGGACATGTCAATTTCTTGGTAATTGTCTTATTTCATGGTCCTCTAGGAAACAAAATTCCGTAGCTCTCTCAACCGCCGAGGCGGAGTATGTTGCCGCGGGGGCTTGTTGTGCACAAGTCCTTTGGACGAAACATACTCTCCTTGATTATGATTTGCATTATAACCATATAAAAATATTTTGTGATAATACTAGTACTATACATATGACAAAGAATGCAAATCAACATAGTAAGACCAAGCACATTGAGATTAGATATCACTTTCTTAGAGATCATTTTGAGAAAGGAGATATAGATATTGATTATGTTTCTACGGATTTGCAACTTGCCGATATTTTCACTAAACCACTTGATTTTGCTAGATTTTCATTCATTTGTGGTGAACTTAATGTTTGTATTATTGAATAAAATGTTTTCTTAACCCTTTTTGATGTATGACAAAAAGGGGGAGAATGAGTTTATGTATGGAAATTTGAGCTCATATGGTTTTGGTTCCATATGAGTTTATATATGTTTTGATTTTGATGTGTTCTCATGGTTTTGGTTTTGGTTCCATATGAGTTTATATATGTTTTGATTTTGATGTGTTTTATGATTTTTGTTCCATATGAGTTTATATATGTTTTGATTTTGATGTGTTTTCATGAATTCTTGTAATTTGAGTTTAAGTGTCTTGCAAGTGCTTTTGGTTTTTGGTTTCATGATGTTTACTTGAAAATTACAAATTACATGATTTTTCTTTGTTTAATATAGCATAATTTGAGGGGGAGCTTTCTCCTCCCCTATACTTTTGTTTATAGCCTATTTGTTTTGTCATCATCAAAAAGGGGGAGATTGTTGGCCCAAAAGGTTACACTCTCCATTTGTTTAGAGTTTTGATGATAACAAAACAAATAAGTGCTATTTGGTACTAATTAGTTTGTTTAGATAAGTTTCAGGTTAGTATCATATTTGGAGGCCATTGCTTAGCTATTGCAAGAATTTCTAGGTTCATGAAGCAAAGAAGGCTTTTTGCACATCAAGGAAGGAACATAGAAGAGAAGGCTCTAGCAAGGCATCGCATGGCTCAAGACTTCAAGCTTGCTCAAGATAATCTATTAGATTTGTTTTTAATTTAGAATTTTGTTAAAGAATAGTGAATAGGTTTGAAGCTCTATCACACACGTTTTTGCACACATCTTGTTCCCTAACATAAATAGTTTGATATACATACTCATGTGTTTTAAGTTTTATGTTTTATCAAAACTTATTTTGGCATTGGAATTTATGACAAAAACTTTGATGTGCATATGTTTCATGAATATAGGATTATGCTTCAAATGTTTAAATATCATGTTTTTGTATTTGGAAGAGTTTTGGACAAAACGTATTTTTCTTTCAAAATCCAAGTTTTAGAAAATATAGTTTTTGATTTTTGGTAAAAATGATAAGAGACAAAAATAGTTCATATTGATTGATATTTGAGCTAAACTTTTTACCACATGTTTATATATCAATGCAAAATGATAAAACTATTTTTGGTGATTTTTATGAGTGTTAAAAGATTTTTTAAAATATTTTTAAAACTATTTTTCTGTCCATTCCAGACTTCATCCAGTCGACTAAGTCTTCTGACTAGTCGACTTGGCTAGAAGTCGGTCGACCGGTTCGGTCGACCGACATGCACAAATTTGTGCACGTTTGGAAGTCTTTGGACGGTCGACCGTCCCGGTCGACCGGTCTGAGAGCAGAGCTCTCTGTTTGTTTCGGTCGACCGGGCCGGTCGACCGTAGCCTGCAACGGATATATTCCTTTGTACTAGCGGTCGACCGGGCCGGTCGACCGGACTAGCCGTTTGAACAGTAACAGCTAGTTTTCTGAGCAGATTTATTTTTGTCCTTTTCTCACTTAAGTGTGTTTAAGTGACATGTTTTGGTTTTAATACTTTCTGATTAGCCTTAAAAATGTTTTATCTTCTAACCCTAGCCCTCTCCTATAAATAGGGGTGTTTGGGGAGAGATTGGTTTACTAATCATTAAAAGAAAAATTCTCAAAAATTTCCAAAAGTTTAAGGCATTCAAAAGATTTGGTTTCTTGGTTTTTGTGCTGAAATTCTCTCTCATTTTCTGAAGTGTTTTCAAGAATTCTCTGATTTCATTTTCTTTTCTCCTTACACACAAGAGCTTCATTCCTACTCATTATTTCTCTAAGGACCTTTGTAAGGGAAGAGAATTTTGCAAGAGAGAGTTTGTGGTCTTTTGACTACTCAGAGATTGCTTGTACTTGAGATTGTGGAGTTGGGTACTCCGGTGTATTTGTGACATCTTTGTGATAGTGGAAGTGGTTGGAATCCTTCTGGGGAAGGCGGGGAAGTAGAGCTAGGTGCTCGAACCTCGATAACAAATCTTGGTGTTTGCGTTTGGTTTACTTTTCCTTGTTCTTGCTCTACTTTCATTGCTATTACTACTTGCTCTTAATTGTCATTGCTATATTCACTTGCTTTGTGAGATTGTTGCTCCATATTTTTTAATTGTCCATTGATTAGCATTATCACCTATTCACCCCCCCTCTAGGTGATTTTCATTACCATGAAGTGGCATTTCTCCCAGTTCAGTGTCAGATTTTTCTCAGCACAACATTGGAGGACGAGTTCTAGATGGTGGAGACATTGAGTGAATGAATCTCCGTAGATGGAGAAATCATCCATAAAGATCTCTAAGAATCGTTCTGCCATATCAGAGAAAAGACTCAACATGCAACGTTGAAACGTTGCTGGGGCATTGCATAAGCTGAAGGGCATTCGACGATAAGCAAATGTCCCAAATGGACATGTAAACGTAGTCTTTTCTTGGTCCTCAGGAGCGATTGGGATCTGGTTATAGCCTGAGTAACCGTCCAAGAAACAGTAATACTCGTGACCCGCCAAACGTTCAAGCATTTGATCAATGAAGGGAAGTGGAAAATGGTCCTTACGAGTGGCAGCATTCAGTTTCCTATAGTCGATGCAAACTCGGATCTTCGTGGGAAGTCGAGTTTGAACCAACTCTTTGTTCTCGTTTTCCACTACGGTGAAACCGGATTTCTTCGGAACCGCGTGGACAGGACTGACCCATTGGCTATCAAAAATGGGATAAATTATCCCATTGTCTAAGAGTTTTATGATTTCAGCATGAACAGCCTCTTGCATTATAGGGTTCAACCTACGCTGCGGGTCTCTTTTGGGTGTGGCGTCTTCATTGAGATGAATGCGATGTTGAACGAGGGTTGGACTTAATCCCTTGATATCAATCATAGTCCACCCAATGGCTTCCCTATGTTTTTTTAGAATAGCTTTCAGATCTTCTTCTTCCCCGTCATTTAAATGGGAGGCAATGATGACAGGAATGGTCTCTTGTTCACCTAGATGGGCGTACTTGAGATGCGTAGGTAGGGCTTTCAATTCTAAGGAAAAGGAAGGCTCACTGGAAGGACTTGTCAAATCTGTTGGCTCCATTGTTGGTGAAATAGGGTTTGAGGCCCAATTCACGGCTGAATGTACAACCTGATCAAGATTAAATTCGTCAGACTCTAACCCGAAGTCACTCTCCGTTTCTAATTCCAATTCTTCCCCGTGTTCACTTGTCAAGTTCTTAATTAGGTCGACCTCAAATGTTTGGTCCTCGATATCGCGGGGTTGTTTTCCTAGATTGAAGACATTGACTTCTCTAGTCATATCTCCAATGGTTAACCTCATAGACCAATTCCTACAATTGATGATGGCATTAGCAGTAGTAAGGAATGGTCGTCCTAGGATAACAGGAGTTTGAGCCCTATGATTAGAGTTGGACACAGGTTGTGTCTCCAGAACTATGAAATCGACAGGGTAAATGAACTCTCCTACCCGGATCAGGACATCATTAATCTTCCCTTTTGGAACTTTAACAGAACGGTCAGCCAGCTGGATGGTGACTCGAGTTGGACTAAGATCGCCCAACCCGAGTTGTTGATAAACAGAGAATGGAAGCAAGTTGATACTTGCCCCCAAGTCAAGAAGTGCACGACTAATTTCGGCTTGTCCTATTGTGCAGGCAATGGTGGGACTACATGGATCCTTGTACTTGACAGGGATAGGACCCGATAATAGCTCACTAATGTTAGTGGCTAAGAAGACCTTTTTTGGAACATTAGTCTTTCTCTTCTTGGTGCACATGTCCTTAAGAAACTTGGCATAGGAAAGAACTTGTTGGATGGCATCAAGAAGTGGCACATTTATCTTCACTTGATTAAATATCTCGATTATCTTGTCCATGTGAGGATTTTCTTGTTATTTTTCAGCCTATTAGGAAATGGTACTATAGGCTGGTGCACCTGGCTGGTTGACTTGTCTTTTTTAAATTCGTCAGAATTGGAAGATATTGGATTAGATGAGGTGGAAGCTTGATTGTGGTTGTGCTGAATGGGATTGGTTGGTGTTGACACTTGGTTATCAACTCTCGTTCCTGACCTCAATGTATGAACAGCATTACATTGATTAAATGAATGATCCTCAGCCAAATGAGCTTGTTGAGAATTCCTCGGATTGGTGACTGGCTGACTAGGCAGGGTACCCTTTTGTCTCTCATTCTGTGGAGTGGCTAGTTGACTCATTTGAACCTCTAACCTCTGGATAGTTTGCATGAGAGAATCTTAGTTTTTCATATATCTCTCCATGTTTCTTTCAAAGTCAGTCATTCTCCTTTCTAATTGAGGATTCTGGAAGGAGGATTGTGGAGCTTGGTTGGGAAAGTTTTGTTGATAATTCGGAAAGTTTGGTGGATGGTTGGGAGAATTATTATGGAAATTGGAGAAGTTGGGTTGATGATTGAAAGAATCATTACCATGATGGAAGTGGCTAGCATGATTTAATCATGAATGGTCATTGTTGTTTTGGCTCCATTAGAAATTAGGGTGATTTCTCCAGCCGGGATTGTACGTTGGTGCGTAAGGATTGTTATTCGGCCTTGAAAAGGCCGCATTCATCGGTTCATGGTAGGGTTGCTGAGCCTGAAACACAAGGCACTCCTCGAACACATGATTCATGGCTTGACAGTAAGTGCAGCCCGGGGTTGGAAATTGGTTCGGGCTGACTTGATTGACTGGACTTGATTCTTTCGTTTCTAGAGCTTCCAGTCTTCTATCCAGGTTAGCTAACTTAGCCTCATTAGCGATGGACGATTCGATAGAATGGAGACCTCCTTTTGAAGAGATGGAGTTAGGATTCCTAGAGGTCTCACTAGCAGATTCCCATTGGATGGTCTTCTCAGCTAGATTTTCAAACAAATCCCATCCCTCATTTTTATCTTTCTGCAAGAAACCCCCTTGGCACATACTTTCTAAAAGAGTTTTAGTGGAATAGTCTAAACCGTCATAAAGAATTTGACACTGTAGCCATTTTTCTATTCCATGATGTGGACATTGGACAAGGAGGTCTTTAAAGCGTTCAAAGTACCTCCAGAACGGTTCACTAGGTTCTTGCTTGAATTGCATGATCGTCTTCCTAATGAGAGCGATTTTATGGATTGGATAGAATTTCTTCAAGAAGACCTTGATGAAACCATCCCAGGATGTGATAGAACCGGCCGCTAAGCTGTAGAGCCACTTCTTTGCTAGGTCCTTAAGTGTCAAAGGGACAAATCTCAACCTAATAGCATCGTCTACAAGGTGTGGGATTTTCATCATTAGACATACTTCCTCAAATTCTCTTATGAAGAAGTAGGCATCTTCGGACTCTAGGCCATGAACTTGGGGAGTGTGTTGATGAATTGAGGCTTGAGCTCAAAATTGTATTCACCAACCGATGGAAGTAGAATGCAAGATGGAAGTGAGGTTCTAATGGGGTAGAACCTATCCTGCAGTGATGTTGATTGAGCCATTACCGGAACTGGTCTTGGTTCAAACTTGGGTGGTGACGTGTTTCTAGTCAACCTAGTTGAATTAGGGTCTCTCGACCACACTTTCATACACAAACACAATCACAATCACAAACAAGTTCAACCAACAGTCAACAATAGAAATCAAGCAAGCCTAGTCTAAGGTAACCTCGACCTAGACAACTCTTAACTGGTTGATTGTCCACAGGAGGTAGAATGTAGACTTTGACCACAAGCTAATCAGCCAGGTCAGGGCAAGATTGGTGGGAGGTTATCCGTTAAAAACGTTCCTTAATTAAGTAACCACCAATCTTCAGGTTTCGACCCTCAATCCCCTTCCTAGACACTGATTTGGCAGGAGTTAATTTCCAACACCTTCCCTCTTTAGGATAATCTCCTAGTGAGTTCAACATGTCCCTAAGGCCAACGTCTATCAGATTTTACTTAGGCTTAGGTTTGTGAGTGCTTGGAATCTGATTTTTGGGCCTAGGAAGGGTGATTAAATCCCCACCTTATCTTGTTATTGGGTGTTGCCCTTAAAATCAATTTGTGTAAGTGTACAAGATAAATAAGATTCACTTAAAGCGATATAAATCAACTAAGAAATGAGTCCTATTCTGAATGCAATGCGTACGTACCTAGCTCCAGCACTCTTCTACAGTAAAGTAAATGAATTGAAAAGACTCGTGCCTAAAATGCAAACGTCTAATCAATTTTTTAACTTTTCAATAAGTGTTTTACTGTTGGCTTAAAACAGGGATGGTGGATAGCAGAAATAGCACAAATATGACATACAAAAACTTAAATTTTTGCGAGCAATATGTCCTGCAAAAAAGAGTTTTTAGTAGTCCAATGAATTTTTTCAGATTTTGCAACGCAATTTCTTGAAATTCTGTTTCCTAGTTTCGAGAGTAGGGGCACAGAATTTGCAAGTCTTCTCTTGCAAAGCTTGAATGCTAGATCTTGAATCTTCAAGTCCCTG
This sequence comes from Agave tequilana, assembly GCA_038442645.1. NCBI lineage: Eukaryota > Viridiplantae > Streptophyta > Magnoliopsida > Asparagales > Asparagaceae > Agave > Agave tequilana. The sequence goes on along the minus strand of JAVJIF010003142.1, from coordinate 151,903 downwards.
AAACAACACACAAAACTTGTTAGAAAACAAATACACCGTTCCCTCCCCGGCAACGGCGCCAAAAATTGATTGCTAATAGAAGGAACAATCAAAGAGTTTAAGAGATTACCGTGTAGCTTGTGGCTAACGGGTCGTGTCTACGAGGAGGAATGCGATGGAAGATTTTCGGTGAATCGTTTAAAAATAAGAAATTGTGTTCATTTTTTATGAAAAAGAGAATGAAAAGAAAGAGATGATTAAAAGAGAAATTGCAACTTTTAGAAAAGGTTTTGGAGAAGGTGATTTAGAAAGCTTGAGAATTATTTTGTTGCTTTATAATAAGAAAGCAAATCTGGGCTCACTATCTCACTACTCAATTGTTCATTATTCTCTTAAAATGTTAAGTGCCTCAAGTGATCATTTGCAAAACTTAAAGTTTATTTTTAGAAAGTTTGAAGCAAAGCACATAAGATGGTTAGAAGAGTTTAGTCTTTTCTTCAAGAAATCGTTAGAATTGAATATTAAATCATCAAGCGCGAAGAAGCAAGAATGAAGTAAAAATAATTCAAAAGATGTCCATGAAAGAAGTGAGAGTTTAACAATCCAAACCCTTCCTCATGTGCCTTCAAGAACGCTTTCAAAAAGAAAGTCTTTTAAGTAAGGCATTCATATGAGTCATCGAGTCTTTTTCTTTTAAAAACAGAAGAGAAGAAGAGCAAAAGAGAGTTACAATAGCGAGCCCAGAAAACCGTTTAGTTATCCATAGAAAACAACGAAGAAAGCATAAACATAATGCAAATCATACCATACTGCAAGTAGAAGAAAACGCGGCTCGACTCTTATATTGATGTCACTTCAATCTTCAAGTACAAGCACTCAATTCCTCTCTCTCACAAGTTTTGATACTGGACTACAAAGTAATAAACAAGATTATAACTTTTGTGCTAGCTAACAAAGAGCCTAAATCCTAAGAAAATAAACACAAAACTTAATCCTAGTCTTCGCTTCATTTTTCTTTGCTGAAACCCATATTTATAGCCAAAAACAAAACGAGGAGGATCCCGGGAAGATTGGGGGAGCAAACGCTCCCCCAACAAACACTAACAAGCCACGGAAACGCGACTAGGGCCGCGTTTTCGCGGCCCTGGTGTGGCCAGGTGGCCACACCCAAAGGGGGGAGCTCCTGATTTGGTGTTTGGCCCGTATCTGCTACTGGTTTTCTTGTTTCTGCTCCAAAACGTTGACGAAACAGCCTTGATTGTGTGGCTTCAATCGCTCGATTTAGGGAGGATTCTTCTCAACCTCTTGATATGCCAAGATTTAGCCCTGATTTCTTCATTTCAAATTTATTCTGAATTAATTCAGAATTTGGTGGGCTTTTGGGCTTGTTTCTCTTTTCTTTCTTTAAGCACTTGGACCTATATTTAGCAAAGAAAAAGAAAACTTATTAATAGGATTTATTAGCTAAAAGGCATGGTAAGGTGACAAAGTAAATGCAACATATGTGACTAATCACTCATCCATCGGAGAGATGCGAACATCGAAGTGGAGACGCAGCATTCAGTTGGTTGAAGTAACGCAGACTTCAAGGTGGACCTCTTTTTTTTTAGAGACGCGGTTCTAATCTATTGAGAGAAACAAAACACTGATCTGTCAAGAGAAACGCGGCTCTGAATTATTAAAAGAAACGCAGCTCTGAATTATTGAGAAAACATGACTCTGAATTACTGAGGATGCGGCTCTGATTTGTTGAGAGAAATGCGGTTCTGAACTGTTTGAGAGAAACGCGGCCCTGAAATGTTGAGAGAAACGCGGCTCTAAACTGTCTAGAAATGTAGGCCTGCGTTCTTCAATTTGATGGAGGGGACGCAGCCTTTAGGCTTGTGAAGGGACGCGGACTTCGGAACGCGGTCTTCGAAGTGTTGCATGCAATTTGACGTGAAGATCTCGCTGGATCTTTCAATGTAAAGTCGGCATTGATAGTTGGGGACGCGTGTCGTTAGGATTTTTCGGAGTAAAAAATCCACATGTCTCATCCAGACTGGATTTAATATTCACGTAGCGAATTAAAGCTATTAATTTTGGCCTTTAAAAATGGCTTTGATTTTTAGGCTATTAATTAATGGCCATTAGCGAGCCAATAAATAGGCCAGAACCTCTTAACAGTCATTCATCTTGACTGTTTTCCTTCGCGAGCATGTGCTCTGAAGAACTTCATCTTGACTGTTCTCCTTCAAGGGACCCTTTAAGGTCATATGCTCTGTAAAACAAAAAGAACCCAAAATTTCAATGCTTTCTTGTAATTTTCTTCGAAGATTATCATTGCTAAGTGATTTCAATTAAAAAGCATAGCTTTAAGCACTTTCATGGCCGTACCTTAACGAATGAAGTCCAACTTCTAGAGAACTTTTCTTCAGGTAGGAAATGGCTTTCTCCATGATAAGGCTCGATTTCTTTGGAGTTTTGTCATCAGCGTCCATGAAGAGACTTCGTCTTTTGATCCTTTCCTGAAACCTCTTTCTGCAAACGTGACTTTCGCGTTAATTGATGAAATGCGTGCTTGTTGAATTCTAAGTCTAAGTCTTAAGTTCTTCAGACGCGAGCGTGGTGAACTCCGTGTTTTGAGACTTGAAACACGAGTTTTATTTATGAGGCTCGCGTTTGGGATTCATGAATTAGAAAATTTTAAGTCTGCTCTTTTAAGATTTCTGGACGCGAATGTGGCAAGTTCCGCCTCCGCGTCTTTGATATATGCCTCGCGTCTTGATTATCAGATGCGAGTCTAGAATCAGACTGCATTTGGATCCATATTTTTCATCCCTACGTCCGTGAGATTCACGTCTGTAGTTCATGACTTCAGCCCCGTGTTTGTGCTTTTGGCTTCTTATTTCTGTCTTTACAGAATTTTTAACCCTTGTTATTTTTTGTTTCTTGCAGGTCTTGGCCATATCGATGGTGCTGGTTCTAGTGTCTTTGTCAAGTCCATTGGACGATATTTGGAACGACCATCTTTTTTAATTAGCGACCACTTGAGAAGTCGGTACTTCTATCCAAGGGCGAAGAAGATCCGTGCGGTTCTCGATACACATCAAGATTATTGGATATGATGCACCAGTAATATCTCGGATCCTTCCTGATCATATTGAGCATGGCGTATTTGAAGGTTACAGAAAAGAGGACGTCACCAGTAAGGTTTCAGATTCTCCCTTCACCAATCTTGCTCAAAGAAGTGATAGTAACGAAAAACCCATACTCATTAGATGACTTTCTGGTGGTGGAGCTTCTCATTAAGTGAAGGATTACGGCCTAGCGAAGACCTTCGCACCAGTTGGTAGGGTGGAATCAGAATTCTCTCTTGCATTTTGACCTCAAGAAACATTATTGTTCTCAAGAGGAGAGGAAGTTGATCTACTCTTCCCGGCCACAGTCAAGAGGACGAGCTTTGTATATCTTCAATATTTCAAGGAGTGAGTGCAGTCTTTTGCTGAGGAAGGGGGACTTCTTTGTACTACTTTGTTGTAACACTCAATCTTATTATATGAGAGAGCATTTTGTATCACTTTCGTATTTTTGAATATCAATAAAAGTGACACTTTTTCTTGTCTTCTTACATGTCTTGACTTCCTTTTTGTATTGAAAATCAGACAAGTAGAAGTGATTACCTTTGATTTGCTAAAAATGTAACATTTTAACTTAGCAAGCCAAAGTTAAAAAATTCTATTTAAAGAATTTAATCTTTTACTGTCAGAGGTGTGATGTTAACTTGACAGGGGTTGAATAGTTTCTGTGGTCTTGCCAATCTTTGGATGAGAATGACATGTAAAGTTTTCACCCCGCAGAGGATTGTGTCTGAGTCTTCATCAGAGGTTTAGTATTAACGTGACTAAAACTCAGCTGGAGATTGATGAAAATACCGTTAAAGGTATGATATTAACCTAATAGTGTTTTTAAGTTGACCTGCCATTCTATTGATGAGAATAACAAGTAAGACTAGACCCATTAGAGATCTAGAAAAAATTTTACCATTAGAGGTATGATATTAACTTAACGGGTTGGATTATATCTTGTCAGAGGTGTGATTTTAACTTAACAAGAATGTGAGCTAGAGGTGTGATGTTAACTTAGCTCCACAAGAATTTCAGTTTCATTTGGAAAAACTAAAAATACCATTGTCATAAATGTAGTGTTAAACTTGGCAGTGGAGGTAATGTTAGAGGTGTAACTTTAAACTTAGCACTAGTCATCTCGACTTCGATACGGAAGTTCGAGAAAAAGTCATTGTCATAGGTGTATTGTTGAACTTAACAATGAACTGGATGCTTGAGATGTGATGTTAAACTTAGCATCGCTCATCTCAGCTTTAATATGAAAGCTTGAGAAAAAATCATTATCATAGGTGTATTGTTGAACTTAACAATGAACTGATGCTAGAGGTGTGATGTTAAACTTAGCATCGTTCATCTCAGCTTCGATATGGAAGCTTGAGAAAAGTGATTATTTGAAGTTTAATGTTGAACTTGGCAGTAACTTAATCACTGTTAGAGATGTAGTGTTAAACTTAACAGTAATTTGTCAGAGGTGTGATGTTAACATGACAAGAGTTGATTTTGCGATATGAGCAATTTTGAGGACTTGTCATTTTATTGACGAGAATTGACAAGTGATATTTGGAATGTCAGAGGTGCGTTGTTAACTTGATAAGGGTTGATTTGCGATATGAGCAATTTTGAGGACTCGTGACTCCACGTAAGGGAGCGATAAGTGGGAGTTCGTACTTGCTAGGGAGTATTGAATTTTTTTTACTATTAGAGGTGTAGTATTAACATAGCAGTGATTGAGCTTGCGGACCTATCACTCCATGGAAGGAAATTGATAGGGGATTTAGGTGAAAAACAGAAAGAATTGTCAGAGGTATAATATTTAACGTGACAATCATTGATTTTCTAGGGGTATGAGAGGTTTGCCGTTAGAGGTGTAGTATTAACATAACAGCGTGGATTTTGATTGGGTTTTATTGTCAAAGATTTAACGTTAACTTGACTGACTCCACTAGAGATCAAGAGAAAATGGCTTGTCAGAGGTTTACTGTTAACATAACAAGTCTCTGCTCATTTCATCAAGGAAATGGACACAGGTATCTTTGTGGTCCTACCATTCCGTGAGCGAGAATTGGTAGTGTTTTGGAGAAGAGGATGAGACCAAGTCCCTTGGATTTTTAGCAAATCTTCAGCTATCAACAGATTTGGTATGTCTTTATAAACTACCATTTGAATTGGGCTAGCCATGCTATTCCCCTCAGCATGATGAGTTATCGAGGACTTATGTTGAACTTAAAAGCCAACATTTTTCTTTATCCTTAGCCGTCTCATAGATAAACTAGAGAAGAGTAATAAGGCTAAAACTTAAGTTTCGTATTTTGTTTCTTCTTCAATGTTTATATCATGCATCATGATGTAACAAGCGTTCGATCGGCTCATCACTGATCGACCGTGATATGATACATTGAAGAAAGAAAGAAGCTTTTCTTTGGCACTCTTTCAAACATCTTGGATTTTGTTTCTTCTTTGATGTTTACATCATGCATCATGATGTAACCAGCGTTCGATCGACTTGACACTAATTGACTATGATGTGATCCGTTGAAGAAAGAAAGAAGCTTTTCTTTGGCGCTCTTCCAAACATCTTGGATCTGAAAGTTTTGATCAGAGATGTAGTGTTAACTTGATCATAGGAAGAATCCTGTCAAGATAATACTTCTTTAAGAATCTATCATTGATCAGCATCATGAGTGTGTCGCCATCTGGGGTTATAAGGTGGTATGCTCCATTCGAGTAGACCGACTCCACTATAAATGGTCCTTCCCATTTGGGCTGAAATTTTTCTTTGATCTTATGCGTCCTCACCATGGGTCTTCTGATAGCTAAGACAAGGTCACCTTTCTTGAAAGTCTATTCCTTGACTTTCTTGTTGAAGGCTCTGGTAATTCGAGCTTGATAGAGCTCAATTTGTTGTTGAACTTGCAGGCATTTATCATCTAAAGCTTCTAGCTCCTGGAGTCACAGTCGATGCTTCTCCTCATTTGTCATCTCTGTTGTTAAGGTAATGCGTAGAGATAGGATCTGCATTTCTAGTGAAAGTACGGCTTCACACCCGTATACCAAAGAGAATGGTGTAGCTTTCGTCGGGGTTCTCACTGTCGTGCGATAAGCCCATAAGCATTCAGCTAATTTATCATCCCCATCGTGTTGGCTCTTCGAGACAAATTTCTTGAGAAGTTTCCCAAAGGTCTTATTGAAAGCTTCTGCAAAGCCATTAGCGGCTAGATAGTATGCCGTTGAAGACACACTATGGATCCTGAATTTGTTACAGAATCTTTGAAAGGCTTTGCTGACGAACTAAGGCCCATTATCATGGACAATCTATCATGGCATGCCAAAGCGGTAGACCACGTGATGTTTAATTGATCACGTCAGATGTCTTTACCTCCATTAAGGGGATAGCTTCAGCCCATTTAGAGAAGTAATCTGTTATGGCTAGGATAAACTAACGTCCTTTGGATGAAGGTAGGCTGATAGGACCAACCACATCCATTCCCCACATTTCAAATAGTTAGGATAAAGTTGTAGGGTGAAGATATCCCGGTGCCTGGTGAATGAAGTCACCATGAATCTGACAAGCGTAGCATCGCTTGGCGTAAGCGATGGCGTCAGGAATCATTTTTGGCCAATAATATCCTAGTCTTTCGAGTCAATCTCCAAGTTTTGGACTAGGTTGGTGAGCTTCACACATACCATCATGAGCTTCTTTGAGTATTTCCTTTGCCTCTTTATGTGACAGGCAGCGGAGGAGGATTCCATCATGCGATCGGCGATACAGTGCTCTTGTGATCGCATTATAATAGAATTTAGGAACTTTTCTTCTAATGGCAGCCGCCTCTTTAGGGTCATCAGGCAGAATGTCATACAATGCATAGTCGATGTACGAGAATCGCCAATCCCTGAGCTCTGGACCTATTGAGGTCTTTAGAGCTTCTTTGATTTGAATGTTGTATGCGCCGGAAAAAGAAAGAGGGAATTGCTGTAAAGATTTCTTTGAATCAGATGAAAAGATTACAACAAGACTTTTCCTTCCAGTTACAAGGGAGGGAGGATGTTGAAGCTTGAATCCCCCCTTTGTTTAATGCTGGGTTCTTCGTGTGGCGGTGGAGAGTGAATCTTGTTCTCTGTTGACCAGATGACCATCCTGGACCGTCGGGGGTCTTCTCTTCGGTCGGTAGAAAGAGTAACTCAGCTCCGTCTACCAAAACTCTCAAAGAGGAGGTAGGCGAAGAGCGGCTAGTACTCAGTAAGCTCGCTGAAGAGTCTCCTCCCTCCGTCTGTTGTTGAAGTCGTGCTTCCCTCTTGATGATCCTCTTGCCTGGGTTCGATCGATCTTGATGATGCCTTGACCTTCTTAATTCTCGACCTTTCCAAAGCTCCGATCCCCTCTTCATAGCAAACAAGGCTATTTATAGGGGTCTCAGGGGGTGAAGGTGCCTCCTGAAAACGCTCCCGAATGAGGGGCCACTACCCGCTACATGCGCGGTGACTGGCCCCGCAATCAGGGCAGTTGCAACTGAGACGCGGGCGTTGGGCCAAACGCGCCTTGAAGTTTGAGACGCGGGCGTCGAGCCAAACGCGCCCTGAAGTTGAGACGCGGGCGTCGAGCCAACGCGCCTTAATGCTGAGACGCGAGCTTCGGGCCTTCACGTCTGGACGCTGAGGCGCGGGCGTCGGGCCGACGCGCCTTGATGCCGAGACGCGGGCTTTGGGCCGACGCGTCTGGACGTTGAGACGCGGGTGTAGAGCCAACGCGTCTTAATGCTGAGACGCGGGCCTCGATTCCTCGCGTCTAGAGCTTGAGACTCTGCTTCCTTAATGGCTTGTTTGTTAGTCATTTTTAGACAGCCTACAGAACCCCCTCCAAAGTTTCTGATATTCCGCAGTTGAATGGGACGGATTTCAGAATACTTTGGATCTTAGCCGTGTTCGCCTCTATGAGTGGACTGTTGATGCTTCGGGCTTGATCTTATCTGGAATTGGTCTTCGTGAGTGTACTGTTGAACTCTTTGAAGCCGTCAGAGTTGATCGTGTTGAGTGTCTAGATACACAGTCTAGACCTCCCCGATTGCTTTTAGTCTGTCACGGGTGCGCTTTTGGCCGGGAGTGGTTGGTTGTCTGTTTGCGTCAGTGTACTGTTGAACTGACTTGCAGAAGCAGGAGATTGGACGCAGGTTCCCTTTTGAAAAAAATAGAGACTGCTTTAAAGACGCGACTTCCATGGGGTAGACGCGATGTTTGGCCCGTTTGAGGGGACGCGGACTTTGGAGAGGCGCATCTCTTGAAATGCAGACGCGATTTTCTGGGTGCATTTATGATGATGCTGACGGGGCATGTCCACCGAAGAGCCGCGTACTTTGGGGCGCGCACCTGTGCCATGTCATGATTACGCCGCCAGCTGGCCTGGGGAAACGGCGAGATTTCGCCTTTTGGCGCGCGGATCTCCCGGTTCATTAAATGAACTGCTCCACGTGTCAACTTCTGACTTGTGGCGGGGTCGCGACGCATGATCTTCCCTGTTCAAACAATGATTTGGCTCCACGCGTCAGGCAGCGATTCGCTGCAGCGTTTATTGGGCCAAACGCTGCGTATCTTCGCGAATCTCTGTGCCTATAAAAGGCAACAGTTAGAGAGAGACACATCTTCTTCTCCGAACGCATTTGCTGAGAAAAGAGAGCTTCCCTCCTCTTGTTTGTTCATCTGTCCATCTTCGAACTCGGATTTCTGAACATCGATGGCTCCCAAGACGAAACCGACTGCATCATCCTCAAGGGCGACCGTCGCCGAGGCTGAGAGAGATGCTTCCTCTGCGCAGGAGGGTGTTTTCCGAGGTAAAAATGCACCTTCGGCGTGGGTTCCGCCATTAAAACATGTTCATAGAACCCTAAGAACCTTTAACACAAGATCGTGTTTGATTCTCGGACGCTGTCCTTGAGATGATAACCGGGGCGCGGGCCTGATGATCCGACGCTGGTGAACTCTGCATTCTGGATCCTTCACTTAGAACATTTCTAATTGTGAAGGTCTCTGGACGCGATTTGCAGAACGCGGATTTGATCCATGCGTTCTGTGCCGCGTTTTGTGCCATCAGGCGCCGATTTGATGAATCTTGCGTCTGAGTCCAAGCACTTTGAAATTTCACAAGTCTTGGTTTGCAGAACGCGGATTTGATCCTTGCGTTCTGTGTCTTCAACCGTCGATTTTGTAGAATCTGGCGTTTGAGTCCAAGTACTTAGAATTTTCATAAGTCTTGGTTTGCAGAACGCGGCTTTGCAGGTCTGGACGCGGATTCGAAAAATTCCTACGTCCAGTATCTCTTCTGCGTTTTTGTGCAAGTTCGCAGGTCTGGACGTGGATGATAACTCCTGCGTCCAGTGTCTCGGCTGCGTTTTGAATTATGAACACTTAGCGTCTTCCCTTATTTTTGGCAAAGTATCTGACCAAGTGTCTTTTTCTTTTGCAGTGCCGCATGTTTCAGGTTCACTTGCCAAGATGCACCACTTTGGCCGCGTGGGTGGTGCCGACCGGGGCTTGACCTTTGTGCAAAGAATGAGTGTCCCCGTGACTGCTGACCAGTTACTGGATCGCAGGCTCTCTAATGTTAACAGGAGAACCTTTCGGGCACTTATGACCGATGCCGCACTCAAAACGGATGACGGCGTCAGGTTGGAGAAGCCTGCCTTCTTCTTTGGGGATCATATCTATGATGATGGCCGTCGTGTGTCTGAGGGGACCTATAAATGGCTTCGTGAGATAAAGGGCGGAAGATTCTTTCTTCCAGACATGGAGAGGATGTTCCCGATGTCCTACTTTCAACACATGTCTGTCCCCCGGAAGATGGAATGGGACATTTCCCAGTATATCCCTGAGATCGCCCTTGGTGACTTTGGCCTCCAAAAGGTAGACCGCCATGATAGTCATGACGGGTCAGTTGTCGGACTGTTCCCTGCGTCGTCCAAGCCTGAAATCCCAATTGGAGAGATCCCGGAGCTTGCTACCACCTTCCTCAATTCCTTCATAGAAGCAGGGGGTGACTATCCTGTCGACTTCCGTGCGTATGGGTGGGTCCATTCTCCAGGGAACTACTGGTGGGGCAGGATGGTGGGTTTTGTCCTTACCAACCTTGAGGGGCCGCTGAAGCGTGTGGGGCTGTACCCAGCAGTCAGGGCCGTGCAGTGGGGCGTCCCGATGAGTTCTCATAACTTCTTTGGGATTCTGGAGCGCTACAATCCTCGGACGGGGACATTCTTTACTCCGGTCGGAGAGATGGGCCTTGCCCTGCACGAGTTGTATGAGGTCTCGGGTTGTCGTCAGGGGATATTCCTTACGAGGAATTTGTCCCAACCACCAGGGAACTGCGCCTTTTGGAAAAAGAATCTCCTCAAGTGTATGAGACCTACTGGGAGGTGATGTGCCATTTCTACATCTGCGGCCAGACAACTGCCTGGAGGTCAGGAGGCGTCAAGCAACTATCCTGGGCTGATTATCTGTTTAATAATGTCAGCAATAAAGATCTCCCAGTAATCCGACTAGCTCCTAGTTCTGGTGGGGAAGTTGAAGACAGGATCGACGCAGCTTCTGACAAGTTCTACACCACGGAGTCGAACGAGGACGGCTTCGACACTGACCTGGTCTTTGAGAGCTTTCACCATCAAGCCCGGACCCCTATTTCTGATCAGGCGCTGTTGGCGGGCTTCCTGATGTTGTGGCTGAAGAGGTGTGTGGTGCCCACGCTACCACATGAAGTTATTGTGGCAGATGTGGTGTACCCGGCGGTACTCTTGGCTCATGGCCACCCCATAGCCCTTCTTCCAGCCGTGGTGGCTGGTATTCAAAGCGGGCTGCGGGTGCTGACCAAGAGCTTCTGCGAACCCCCAAAGACTGCTAATTCTCGTGGGGAGCCGTATACCGACTCAGAGGGGAACCCGACGGTGAGGCACCCCAACCCGCGGATTGAGCTGCCTTACACGTACCTCATGGCTTGGTACGTGATGCATTGCCCATCTCTAATGACGGCGGCGCGTGGGAGCGTGGATCATATCCCATTTGTGCAGCGGCTGGAACGTTCGGAGTGGCATGACACCTACCTGTATTACATTAGGAAGCGTCTTTCCTGTGCCACGAACTATCAGCTTAACCGCTGTTTTCCAGAGGTTCAAGGTGCAGCCCCCGGGGAGCTGTTCACGGATGTCGCTGGGCGGGATGACTTCTCGCAATTGCCTGCTGGAGCCTTCTGGTGGTTGATCAATATACGACCAGGATATGTGCTGTTTCGCCAAGGAACTTCCTGCACTATCGAACCGTATATGCCAAGTCATTTTGCCCGACAATTTGGCTATGATCAGCTTTACGTCGGGAATCCCAATGCTCAACTTGCCTTTGACGGGAACCTGTTCGAAGGCGCTCGGGCTTGGTATTACAGTGTGGCTGGAGGGACGGGAGCAACGTTCCATCTACCCGACGAGGCGCCTAAGTGCCGTATGAGCTTCAGCTTCTGTACTTGGTACTCCCAAGCCGGCCAGACGCCAGATCTTATTCCGGAGTCTTCATGTCTTGAGAGTATCAATGCCAGTCTCGAGGAAAGGTCCGAATCCGGTAAACGTTCTAAACTCCTCGACCAGTACCTGAAAGCTCAGAGGGAGGTCGAGAAACGATCGAGGAGGGAGCCCCCAGTAGTGAGGGCGGAACCGCGACCGGCAAGGGCAAAGCCGCAAGCGACGAGGGCGGAGCCACCAGCAATGAGAGTGGAGCCGCGACCGGCAAGGAGGTCGAAGCAATTGGCGAGGAAGCGTCGTCGACGCTCTGCTTCTGTAGTTGAGCCTGCCCCAAAGAAGGCTCGGAGGGACTTAACGGCTGAAGTCTCTCAATCCAGAGCTATCTCTGCTGGAGTTGAGGCTCCTCCTGAAGGTGTCCCTGTTAGAGTTGAGGAACCGCTGGAAGATGAAGATTTTCCAAGCTTGGTCCGTGCTCCTAGGTCGCGCAGCAAGACCGTGGAGGAAGGGGAGCTCGTTGAGCGACCCCTTGTTGCTGGTGATGCTGAGTCACCGGAGGTTGACATAATGGGCGAAGAGGATATCGAGATTCCAGGAATCTCAACTCAGCCCGAGTTTCCTTCTGCTCATGAAGGGAGAGACGAGGTACAGCAGCCGGGGTCTCCTAGTGTCTTTATTTCCAATCCTCGGGCAGTCGACCCTAGTCCTACCACTGGGGTAATTGGGGGTAAGGCTCCTGTTGCGGAGCTTCCTCGCGTGGCGCTATCGTCTTCTTCGTCATCGGGAGAAAGTGACTTTGAAGATGAAGTCGACTATGGCGATGAACCCGCTTTTCCTGACCCGAGTAAGTTCTCACACATCTCGGAGGAGAAAATATACGGGGGCGAATCATCGACTGCGTTACTGCTGGCGATAATCCCTGCTGAAGGTGCAACTTCCTCGCATGTCGAGGCGATGGAAACAGAGTTGACCCAGCCCAAGGGGATTGAGGCTTCGGCCGCTGAGATAACCTCGGAGGGGGTAGCTGTTGAAGTTGGGGAGCCTTCCCCTTTGCCAGGAGGGAAACAACCATTGAGGCTGAGGAGGCTCTCACTCCGCCGGTGGAGAAGGCTACTGCTGAAGCTGGGGAGACTCCCATTCTACAGGACTCGACGCCTCTGGACCTCGAACCTAGTAAGGCAGCTCTGACTGAGGGGGCTCAGGTGGGGAGTCCGACGATCGGCACCCTTCCAGAAGGCCACACAGCTCAATTCTCGGTGGAAGTTTCTGAAGAGGTTGTGCTTACAACTCCTTCATTGGTCGTGGAAGCTCCTGCAGAGGCAGCGCTCCAGGAAGCGCCAGTGGGTAGTCTTGCTCTTGCCACATCGACGGCCGGCACGGCTCTTGTGCGAGAAGACCCGCCCTATATCCCTTATCCCATGACAGAAAAAGGGTCGGGAAGCTTCTTAGGTGGTGAAGACATGGGGGAGCTGGCACGTCAGATGGTGCAACAATTCTTCACCTCGATGGGATCATGTATTGATCTCATCTTCCGTGGACACAGCACCTTCCAGTTCGCCCAGAGGCTTCTTGAAAATATGGCCGTGAGCGTCGAATTGGCGGGAGGCCCTTCACTTGCCAGGGCATGCCTGCGGGTGGTAGAGCAACTTGGAGATAACCTGCGGGAGCTGGAATCTTTGGAAGATGCTGGCTCTTTTGATGAAGCCCAGGCCACCTTGACTAGGCTCCTAGCTGATCAGGAACGGGAGCGACAGGAGGCGGAGGCACAAATCGCTGCCGAGATCCGCGACCTTGAATATTCCAAGGCTGAATTTCAGAAATTAGCCGGAGATTCGAGGGAATCTGAGCTTAGTGTGCAGAGCACGGAGCAAGTCATCCTCAGAACTCGGGACATTATCGCCAAGGCGGAAGCTGTTCTTGCGCTAAATGAGGAGAAACTTGTTTCCCTCAAAAAGGAGCTTGAGGAGCAACGGGCTGCTACGGCGCGTGCTGAAGAGAGTTTATCCCTACAATCTTCCAGGGTGGAATCTCTGCGGATGCAGCTGGCTGCCAGAAATTTCTTATCTGAGGCGGAGCTGCGGGACCGGGCTATCATGGAGGCTGAGAGGACGCACCAGCATGAGATTCACCGCCTTAGGGAACAAATCCGTTCCTTGGCGAACCAGGACATTTAGCCTTCTTTTCTTTTTTCTTTTTGTAAAGAAAGGGGACACTCTATTTATTAAGAGTGTTTGTATCCACTTCTATCATTTTTTGATATAATAGAAGTTTTCTTTAGAGCTTTTGTCCCAATTTCTTTGTCCTGTTATGGATGAGTCCAACTCTTGATCACTAGTCGTGATTACTGAACTTAGGTAGGACTAAGTTCTTTTAATGAGACGCGGTCTTGGCGAGACGCGGCATTAATCCCATAGAATGAGACGTGGCATCAATCTATGGGGACTTAGATTTCACCAAGTCTTTTTGACGAGACGCAGCGTCGATCACAGGGTGAGACGCGGTCGTCAGTCTACCGGAACTTAGATTTTACTAAGTCCTTTTACTGAGACGCAGCGTCAATCATAAAGTGAGACGCGGTCATCATTTCATAAGAACTTAGATTCTACTAAGTCCTTTTGATGAGACGCGGCGTCAATCACAAATCGGAACGCGGTCTCCTTGATGAGATGCGGCGTCAATCAAAAGATGAGACGCGGCATTGATCCGTAAAGTAAGACGCGGCTGTCAGTTCTTGGGGTGAGACGCAGCGTCAATCACAAGGTGAGACGCAACTCTGAATAACGCAAATCTGTCTTGCGCGGATCGGGCAGACGCAAGAGATGCAGCCTTGTCTGCTGAAGGGACGCGGCTTTCCCATCTGCGTTTAATGTGATCTGACTCAAGATTTTAGGAGATCTTTGCTCGTCAGGTCTTCACTGTCGATTGGGATTCCGAGTCATCCGTTGATTCCCAAGGCAGTTATCCACGCGTCAACTCCTCATTGGACTCAGGAGTTACTGCCCTTAAATGCAAAACCGACGCGGGCGGTTGAAAACCGGCGCTTGCGACGGTTTCCAAAGCGGAGTTCCACGCGTCAATCCTTCACTGGGCTTTGACAATCGTGCGTGACGGTTCCAATTAACGCCCCATTAATGGCAGTTATTAGGGCATGCCTATAAATAGGGTGCGCTCCCCTTCTATAATCCAAGCTTGGATTATTTCTCTTTGGATTGCTCTGAGAAGTCCCACCTTCTTCCGAAAAGAGTTTCTTGATAGGGATTCCGTCTCCATGGATGAAGGTAATTCCAAGGATGAAGATGACCCAGAGCTCTCACGCTTCGGTTTGGTCTCTTCAAGAAGAACCCCCTCTCGGATCATCTTGGACGCCTGCGTTTGGGTGCAGAGAGGCCAACTCTGGCCAGAGGTCTCTGCTGGTATGTCCCCCGATGATGTGTATAGCCTGAACTTTGGCCTAACCATCTGAATGAAGTCCCGGTGCATTCCTTCTCTGGAATTTGTGCCAGTGACTTGACTTCTCTGAACGCGGGCGCTTGACGCTGGCTTTGCCCATCGCGTTTCATTGCCTTGGCGTGTTTCAGACCTGAATCTTGCAACTCTTGTTCACTCAACAGAGAGATGGCCATTTTTGGCGTCCTGAAATTCTTTGCGTCTGGTGCATTAGGCGCGGGTACAAACTGAGGCCGCGTTTGAATCCTATGCGTGGCGCAGTTTGACTCGCGTCTGTTTGACTGTGCGGGTCATTCTCGCGTCTGAAGTCTTGAATGGCTGTCGCGTTCTGTTACTCAGTTTCCTTTATAAAAATGTACTGAGTTCCAGATTTTCTGACTCTTGCTTATTCTTTGCAGGTAGGCTTGCTCGTCCTTTTTCAGGTTTGCTGGGCCCCAGAAAGAATATACCGGCTGGCGAACTTGCTCCACGTTCGTTTGTGAGAGATTAAATTATGGTCCTCGTCGTTTGTGAGAGATTAAATTATATCTCTGACGAGGACCCACATCTCGCCAAGGTCTCTTCAGATCTCCTGCACCACTCTTGCCTGATGGCAAGAGATGGTCAGGTCAAGTATGACGGCGAGGAGGTTCCGGCGGTTACAGTGGCGGAAAGATCCTCTTCCTCTCCCTACTCCAGAAGTGACATCAAGGACATTCCGTTGGATGGCCTGCTGGGGAAAGGGATGGTGATGAATGCAGGACTTTCTGCTGCCGCTGGACCTAGTGGAGGGTAGCATCCTTTGTGATGACTCCTAAACTTCCTCTCTCACCCCAGGAGTGACTCCATGTTTGTTGGATGGTCTGCTAGGGAAAGAGACGCGCCTGAACGAAGGGTTGCAGGATCTTCTGTTGCCACCGGACCTCAAGAACACCATTGCTCTTAGCTTAATCAGCTAGGGCGCTTTCGACTTTTGCGTCATCGCCATGGCGCAATCGGTTCCAATTATGCACCTGGGATCAGATGCGGTTTCAAGGAGTGAGTACGGCCTCTGAGAGAGAGAGGGACTTCTTTGTACTCCTTAATTGTAACACTCATCTTATTGTATAAGAGAGCGTTTTGTATCACTTTCATATGCTTGAATATCAATAAAAGTGACACTTTTCTTTTTGCCTCTTTCTGTTGTCTTGAATGTTTTGTTTTAGAAGCAAAAGAATGATTTTGGTGGACCCGCCACTTTATAAAAGAAAGTGACAAGTGGAGTGTGTACCCCCAGAGAAGGTGAACTTTTATCAAGGATTTGGGATTAACTTGATTTAAGATCAGCTGGGGATTTTGATGGAAGCATTGTTTATCGGTGTAATGTTAACCAACAATGCCTCCAAAATGAATTTGATACTCGGTTGGGGAGAATATCAAATGAAACTAGACTCGTGGGGAATCTAGTAAGATTTTTACCGTTAGAGGTGTGATATTAACTTAACGGTTTAGAAGTAGTCTTGTCAGAAGTGTAATGTTAACTTGACAAGGACGTGAGTTAGAGGTGTGATATTAACCTAACTCACCAGCATCTCAGTTTTATTTGGGAAAACTGAGGGTGTCACTGTCATAGGTGTGATGTTTAACTTAACAGTGATAGTAATGCTAGAGGTGTAATGTTGAACTTGGCATTAGTCGTCTCGGCTTAAAGAAGTCGAGGAAAGGTCATAGCCATAGGTGTATTGTTGAACTTAGCAATGACTCGGATGCTAGAAGTGTAGTGTTAACTTGGCATCGTCCGTCTCGACTTGGACAAGGAAGTCGAGGAAAGGTCATAGCCATAGGTGTATTGTTGAACTTAGCAATGACTCGGATGCTAGAAGTGTAGTGTTAACTTGGCATCGTCCGTCTCGGCTTGGACAAGGAAGTCGAGGAAAGGTCATAGCCATAGGTGTATTGTTGAACTTAGCAATGACTCGGATGCTAGAAGTGTAGTGTTAACTTGGCATCGTCCATTTCAGCTTCGATATGGAAGTCTGAAGAAAGGTGACTGTCAGAGGTGTGATATTAACTTGACAGACACTCGATGTACCGCTTAGAGGTGTAATGTTAACTTAAACAGTAGTTTGTCAGAGGTGTGATATTAACTTGACAAGAATTTGCTTGCGATAGGAGTAATTTGAGGACCTGTCATTCTATTGATGAGAATTGACAAGTAGAATTTGAAGTGCCAGAGGTATAGTGTTAACTTGGCAAATTTGAGAGTTTGTTACTCTATGCAGAGTTAACAAGCAAGGTTTGTACTCGACGAGGAGTATTCATTACAAGAGGTATAGTGTTAACATAGTAATGATTGCATTTTGTGGTCCTACCATTCTATGGATGAGAATTGGTAAGGGATTTTTGGAGGAAGAGTGGAATCAAGTCCACTTAGGATTTTTAGCAAACCCTCAGCTATCAACGGATTTGAGGTGCCTTTACCAACTACCGTTTGAGTTGGGCTAGCCATGCTATTCCCCTCAGCATGATAAGTTGTCGAGGACTTATGTTGGGCTTAAAAGCCAACATTTTCCTCTATCCTTAGCCGTCGGAGGCGTTGGATGTTTTTGATCAGAGGTGTATTTTTAACTTGATCGGTGGAAGAATGCCATCTAGGGATAGTATTTCTTCAGGAATTTGCCATTGATTGGCATCATGAGTGTATCGCCATTTGAGGTTATGAGGCGATACGATCCATTTGAGTAGACTGACTCTACTACAAACGGTCCTTCCCATTTGGGTTGGAATTTTCCTTTTGTCTTGTGCGTCATGACTATGGGTCTTCGGACGGCTAAGACGAGGTCGCCCTTCTTGAAAGTTCGCGATTTGACTTTCTTGTTGAAGGCTCTGGTGATACGAGCTTGATAAAGCTCGATTTGTTGTTGGGCCTGCAGACGCTTGTCGTCCAAGGCTTCCAATTCTTGGAGTCGCTGTTGATGCTTCTCCTCTGTTGTCATCTCCGCTGTCAAGGCGACGCGAAGAGATGGAATTTGGATTTCCAGTGGAAGGACGGCTTCGCATCCGTACACCAAGGAAAATGGCGTGGCTTTAGTTGGGGTTCGCACAGTCGTGCGATAGGCCCATAAGCATTCGCCCAACTTATCGTCCCAGTCTCGTTGACTTTTCGAGACGAATTTCTTGAGAAGCTTGCCAATAGTCTTATTGAAAGCTTCTGCGAGGCCGTTAGCGGGCGGATAGTATGCCGTTGATGACACACTCTGGATTCTGAACTTGGCGCAGAATCTCTGAAAAGCCTGGCTGATGAACTGGGGTCCATTGTCATGGACAATCCGCCGAGGCACACCGAAGCGGTAAATAACGTGATGTTTCACGAACTTGATCACGTTAGATGCTTTTACCTCCTTCAAAGGGATAGCTTCGGCCCACTTTGAGAAGTAATCGGTTATCGCTAGGATGAACCGATGTCCCTTTGATGATGGTGGGCTGATAGGACCAACCACGTCCATCCCCCACATTTCGAACGGCCAGGTAGAGGTCGTAGAGTGGAGGTATCCTGGTGCTTGATGGATGAAATCGCCATGTATTTGACAGGCGTGACATCTTTTGGCATAGGCAACAGCATCGGCAACCTTCTTGGGCCAGTAGTAACCCAATCTTTGGAGTCGGTTTGCCAGCTTCGGGCCAGGTTGATGAGCTCCACACGTACCATCGTGGGCCTCTTTCAACACTTCGTGGGCTTCTTTTGATGAGAGGCACCGGAGCAGGATCCCGTCATGCGATCTACGATACAATGTTCGCGAAATCGCATTGTAGTAGAATTTGGAGGCTTTCCTTCGGATGGCAGCCGCCTCCCTGGTGTCTTCGGGCAAGATGCCGTATAAGACAAAATCAATGTAGGGGAATCGCCAGTCTTTAAGCTCTGGATCGGTCGACACTTCAAGTGTTTCCTTACCGCGACGATCTCCCGTTGACCTCTGGTAGTCTCCGAGGGGACTTTTTGGGCAGTATAGGTCGTGGCTATAGACGAATACCTTCTCCATTGCTCCAGCTGGAAGAGCTAAGGAGGCAGCAAGGGATGCAAGTGCATCTGCATGCGCATTTTCCTTGCGCGGTACATGGTCGATGTAGAAGTTTGAAAACCTCTCGGCCATGTGGATTGTCGCGTTGTAGTAGGGTACTAGATCTTCATGCCTGACCTCATACTCTCCGCGAACTTGGCTGACGATGAGTTTGGAGTCACCGTACGCCTCGAGATTTTTAACGCCAATCTCATCGGCGAATTGCATCCCAATCAAAAGAGCGTTGTATTCCGCCACATTGTTGGAGCAGGGCTCGGTTAACGAGATAGCTCGGGGAATCACATAATTTTGTGGGGAGACGAGTACTACTCCTACCCCCGCAACTGTGTGTCCCTTAGGGCTTGTTCTTGATGCACCATCGAAGAAAAGTTGCCATACTTGTCCTTCGAACAATGTCTGGGTTAGGCAGGCTTCGGCGACCTCGTCTGGGAGATCCTCGTAGAGTTTAGCTGCCCTCGGATCTGGGTGTTCGGCTAAGAAGTCCGCCACCGCTTGTCCTTTAATGGCTTTTTGGGGTAGGAAGTGCATCTCATATTGAGAGAGCAATATAGCCCATTTCGCCAGTCGGCCGTTCAATGATGAAGGCTTTGTCATGAGTAACCTCAGGGGGTTGACTTTGGATATGACATTTATGGTTTGGCCCACCAGATAGTGTCGCATTTTCTGAATAGCGAACACCAGTGCCAAACATTCCTTCTCGATCGGGTTGTACCGATGTTCGGCTCCGATCATCGTTCTACTTAGGTAGTAGATTGCTTGTTCTCGCCCTTGGTCATCATTCTGAGCTAGTAGAGCTCCCAAAGAATGATCCATTGATCGGACGTACACCAGGAAAGGCTTTCCGGATACCGGAGCTGCAAGGACTGGTGGTAGGGTGAGGTATCGTTTGATCTCCTCAAATGCTTGCTGGCAAGCGTCGTCCCAAATGAACGAAACGCCCTTCTTCATCAGCTTAGCGAAGGGTTGGCATCTCCCGGAGAGATTTGAGATGAATCTGCGGATGTATGCCAATCGTCCTTGCAATCCTCTGAGCTCCTTGAGGCTTCTAGGGGGTTGCATCTCTTGGATAGCACGGACTTTCTCCGGATCCAAATGGATTCCTGTGGAAGTCACAACAAACCCTAGGAATTTGCCACTGGCTACCCCCAGGAAGGACTTGGTGGGGTTCATCTTCAATTGATGAGCCCGCATGATGTCGAAGACCACCTTCAGATCAGCTATGTGATCTCCTTTAATGTGACTTTTCACCGCGATGTCGTCGACATAACATTCCACCGTTTTGCGTATCTGCTGATGGAAAATGGCATTCATGGCCCTTTGGTAGGTTGCCCCCGCATTCTTTAGACCGAAGGGCATGACGGTGTAGCAATATACCCCTAGAGGTGTCCTGAAGGAGGTGTGCTTTTCGTCATCAGGATACATCTTGATTTGATTGTATCCTGAGAACCCGTCCATAAAGGACATTCGCTCGAATCCACAAGTATTGTCAATCATGACATCCGTGATTGGCAATGGGAATTCGTCTTTGGGGCAGGCCTCGTTTAGATTACGGAAGTCAATGCAGATCCGGATCTTCCCGTTCTTCTTGGCAACGGGTATGATGTTGGCTACCCAATCGGGATGCTGTTCCTCCCTGATAAAGCCAGAGTCAATAAGCTTCCTGACTTCTGATTGGATTGCCTCCATTATTTCGGGACGGAACCGTCGCTGTTGTTGTTTGACAGGTTTTACATCCGGATTGATGTTGAGGCGGTGCATAGCCACTTGAGGATCAAGTCCAGGCATGTCCTCGTAATTCCAGGCGAAGACGTCTATATACTCTTGTACAAGAGATATAAGATCCTTCTTCTCCGAAGGTGACAGGCCGTCACTTATGAAGATGGGTTTAGGATTGGCTTCATCTCCTAGGTTGACTTGAACAACCTTGTCTTCTGTGGGTGGTTCACGCTGTTCAAAGCGGATATCCCAAAGAGCATTCAAATGTTTGATCCAAGGATCTGTATCAGATTGGATCATTTCTTCATCTTCATCCTCCAGATGGCTTGTCGAAACTATGTTTACTGAAAGCCCTTTGAAGATGTTGCCGACACTGACATCTGATTCCCACGACGACGTGTCTGATGAGCAGTCATGACTTGACAGTCTCTCCGAATCAGAGGCTGATGGCACTAGAGTTGATATATAGCCCAACCCCCGGCGCGTCTGATGATAGTAATCAGGGGTTTTCCCTTTCGGTACAAAGGATCGAAGCAGTGTTCTTCTTCCTTTTCCGAAGTTCAACCCAGGCCTGTTGGTTAGATCATACCCCATGCGCTTCATCATCCTGAGTGTTTTCGGTTCATAATGATCGAACTGAGGGGATTCATCCTCACCTTCCGATTCTTCGTGGGGCATTGGTTCAGACGCGATTCGCCCAAAAAGTATTGGTCTTTGGCCTTTTCGTCTGGCTGGAACCATGAATACAGACTCTTGCGCGTCTCCATTATCCTGGTACGTCCCGAAGGATGATTTTATTGGTACATGCAATGATGTCAAAGCATCCATTGCCGACCAGACATCCTCATCTACGTCGGTACTAGTATCCGACGGTATTGAATCAGACTCACACGCAGGGAAATACGCGAAATCTAAGTCTTCATTAATATACCAACCGCCTGCATCGTCGGTGGTATCAACATCGAGCTTATTAGTGCTCTTTGCAAGTGGTTCCAACTCCCACAGGCACTCTTCTTTCTCCGGCTCAATGTCAGCTTCATTACCAGAGTCTGGCTGCTCTGGTTGTGGGGTTTCATTAGTCTCCTCCGGTTCCTGATATAAGAGGGAGTCCGTGAAATAATTTTCAACCCCTTTAAACGGATGCCTTTCGGCGATCAACGTTCGGACCTGTCCACTCTCGTCAATGTATTTCATGACTTGGTGGAGAGTAGAGGGAACGATGGAATTGCGGTGAATCCATGGTCGTCCCAGCAACAGGTTGTAGGAAGTGTCCGCGTCAATGACGTAACACGTCACTTCTGACTTGAGGCTCCCGATCTGGCATTTGAGCTTGATCTTCCCCATCGGGCGGGAGCTGTTGGCATTGAACCCGTAAATAGTCGTCTGGGTAGGGCTCAGACGATGGGTAGGAATGCCTAGAAACTGCATAACCCGGCGAGGTATGATGCTTAGCGCAGACCCTGGGTCTACCTGGATGCGGTTCACCTCGGATGACCCAATATACCCTGTGAAGTATAAGGGTCGGTCATGCTTCCCTTTAACCTGCATGTCATCTGTTGTGAAGGTGATGCAGGGAGCATTTGGGGAGGTGTGGAGGCAATCCTCTACATCTTCCTCCCTTGGCACGCGGGTCATAAAGACCTCAGCATTTGCCAAAGCTTCTTGTAGAGCCTCTCTGGTTGACTTTGATAGCCTCAAGAGCTCATACAAGGTAATGCGTGCCGGGATGTTGGCTAATTGAGCCAAGACATCAAAACTGTAAGGTGTCGAGGATCCTTCCGTTACACCTTTCGCAAGAACTCGAGAAAACCGAGTTTCTTTCTGTTTCTCCCCAGGCTGTTTAGAGGAGGGCTTTGCTGGCTCTGCAGCTGGTTGTGGAGGAGCTACTGCTGTCTCGCCATACTGTTTCAGGTATGCCTGCCCCGAACGGGTTCCTGCCGTTGGTGGGTTGGGTTCCGCGGCCAGGACTATTGTTTCCTCTTCCGAGTCAGTCAGCGAGGGAACATCAGTATCCGCTTCCCGGGAGGAAGCGCATATCACATGGCAAGATGAAGCCTTCCCTTTGCCTTTGGACTTCCTGTTGGTCACAGTCGTCCATTGTTGCTCGTCGACGAGGTCAGGGTGGACCCACATGATTTCCCCTCGAGGTGTAGGGACGGGTACCAAGCCTTTCTCCCGCTGCTGATGAGGGTCTGTGTTGACCACCCTCAGTTCTCCTTTCGGGACAGAGATCACCCCCACGGGTGTTGGGGGTCGTGTCCCAAACTGGAGAATCGACGTCATGTTGGCCGTCATCTTCTTCTGCTCCGGTCGGAGTTTTAATACCTCCGCGTCAATCAGAGCTTGAAGGATGTCCTTAAAGACGTAGCAGCTTTTGGTAGGATGTCCGAGCATCCTGTGGTATAAGCAGTAGGTGGGATTGTCGGTCTTGCCGACTTCCTCCGGGCGCCTAATTTCAGGGAGCTTCAGTCGATTGCTCTTGTTGAGTAGCTTGAAGAGCGAATCGACGTGTTCCTCTTTGAAGGAATACTGCTTGTTGGGGCGTGGCTGGCTTGAAGAGCCACTTGCCCTGCCTGTTTGAGGTTTGGTGGGAGATTTGGTCTCCGTCGCCAAATTATCCTTCCGCTTCGTCTGGAGGGAGGTGTCTGGTGCACGCCTTGTCGACCTCTCTGGCCTGGGCTTGCCTTCTTCCGCTCTGACGCGGGCGATAATCTCCTCAGCCTGTTCACCTTGCTGGACTAATTGTTTCCAGGTGCGGCTTTCAGCAACTCCTATTTGAGCAAGGAGTGAGGTTTGGAGATTATGGCGACATGTTTCCACCAGGGTGGCCTGGGTCATGCCGCTTGGACATCGGAGTGCCATGTTCCGAAATCTTTCTACGAAAGACTTGACGGACTCTCCCTTTCGCTGTTTTGTAGCTAAAAGGGTAGGCATTGTGACCTCCGAATCATCTTCGAAGAAGCGTGTTAGAAACAGCTTCTCCAAGTCGCCCCAGTTCTTGATGGAACCTTCCGGGAGCTTCATAAACCATTCAAAGGCCAACCCTTTTAGGGTGCCAATGAATAGGCGTGCCAGGATGGCATCGTTATCTACCACATTCCCGGTCTGGGATTTGAAGTAGTAGATGTGCTGGTTGGGTGACCCCTTCCCATCGAATGCTTGGAGGGTTGGAGCCTTGAACTTAGGAGGGTATGGAACTAAGTCCCACTCAGCCGGATAGGGCCGGACCACTCCAGCTTCTTGGAGGTCCTTGCGATTGGCAAGGGCCTCGAGGCGTCGTTCCAATTGACTCATCCTCTTAGCATGAGTCTTCTCCTGGTCTTGGTCGCTTCTTGCCTGCGACGAGGGCTTGGACACATCCGAGGTAGATCGTCGTGTCTCGTCAGAAGATTCGGAGGGTGGGCTTCCTCCCTTTCTCCCTTTCCCCTTCGGTCGTCTAGGAGGAGATCTCGCTCTTTCTTCAAGCAATTTCTCAAGCATATGCTTGAGGGAGTCAATGGATCTCTGTTGAGAGGCGATTATATCCATCTGGTGCTTCTGCGTCTGTTCTAAACGCCTGGCCGTCTCCTCAGGAGTGTCTGCCATGTAGGCGGAAGCCTCCTTCTCGACGGAAGAGTTTGAAGCCTGGGACTCCACTATAGCGGAGTGAGAACCACCCATTCTAATGCCGCGGGCTAAGGCATTATAGTCAATTGGGGGAATGGCCCCTGTCCGGGTGCGAGTGTGTTGATACACCCCCTCCGGCTCAGAGTCAGATTCCTCTGAGTTGACCATTTGTTGTTTTCCCTTGCTTCTGCTAGTCATGTTTGCAGTAAGCTCCGGGTATTCAACATCTGAGAAGGTTCTCCTCCTGTGGGAGCGTCTTCTTTTGGCTGACGGGGGAATCAGGGTCAGCTGTCTAATTAAAGACGGCTGGTGCACGCCTGACTCGCAATGGCATCCAGAGAGCATCTGGATGAGCTGTTGACAGCAGCATGGAGAAGTGGCCTGATTGGCACTCCTTTTCCTTGTCAAATAATCCCTCAAATCCGTGGGAGAGAGATTAAATAGACTAGCCTCGCGACGTGGAAGACGGGAGGAAGTCATGCGCTGTGCTGTCTGGACACAGGTTTCAGAAACGCGGCTGTCGCGTCGCGGCTGCGTCACGCGCGTCTGGCGTCTCTGTTGATATGAGACGCGACTTTCGCGTTGCTGTCTGCTGCGTTGGAGCAGAGAGACTTGGGAGAGAGTGGGCTGCTCGGCCCCACGCCTGTGGGCGCGTGCTTCCTGCGTTTGACGAGACGCAGAAGCTTCGCTTTGGCGTTTGGCAAGTTGATCTCCAGAAGGCTCAACTTGGGGAGTCTCGCGTTTGGGTCGCCAAACGCGGATCTCTCGCACTGGACGAGGTGCGGGCAAGGCATCGGATCGTGCGCTGCGTCCAACCCCAGTCAGAAAACCAACGGTTCCGACTGAGTGTTGACGCGCGCGTCTTCTCTGTCGACGCTCGGCATTCCGATTGCGCCGTGGAGGAAGGGAGAAGCCAACAACTTCCTGGTTTGTAGAACCAGGGGTGTTTGCCACGCGGGTCTCCTGAGAGACGCTGACGCGGGCGTTCTGTGCGACACGGTCGATCGCACCAGTAGATGTGCCGGGGACCACGCGGGCCTTCAGAGAGGCGTTGGCGCGTGTGTTCTGCGCGACGCGGTTGATCGCAGCAGAGGTGTCTGAGGTTACGCGGGCCTTCTGGGAGGCGTCGGCGCGTGAACCAAACTTGGCACAGTGGGCAGCAGGAGCACCCGACAGAGCCTCAGATTGGGCTTCAGGGGGCTGTCCACTTGAGACCCTGCGGCAGACGCGGGTCTTTGGGCTCTTGGAGCCAGAAGAGAGGAACTCTTCATACTTCGCCTGGTCGAACTCGACGACGAGTGATTCGACCATTTTCCCCTTACGGAGAACGTCATCTTGCACCACGGTGCGCTCGTCAGTAATGAAGGTAGTCCCCAGCGGAGTCGCCATCTCTCTTGTATGCGCCGGAAAAAGAAAGAGGGAATTGCTGTAAAGATTTCTTTGAATCAGATGAAAAGATTACAACAAGACTTTTCCTTCCAGTTACAAGGGAGGGAGGATGTTGAAGCTTGAATCCCCCCTTTGTTTAATGCTGGGTTCTTCGTGTGGCGGTGGAGAGTGAATCTTGTTCTCCGTTGACCAGATGACCGTCCTGGACCGTCGGGGGTCTTCTCTTCGGTCGGTAGAAAGAGTAACTCAGCTCCGTCTACCAAAACTCTCAAAGAGGAGGTAGGCGAAGAGCGGCTAGTACTCAGTAAGCTCGCTGAATAGTCTCCTCCCTCCGTCTGTTGTTGAAGTCGTGCTTCCCTCTTGATGATCCTCTTGCCTGGGTTCGATCGATCTTGATGATGCCTTGACCTTCTTAATTCTCGACCTTTCCAAAGCTCCGATCCCCTCTTCATAGCAAACAAGGCTATTTATAGGGGTCTCAGGGGGTGAAGGTGCCTCCTGAAAACGCTCCCGAATGAGGGGCCACTACCCGCTACATGCGCGGTGACTGGCCCCGCAATCAGGGCAGTTGCAACTGAGACGCGGGCGTTGGGCTAAACGCGCCTTGAAGTTTGAGACGCGGGCGTCGAGCCAAACGCGCCCTGAAGTTGAGACGCGGGCGTCGAGCCAACGTGCCTTAATGCTGAGACGCGAGCTTCGGGCCTTCACGTCTGGACGCTGAGGCGCGGGCGTCGGGCCGACGCGCCTTGATGCCGAGACGCGGGCTTTGGGCCGACGCGTCTGGACGTTGAGACGCGGGTGTAGAGCCAATGCGTCTTAATGCTGAGACGCGGGCCTCGATTCCTCGCGTCTAGAGCTTGAGACTCTGCTTCCTTAATGGCTTGTTTGTTAGTCATTTTTAGACAGCCTACAAATGTCTCTTGTTTGCTTTTGGTTGTCTTCAAAAGCGAACCTTGAACAATACAAGTCATGCGTATAGACGAGTACTTTCTCTGCCGTTCAGGTTGGAAGAGCCAAGGAGGAAGCAAGAGATGCCAGTGCATCTGCATGCGCATTTTGCTGGCGAGGTACATGATCGATGTAGAAGTTTCTGAACTTCTCTTCCATATAGATGGTTGCATCATAATAGGGTACCAAGTCTTCTTGTCTAACTTCGTACTCCCCGTGAGCCTGGTTAACGATGAGTTTTGAGTCACCGTATACTTTGAGATTTTTAACACCAATCTCATCGGCGATTTACATCCCGATCAAGAGAACATTGTATTCTGCTACATTGTTGGAACATGGCTCAGTTAATGAGAATGCATGAGGGATTACGTAGTTCTGTGGGAAGATAAGTACTACCCCCACTCCTGTTACAATATTTCCTCGTGGGCCCATTCTTAATGAGCCGTCGAAGAAGAGTTGCCACACCTGTCCTTCAAAAGATGTCTGGGTCAGGCAAACTTCGGTGACCTCATCTGAGAGATCTTTATAAAGTTTGGTTGCCCTTGAATTTGGATGCTCAGCCAAGAAATTCGCCACTGCTTGTCCCTTCATAACTTTTTGTGGTAGGAATTGCATCCATATTAGGAGAGTAATATGGCCTATTTTTTCAATCGACCATTTAGTGACGATGGCTTCGTCATAAGCAATATTAACAGACTAGCTTTTTATACGACGTGTATGGTTTAGCCCACCAAGTAGTGTCGCATCTTCTGGATGGCGAATACTAATGCCAAACATTCTTTTTCGATCGGTTGTATTAATGTTCGGCTCCGATCATAATTCTACTCAGATAGTAGATTGCTCGTTCTCTCTGATCATTATTCTGAGCTAGTAAAGCTCCTAAAGAATGATCCATCGTTGGTACGTATATCAGGAAAGGTTTTCCTGACACCAGAGCTGTAAGGACAGGTGGACGCGTGAGGTACCGCTTGATTTCCTCAAACACTTGTTGGCAAGAATCGTCCCAGATGAATGAAACATCCTTCTTCATTAATTGGGCGAAGGGTTGGCATCATCCTGTGAGATTTGAAATAAACCTCTGGATATATGCTAATCACCCTTACAATCCTCTAAGCTCTTTGAGATTCCTTAGAGATTGCATCTTCTGAACAGCGCGGACTTTTCTGAGTCGAGGTGGATTCCTTAAACCCTAGGAATTTACCATTGGCTACCCCGAGGAAGGATTTGGTGGGGTTCATCTTTAATTGATGTGCCCACATGATATCGAATATTAGATCTGTTATATGATCGCTTTTGGCATGGCTTTTCACTACAATATCGTCTACGAAGCATTCTACTATTTTGCATATACGCTCATGGAAAATTGCATTCATAGCTCTTTGGTATGTGGCCCCCGCGTTCTTTAATCTAAAGGGCATGACAGTATAGCAGTACACCCCTAATGGTGTTTGAAAGATGTATGCTTCTCATCGTCAGGGTACATTTTAATTTGATTGTACCCAGAGAATTCGTCCATGAAAGACATCCGTTCAAACCCACATATGTCGTCTATCATGACATCCGTAATTGGAAGGGAGAACCCATCTTTAGGACACGCCTTATTTAGATCACGAAAATCGATGCAAACCTGAATTTTCTCATTCTTCTTTGTAACAAGGATGATATCGGCTACCCAATCAGGGTGTTATTCTTCCCTGATGAAACCGGAGTCTATAAGCTTCTTGACTTCCGACTGGATTGCTTCCATTATCTCAGGGCAGAACCATCGTTGTTGTTGTTTGACGGGCTTCGCATCTTGATTGATGTTGAGGCGATGCATAGCCACTTGAGAATCAAGCCCAGGCATATCATCTTAGTTCCAAGCGAAAACATATATACTCTCACACAAGAGATATTACGTCTTCTTTCTCGAGGACTGATAAGCTTTCGCTTATGAAGATGGACTTGGAATTAGCCTCATCTTCTAGATTAATCTAGGTAACCTTATCCTCTGTGGGTGGTTCGCATTGTTCGAAGCAAATATCCCAGAGAGTGTTTAGATGTTTGATCCGAGGATCTGTATCCAACTGGATCATCTCTTCATTTTCATCTTCCGGGTAGCTTGTTGAAATTATGTTTACCGAAAGTTCTTTGAAGATGTTGCTGACACTAACATCTGACTCCTATGATGGTGTGCCTGACGAGTGGTCATGATATACTGGCTCTTCAAACTCAGAGGCCGACGAGATTGGAGTTGACACATAACCCAACCCCCTGCGAGTTCGAGGATAATATTCAGGGACTTTTCCTTTTGAAACAAAGGATCAAAGCAGTGTTCTCCTTCTTTTGTTAAAGTTCAAGCCAGGATCACTTATTAGGTCATACCCCATGTTCTCCATCATTCTGAGTACATTTGGCTTGTAATGAGAGAATTGAGGAGGTTCATTTTCGCTTTCTGAGTCTTTGCGGGTAATTGATTTGGACTTGACTTTTCCGAAAAGGATCGATTTTTGGCCTTTGTATCTTGCTGGGACCTTGAATAAAGATCCTTGCGCATCACTGATGCCTTGATATACCGTGAGGGATGACCTTATTGGTACATGCAATGATGTCAGGGTATCTATTGCTGACCAAGAGTCATCACCTACATCGGTACTAGTATCTGATGGTACGAAATCAGAAGCAAACACAGAAAAGTAAGTCGAATCTAATTCTTCATTAATATATCACTCACCTATATCATTGGCGGTGTTATTGACATCGAGCTTATTAATGCTTATTACAAATGGGTTCAGCTCCCAAAGACGTTCTTCTTCTGTCTCTAACTCAATATCAGCTTCATTACCAGAGTCTAGTTCCTTTGGCTGAGGGTTCTCGTCTATCTCCAGAGAATCTTGGTATAGGAGGGAGTATGTAAAGTAGTTCTCTCCCCCTTGAACGGATGCCTTTCGGCTATCAACGTTTGGACTTTTCCATCCCCGTTAATATACTTCATGACTTGATGGAGAGTAGAGGGGACGATGAAGTTGTGATGAATCCATGGTCATACCAGCAGCAAATTATATGAAGTGTCGACATCGATAACGTAGCATGTCACTTCAGATCTTAGGTCTCCAAATTGACATTTGAGTTTAATCTTTCCATTGGGCGCGTACCATTGGCGTTGAAACCATAAATGGTAGTTTGGGGGTGCTCAATCGGTGAGTGGGGATCCCCAAGTGTTGCATGACCCGGCGGGGCATAATGCTCAACGCGGATTCTGAATCTACCTGAATGCGGCTCATTTCAGACGATTCAGTATACCCTGTGAAACACAGAGGCGTATAATGTTTTCCCTTAACCTACATATCGTCTGTCATGAAGGTTATGCAGGGGGCATGTTGGGAGGTGTGGAGGCAGTCTTCTTCATGTTCCTCCGTAGTTCAGCCAGAATCTGAACCATGAAGACCTCAGCATCAGCTAAAGCTTCTCTCAGAGCTTCTCTTGTTAACTTTGACAGTCTCAGGAGCTCGTAAAGGGTGATCCTAGCTGGGATGTTGGCCAGTTGAGCCAAGACATCAAAACAGTAAGGTGCTGAAGATCCTTTCGCTTTGTCCTTCGAGAGGGCCTCGGAATACTGAAGCTCCTTTTGCTTCTCCACGGGTTGCTTTGTGGATGGCTTAGTTGGCTCTAAGCTGAGTTTAGGCGGATTTGCCACCATCTCGTCGTATTTCTTCAAGTACGACTTACCCGAATGAGATTCAGCTACAAGTGGTGCATTCAGCTCCGCAGCAAGGACAATTCTCTCCTCGTCCGAGTTAGTTAGAGAAGGGACATCGGTTTCTGCTCCCGAAAAGATGCACACACCACATTGCAAGGCAAAGCTTTTGCTTTGCCTTTGGACTTCCTGTTGGTAATAGTACTCTATTGTTGGCCTTCCACAAGGTTGGGATGAACCCACATGATTTCTCCCTAAGGAGTAGGAACAGGCATGGGATCTTTCTCCTATTGGTGATATGGGTCTATATTGAGTACCCTTAGTTCCCCTTTCGGGATGGGAACAACTGCGGCCAGCGTTGGAGACTGTACCCTGAATTGAAGAAATGACGTCATGTTGGCTGTCACTTTCTTCTGCTCCGGGCGGAGCTTGAGCACCTCCGCATCAATCAAAATTTGAAGGATGTCTTTGAAGATGTAACAACTCTTGGTAGGATGCCCCAGCATCCTGTGATACAAGCAGTATTTGGAATTATCGGTCTTGCCGACCTCCTCGGGACGTCTTGCTTTAGAAAGCTTTAATCTGTTGCTCTCGTTAAGTAACTTGAACAACGAATTGACATACTCGTCCTTGAAGGAGCACTATTTGTTGGCTCATACCTGACTTGAAGAACTACCCCCTCTAGTCGGCTGGGGTTTAGTGGGAGACTTTGTCTCTGTTGCCAATGTGTCCTTCCTTTTAAATTGGAAAGATACTTTTAACATGCGCCTTGTCGACTTTTGGGGTTTAGGCTTGTTTTATTCTGCCCTAACCCTAGCGATAATTTCTTCTACATGTTCGTCTTGCTGGACTAACTATTTCCAGGAACGGCTTTCAGCAACTCCTATCTGAGTTAGGAGTGAGATTTACAAATTGTAACGGTACGTTTCCACCAGGGTGGCCTGGGTCATGCCGCTAGGACATCGAGTGCCATATTCTGAAATCTCTCCACAAATACTTTAACTAACTCTCCTCTTCGTTACCTCATTGCTAGGAGAGTTGGCATGATAATTTCTGAGTCGTCTTTGAAGAAGCATGTAAGAAAAAACTTTTCCAGATCAGCCCAGTTCTTGATAGGGCCTTCTAGGAGCTTCATGAACCATTCGAAAGCGAGTCCCATTAAAGTGTCGATGAACAAATGCGCCAGGATGGCATCATTTACTACTACATTCTCTGTCTGAGACTTGAAGTAGTATATGTGCTGGTTCGGTGACCCTTTGCCGTCAAAGGCCTGTAGGGTTGGATCTTTGAACTTAGAAGTGTACGGGACAAGATCCCACTCATTCGGGTACGGCCAGACCACTCCTACTTCTTGGAGGCCTTTCCGATTGATGAGTGCTTCAAGACGTTGTTTCAGTTTATTCATCTTTTGGAATGAGTGCTCCCATTCTCTGAATTGCCTCCATCTTCAGATGAAGGCTTGGACGACTCAGAATTGGACTGATCCTCCTCCTCAGTATGTGCAGAAGACGAGCTTCCCCCTTCTTTCCGTTTGCCCTTAGACTTCTTAGAAGGAGTTTTGGTCTTCGGCTTCATCCTGCCCTCAAGCAATTGTGAAAGTATCTGCTTGAGGGTGTTGATAGATTCTTATTGGGTGCGAATTATATCGAGTTGTTCCTTCTGGGCCTGGGCTTACTGTTCAAAGCGCCTGGCCATTTCTTCGGGAGTACTTGCCATATATGCGAAGGCTTCCTTCTCTACAGAAGAGTTTGAGGCCTGTGATCTCACAATGGTAGAGTGTGACTCGCTTACTTCAATGCCCCAGGCTAAAGCACTGTAGTCAACTGGGGCTACCACGCCAGTTCAAGTGTGGGTATGCCGGTACACTCCTTCCGGTTCAGTGTCAGACTCATCGAAGCTGACTATCGGCTGTTTCCCCTTACTTCTGCTTGGCGTAGTGCTTGGACCCACCATGTTCGCAGTGACTTTGGGGTACTCTGTATTAAAGAAAGTTCTCCTTGTGCGGGAGCGATGCCTTTTGGTCGATTAGGAGACTGACATAGATGATAACCGTTTGAACACCGACTGCTTGCTTACATGCGAGCTGCAATGGCATTCAGAGAGCATTGTTGTGATGAGCTGTTCACAGCAACATGATGGAGTGATTTGATGGGCACTCCTCTTCTTTGTCAGATAATCCCTTAAATCTGTCAGAAGGGGATCGAAAAGACCAGGCTCGAGTTTTCGAGGACTTTTCAGCTTCTGAATGCTATCCTTGCGTCACAAATCTGAAACGCCGAGTTCAAAGACGCAGAGCTCACGTTCTATAGAACAGACGCGGCTCTCGCATTTTGATTTTAAAACGCTGGTCTCATGTCTCTACTGAGAAGAGATGCGGACCTCGTGTTGGTGATTGTCGCGTTTGTCTAATGACACTTGGGAAACACGGACTCTCTGAGTCTCGCATTCCATCGTAGAGACGCGGGTCTCATGTCTCTGAGAAGAGGCACGGACCTCGCGTTGCTGAATGTTGTGTTTGAGAGGTGAAGCTTCAGAAATGCAAGCCTCTTGAGCTCTTCGTTTTGGTCTCCAAACACAGACTTTGCGCGTCTGACGTAACTTAGAAGAGACGCAGGCATGAGCTTTTGCGTTCTGTGTTTGCTGGACAGATAGTTGTTCCAGCTCCTTGCGTCTATTATCGACGTGCGTATCGCCTTTGTCGACGTTCGGCATTCCAGTTACGCTTCATGGGTTATTAGGAACCCCCGGTAACCTGGAGCTGAGGAAGAGGAAGGTCATGACTAAATTGCCTTTCAACGACATTGGCCTCGCGGGTCTCGTAGGAGACGTTGACGCGGGCCTTGCGCGTAATGCGGCCAGAAATGACGCTATTTGCGCAGGCCATCTTCGGGGAAGTCTCCGAAGTGACTTGAGAGCGGACTTCTGAGGAGACCTTGCAATACTGCCGTGCCCTAGGGCTCTTGGAGCCAGAAGAGAGGAACTCTTCATACTTTGCATGGTCGAATTCCACATAAGTAACTCGACCGTTTTTCCCATGAAGGTGACGTCACCTTGCGCCACAACTTACTCATCAGTAGAGAAAGTTGTCCCCAGCGGAGTCGCCATCTTTTATTTCTCAGGGAATTAATGTATCATAAATTTTCTTGAATCAATAAAAAATTACAACAATCTCAAAATTCCAATTACAAGAGAGAGAAGATATTCAAGCTCAAATCTTCTCTTTGTTTAAGTCTGGGTTCTTGATGTAGCGATGAAAAGTGAATCTTATTTTCTGTTGACCGGGCGAAAGTCAGTGTCTTCTGAGAATCTTCTCTTCGGATTACGGATGGAGTAACATAGCTCCAGTCCAAATAGAATCTCAAAGAGACTTGGAAAAAACTTGAACTCAGAAAGTTGGTAGAAGAGTTTAACTCTTTATCAGTATTCCTCAGCTGAAAATTCTGACCAAAACTTCTGACCCAAAACTTCCAACCAAAACTTTCGACCAAAACTTCCATAGCAAACTGAGCTATTTATAGAGGTTTTAGGGATAAAACTGTCACCTAAAAATCCTCCATAATAGGGGTTAACTCCCCTCATTATGTGGGCAGTAATTGACCCGGTAATGAGGGCAGTTATAATTGAAACATAGAGCTCTTCCACAGTTGAAAATGCGGGCTTCGCGCTCCGCGTCTTGGCATTGCGGTGATGCAGCGACGCGGGCTTCAAGGCTCGCGTTTGACACTGTGGTAATGTTGAGACGCAGGCTTCGAACTCTGCGTCTTGACACTATGGTGATGCTGGGACGCGGGCTTTGAGCTCTGTATCTTGGCATTACAGTGAAGCTGGGGACGCGGGCTTCGAGCATCATATTTCCACACTACGATGTCGTTGGGACGTAGGTTTCGAGCTCTGCATCTGGGGAGCAGGCTTTGAGCTTCGCGTTTTGGCGTTTACCCGTTGAAAATACTGGCTTTGAGCTCTGCAAGACGTAGGCTTCAAGCTTTGTGTCTTAGCTTTGCAGTGAAGCTGGGACGCGGGCTTCGAGCCCTGCGTTTTGACTTTGCACGAGTGGCTCTGATTAGCCTCGCGTCTGGAGTATAGAGTCTGCTCTCTGATGACTTGTCCTCAGTGATTTTTAGACAGTCTACAGCTAGCTTCGCTCCATTGATAGCCTAGCATAGGCTAAGTTAGTCTCGCGCAAGCCAACTCCGTTAGCCTCGCCTGAGGCTAGTTTCACATGAAACTTTAGTCCAACAATGGACTAGCTTCGAATAAGTTTTAGCCTTGCCTGAGGCTTGCTCCGCATGAAAATTCAACTTGACGTTTTGACCTAAGCAATATCAAAATTTAGGTCACGAGTTCAAAGTATTTAAAAATTCGTACCTTGTTACGGATTTATAAAAACTTTGAAAGGAGTTTCGTTGATACTCCAAAAAAATAAACTCTGAGACAATACTTCAACCGGTTTGAACAATGTCTAGCTTGTCAATATTTACAAAAGACAAGTCGCAGATAAGCTGACGACTAGTTTCTGCTCACCCCTAGTAGACAAAGCAGTGACTTGAATCCTACTGATCCAGTGAAACAGACAGTAAGCCAAGTATTTTCTTTAGAGACCTAAGCATGCCTATTAGGATAAGTCAGTTTAACACTTATCCTCACACGAGCCCAAAGGCTAGCTTCGCTTGAACCACTTCATAGCCCTGCCAAAAGGGTAAGCTTCTAGCTTCGTACAGCTCCTCAGTAAGCTAACTCCTACCTTCGTCTAAAAGTAAGTTTGTCTAACTTCCCCTGAAGCTTAGAAGCAGCTCCGCTGAGAGCTAACTTCTAACTTTGCATAAAGCTTGGCATAGCTCCGCCCAAGCGCTAACTTGTAGTTTCGCATGAAATTCTTCATTGCTCCACAGAGAGCTAACTCTGAGCTTTACATGAAGATAGCTTTCCCTAAAGCTTTGTGTTAGCTTTGCTTGAAGTTTTACTCAATTCCATTCTTTCCAGGTCATTAATTGACCAATTCATTTAGTGGATTAACCCCACTACTTTAGTGGGGTTAATGCCACTTTAAGTGAGCGGTTACACTCACCCACTTCATTCCACATTAAGTAGATACTGCCAAGCCAAACGGCTATCATAGGCTCGCGTGAGCCTAGCTAGTTTCACACGAGACTTGCATTTAGCTTCGCATGAAGCTTACTAGCCTCATGCTGAGCCTGCCTGAGCCTCGCGCGAGGCTAATAGACTGTTGTCAGTCTTGCTGAATTGTAGTGACAGTTACACCCCTTACGAGCCTATAAATAGCTCAGTTGTGAATGAGCTCGGGGCAGAATTTTAGAGGAGCAGAATTTTAGAGAGGCAGAACTTTAGAGAGGCTGAATTTTGGAGAGGCAGAACTTCTTGAGCTTTGGCAAATCAAGAGGTCATTCTTTAACTTTCAAGCTTTCTGAGACCTAATTCTCTAAATCATGGTGCTAATTCTCTACAATTCTCTATTCCCAAAGAAATTTTCAGAACCAGGCAAGAAGAAAATTCTCAAGTAGTAGTGCTCGAAGACTAAACGCTCGCATTGTCAACGAGACAAAGTTATCGCACACGCTGATCAGACTCCCACTAGCACACTTTCTCAGTAATCTCAGAAGAGAAAGCACTTGTAATTTTTCATTTTATTACTTGTAATTTCTTTTCACCTTTTTGTAAGTTTTTCCCTTTTCAAATCAATGGAAAACAGGATGGAGGTGACTCGGTCTAGTTGTCGAAGTAGTCTTAGGGGTGAGGGATGTTAATGTGGGCTGCCTTGAATTTGTGAGGGGCTCATCGGTCCGAGGCTTTTTCGATTTCGGGCTTGCTTTCTGGCTGAGTTTGCTCCTGGTTCTCTGAAAGACGGTGATCTATGCCAAGATTTGATTAATGTGACACTTCAATGTCTACTGCTCGCGGCAGCATTCTCGCGGTCGAGAGTAGCTTGCTCTCAATCGTGATTGGATCAGATCTATTATTCCTTCATTTTTTTTTCCTGGATGGAATGGACAGTGCGGAAGGAAAAAACAGGTGTGTTGGTAGTAGAGGACTAGCAGAGGAAAACTTATAGTGTCTCTGTGAGTATATGTATGTATGCTATGAGAATTAGGGAAGTGATCCCCTTCTCCAAGGAGGAGGATCATATATACCTGACAAGGATGTCAGTCATGGTGGCTGAATTATAGGGTCGTGCTGGATTTGTTGTAATGGTTGTGATTGCTGGCGCTAGCTGGTAAGATTGCATGACAGAAAATCTACCACTATGCATAACTGCCCGCGCTGAAAGGGGCGTAACATGTTATAAACGTAGGGGATGGAGCTGCATAACGACTAGAAAATATCTCGGTGGACTGATGTTTAGAGTTTCTGATATGGGGTCAGAGACTTTTGGAACGAAAAAGAACTTCAGAAGGTAAAGATCTTGGAGTGGTAGAAGGCGGCTTTGGGATGATAGGGTCTTCAGGACGAAGGATAATCTCAGAAAGATTGGATGTGGTGGAGGCTGACTTCGAGAAAGCTGATGTGACTGAGGCTCCGGGTAGAACTCTGAGAGTTTGTGGACTTCTTGAGGAAAGTTCTCCATAGCAGCGACACGTGTCATCATCCTGATGAGAATCAAATGTCAAATTTTGACCTCTACAGTAACATTGTTACATCATAGAGTTTTATTTTAGGGAAAAAGAAAAAAGTTACACGAAAGATGTTTTTCCTTGAAATGAGAAATCTGGTTATTCTTCAATAAAAGTGGCCTAAAAAAGGGTAGAAATATAATATTGAAAGCTTATATATTTCTAAGTGTATCCATGCTACTCTTTGGACCGTAAGCCATCATCGGAGACAACACACTAGTTACATCAAAAAGTTTTGTAAAGAAATAAATAAAAACAAAATAACATAAAAGAAAAGTGGCATCGAAGATGTTTTTTCTTAAACGAGAGAGTATCTTTCTCATTCTTACATTAGAAAGTACTATAATACAAGATAAATATTATACCAAAAATCCTTATATATATATATATATATATTTTGGAAAACACAAAGGGCATTAATATTGGATATTTCTAATGTAAAGAACGTGAAAGTCCCATTTTCTTGGGTTCATCAAAATCTTCTTTCTTTGTTATAGTTCTTTTCTAATTATTTTTCTAATAAGAATATTATATTGAACTTCTTAAACTAGAACAAAGTATCTTTATTTATTATTATAGTTTTGGAGACACTAGCTTTTAAGTTTAAGCTCTAAAACTAAGAATGAAATTTTAAATCAGAACAAAAGGAAGAAGTTAAATGATAAAATAAGCTAGCTATTAGTTTATAACAAGCTCAGTTGCGTGTGTTGCTTCCATCGAACTTAATAATTTCTTGAAGTCATTTAATTTTTTTTAAAACCAGGCCACTTGACTACGAGGATCCAATGAAATAAAAAATTGATTTAACCAAAAGTTTTTGAAGAAACATCAGAAGGGTATTCGATTACAAGGAAACATTGATATGAAATTAATACAAAAAATGATTTGAAGATCAGTGAAAATGTTGCTTAACAACGCGAAAGTGAAGTGTTAAACCAGTTGAAGAAACTGAAAATACTGTATATATTATTGATGAGGATAATATGCAAATATATAGAGATTCAAATTATATGATAAGAAAACCTCTACTTTTAATATAACTAGTAGTCCTAATCATATTCGTATTCTTAGCACCCCTAGCAAACTCATGATGAAAATAAAATTATGAGTTTGGATACAGGATAAAGAAATAAACAAACTGGAAAAAAATTGTTGAAAAATATGAAACTTGATGTTAATCTCACGTGACCCTCTTTGAAACCGATAATCTAATTCCTTGTATCTTAAACACCTCCTAGTAAACTCATGATATGAAATATCGAGAGTTTGAAAGAGTGTGGACGATGAGAAGAAGATCTTGAACGATAGAGAGTTTTCTTTTAAAGGAGTAGAGATAAATCAATGACGAAGTTCTCCCTGATGTTTGACTTAAATCTCTTTTGCATGCCAAAGCCGACTTGAACATATCATAAGTCTCCTTAGAATAGTCAAGTTATACTCTAAAAACTCATGGTGCTTCTTTTACTTGAAGTAAGGTGGATATTAAACCAATAAATTTATTTAGAATAATCAGGATTGACTCCAAAAAATAAAAATAAAAAAAAAATCAATGATGTTTCTTTCGCTTAAGCGAGGTAAACATTGACATAATGTGAAATCCGTCGAAGAAAAAAAATAGTTAAAGTAGAGGAGATAAATGAGCTTTGAGAGATCCCCAAGTTCAGTAGAAAGGAGATTTTTGAGAGATCCTCAAACTCGATAGAAACGGCGATTTGAAGAGGCCGGCGGCCATACCATGAAACTAAAATTCAACAACAATAAAAGAATTTTAACAA
Source organism: Agave tequilana (assembly GCA_038442645.1). Taxonomy (NCBI): domain Eukaryota; kingdom Viridiplantae; phylum Streptophyta; class Magnoliopsida; order Asparagales; family Asparagaceae; genus Agave; species Agave tequilana. Next base: position 113,114 of record JAVJIF010003142.1, on the reverse strand, counting down.
ACTAAAAATACAAGCGTGACCCGACGTTAGGCAGACGTTACATAAGCACTACCAGTGCAAGCTCGAGAACAGTGTGAGAATGACGATCAGAAGAGAAATTTTGATAGGCTCTAATACCTTATAAATCAGTTGAAGAAAACACTGAGAATAGAATATACATTATTGATGAGAGCAATACCTGAATATATGCATTATAATTACATAATAAGAAAACTTCTATACCTAATATAATTAGTATTACATAATTTAATTCTAATACTATTCTTAACACGAAGAAACTTGAGTGTGAAATTTTTAATGTATATCATTAATATTCAGAAAACCTTAATATTTAGAAGTCAACTTCACTACTTTATTGTAAAAGTTATGTATTTCTAATATTTGGTTTCAAAATTTCTTCTCAAAAAAAATAAATAAAATATGAAAGCTTAATACGACAAAAACTAGAAGCACTTACGAAAAATTTTAACTTAATGACTCTATTGTTTTAATATATAGTATTTTCGCTCGATTTTGACCTCTAAAACAGCAACCATTCTCTTTACAGGGAACTTATGCTTTTAGCGGCCTTCTGTCATTTCGACATATCCAACAAGATATTCATGGAGAGAGGGAGACCCAAAAATAAAATGAGAGAATAAAAAAATATCAAATTGGTGTGATATAAAGGAGACCCCTCACATAAAATAGGAGAGTGTACATCAAGTGATCTTGCTTGAGCTGTCAAATATTCATTTTTTTGGGTTGAGAGTAGAAAGGCCCGCAAAAGCCAAGAACTAATCTTGTTTATTAGCTTTTGTAAACATGAAATAATAATAATGATAATGAATAAAAAAACAATCTTTTTTGGCTAAATGCTTATGTCCTTTACGAGGCCTTTCTCAACTTACAGGTAGGAGAGATGAATAAAACGTGTGAGCCATGTGTCTGTCCTATTTGTGAATTCCAGTATGGATTGATGTTGCTAATGTTAATATTAATAACCAATAACTCTTTATTGGTCACTATTTCTGAAAAAATCAGATCTCTATCAGATCTGATAGCTCACATGAAAGTTCTCACATAAATTCGTGATAATCGTTCTCAATATATATATATATATATATATATATATATATATATATATATATATATATATATATATATATATAATATATATATATATAGAGAGAGAGAGAGAGGGGGGGGAGACTTATGTCCTTCCAAAAGGATTTGACGTCGAATCCTTCCCACTCAAATACCAACATCCGACGTTCGAATACAAGATCCACTCCGTTGAAATTGATCTATATTATTTTAAGTATTTATAAATAAAAAATTAAGTGTTTTGAATACTTTTTGCCGGTGCATCAAGTAGGAGAAAAACGGATGACCTATATAGTGAGTTAGTGCAACGGTGTAGAACATTTGAAACCTAACAAAAATTGGTTTGTGGAGGTTTTTAAATGTCTAAATCATAATCAAATGGCCGGATCGAGAATTTGTATGTCTAAAGACATAGATCTAACCAACTCGCTACTTTCGGCCGTCCATTTTGCGCCGCTTGATAGCTGGGCAAAAAATTATTCAAAACACTTGATTTTGGTTTATAAATACTTGAAATAATATAGATCAACTTTAACGGAGCGGATCTTGTATTAGAATGTCAAAGGGTCGTATTTGAGTTGAAAGGATTCGGTCTCAAATCATTTTGGAAGGACAGAGAGAGACTTGAGTCCTTCCAAAAAGATTTGAGCCTGAATCTTTCTCACTCAAATTCAACCCTCCGACATTCGAATACAAGATCCATTTTTCTGACATTCGAATACAAGATCCACTTATATTATTTCAAGTATCTATAAACTAAAAATCAAGTGTTTTTAATACTTTTTGTCCATCCATCAAGCGACGCAAAATGGACGGCCGAAAGTAGTAAGTTAGTTAGATCTATGTTTTTATCCATACAAATATCGATCCGGCCATTTGATTATGATCTAAATATTTAAAAACAACTACAAACTGATTTTTGTTATGTTTCAAATGTTCTACACCGTTAAACTAACCAACTCACTATTTAGCCCGTCTATTTTTCTCCTATATATATAGAGATAGACTTGTGTCCATCCAAAAGGATTTGAGGTTGATCTATATTATTTCAAGTGTCTATAATCCAAAATCAAGCGTTTTGGATACTTTTTGCCCATGCATCAAGCAAGAAAAAAACTGACGACCTAAATAGTGAATTGGCTAGTTTAACGGTGTAGAAAATTTAAACCTGAAAAAAAATTGGTTTGTAGGGGTCTAAATGTTTAAATCATAATGAAATGTCCAGATTGAGAATTTGTATGTCTAAAGACATAGATCTAATCAACTCACTACTTTCGGCCATCCATTTTGTGCCGCTTGATGGATGGATTAAAAAAATTCAAAACACTTGATTTTTGGTTTAGATACTTGAAATATTATAAATCAATTTCAATAAAGTGAATTTTATATTCGAATATCGGAGGGTTGAATTTGAATAGGAAGGCTTCGGGCTCAAATCCTTTTGGAAGGACACAAGTGTGTGTGCACGCGCGCGCACGCGTGTGTGTATATAGGGTAAGGTCACAATGCACCTAGGTGTAACTAAGTTAAGTTACACACACATCTTTCTACCACACAAAAAATTTGCTTGGTGAGATACAAATAAAAATTAATGCGAGTGGTCCCCACAAGATGTTTTAGAAATATTTTCTGTGCAGTGGAAAGAGGTGTGTGTAACTTGACTTAGTTACACCGATGTGTATTGTAACTCTACCCACATATATATATATATATATATATTTATATATTTATATATGGGGTATATGTACCTCAGCCGCCAGTTGAGAGAGTTCCTTAGCCGGCGGTGATGTGGCAGAATCTATGCCACATATCGGCGGCAGAGTGTAGGCGCTAAAAAGATCAAAAAATTCCCGCCTAAAGAATCATCAATCAAATTGACCAAAATACCTCATTTTTACTTCTAAACTAGCAAAAACTCATCCATAACAAAATTTTACATAAAATATAGTAATTTACAGAGAAATTTCTGTTGAATTTATCTGCAGTTATAAAATTTTTAATTCTCCTATATCGAAATTATAAAGGGAAAAAAGATTGGATCAAGATGATGAGAAAAAACAGCAGCAGTAAAAGTACAGAACATGCGTGAAACCTAAAAAATTGTTATAATATATAGTTTTTTATTATTTAATTTCGCGTTATTTTCAATTCATATAGGTTTAATAAAAGAAATTGAAATGAATAGAAAAATAAAATTTGATGTGGGGCAGCTGTATATTATTTTTTGTATTACAAATATACAGTATAAAAAAAATAATGAAATATAATGGTTAATTTATTTTGTAGATATTTTTATAAATCAGATATTCTCGTAACTACCACAGTATTTGCAGATTTGTTGGATAATATTTCATGCAATTTTAATGAACTGCGACTATAGTCAGTCTTGTGTTGGCCCAATGGCCTTCCACTCTAGTTTTGATGATGATCAACACTCATGTAGTTATGTTTACTAATATTCTTGTGTTTCTAAGTTTCAGATCATTAACAGGATATTAGGTTGGTGATTAGCTTCAACAAGATGATTAGAAGCTATTCATGATGATTCCGGTGCCAAAGCTTAAAGATCATACCTTTGCACTTGGAGAATCACGGAGTTTGGACCAAGTCTACTTGAAGATAGAAGATCGACAAGAAGACTTAGGTATCTAGTTTAGAGTTTGTGTTTTAGATCCATATTTGTAAAGCTTAGTTTAGTTAATATGCTCAAGTGAACACAAAACACACACGTTTCATGATTTGGTTTTTGTTTTTCATGAATAATAGATCAAAACAAGTTTACCTTATACTTATGTATATTAGATATGGTCTAGATATACATACATGCTTTAAACTTGCTAGACAAACTTATTTTGACTATCCTATTCATGTTTTGGAAAAATCAAGTTTAACAAAATACAAGGTTTTGTTTTTGATAAATTTGCAAGACACAAAAATGAATTGATATGTTGATATATTGTCTTGAAATTTTTATCACATGTTTATGTTTTAACATAAAATGATAAAACAAGTTTTATGGAATTTTCAGAAATGATAAAAGGTTTTTATAAAATATTTTTCCCAAAATTTTCTGACCTTGTTTTGTGCTGACAGGCTGGTCGGTCGACCGTGACGGTCGACCGCACCAAGGGCCGGTCGACCGACGTGCACAGACGTGCACGCCTGTTAGGCACAGACACGGTCGACCGGACGGTCGACTGAGTTGAGAGCTCTGCTCTCGGGTTTTCTCGGTCGACCGGGCCGTCGACCGCAGTTGCCCAACGGTCATAATTCTGACCGTTGGCGGTCGACCGGACCGGTCGACCGGCAGTCTGTCAGACTGCCAACTCAGCCTAACGGCTAGTTTTGTGTAGGGGCTATATAAACCCCATCTCTTTGGGGATTTTTGCCAAGTTTTTCAAGAGAAAAATTTTCAGTTTTCTGAAGTGTTTAAAAGAGTTTTCAAAAGAGTTTTAAGTGCAAAAACTTCTCATCTTTATTGTTTTAGGGTTTTTGAAAAATCAAAGAAAAATAGATTTTTGGGATTTTTGCTTAGATCTTCAATTCTATCATATTGCAAGTATTTTCCCAAGATTTTTCTTTGTTGCTTGTTTCCAAAAACACTTGTTTCCACACTTGAGCTATCTTCTATCCTAAACTATTAGGATCTTGTTTTTGTGGAAAAAGATAAGAGAAAAAGAAAGAGAAGTGTTTGAGGTTGTTTGTTGTAAACCTCATTGTTGTAAACACCCTTATATTTGTGAATCCCTCTTCGGTAGAGGTGATCGGTGATTGTGTTGTGGATCCCTCTTAGGTAGAGGTGGAGTTTGGTTGTGAGCCTCTTCGGTAGAGGTGTGTGGATTGGTTGTTGTATTGGCTACGGGCCTTGCCCCTCGGTTGTGAGGTGGTTGTTTGAGAGAGGAGTTTGGTACTCCTAGAGTTGTAAGAAATCCTCTTTGGTAGAGGTTCCCTCGTGGGAGTTGAGATAGTGGAAATCCTACACGGTGGTGTAGGCGGGGATGTAGAGCAAGGTGCTCGAACCTTGAAACAAATCTTGGTGTTTGCGTATTGATCCATTATCTCTCTAACTCTCTCTCTTATATTTGTGCAAAGCATCAATTCATATCATATCATATTTGCTTGTATTGTGCATATTTCATATTGCCTTGCATTTATTCATATTGCTATTCATTCTTATATGCTTGGCTTGATTGTGTGTATTTTATATTGCTTGGATTGCTTGTGTGTGTGTGCCTAACTTATACTCATCCAACAAGAGCTTCACATAGCACCTCAACCCATTTCAAGGGGAATCAAGGGAGTTAGTCCAGAGCCTCGAAAGGGGAATTCGGCTACACTTGTTGTATTGTATTAGTTTGTGCATAATTTGCATTAGCTTCCGCATTTAGCGCACTTAGTTCGCATTTAGTTTCTTAGATTAGCACTTACACCTATTCACCCCCTCTAGGTGTTTTTTCAATTGTATCAGAGCTAGTGCTCCTGATACTTAGGCTTAACATCCTAGGAGTGAGATCCATTTGCTTGCTAATCTCATTTGCATTTGTTTGTTTGTACATTCATATATAGTTTACCATGGACTTCATGACCCTCCTAGATTTGACCCTTCCAACATTGATGTTTGGAGTATAGGATGTCCATGTACCTAAAGACCCTAGGTTTGCATGTTTTCCTTGCCGCCACCAAGAGATGTTATCTTGGTGATTGCAATCATATAGGGGCCAATGCACAAGCCCTAGAGGCCATTAGAAGCACATTACCTAAAGATTATCTCTTATGTGTTTCTAACTTTGATTCCGCCTTTGCAGTGTGGAACAAATTGACAACCACCACCACCTCCAAGTTTCAAGTCCAAATCCAACAAGAAGAGAATATAGTGGAGAATCCGAGCCACAACAATGCTATATGGTCCAAGGGAATGACTCCCTTGAGGTACATTCGGAATCCCACCTAGATAGTAATTATGATGCTAGTTCTTCATGTGATGATATTGTTGATCCCCATACTTTGAATGAAGAACTATCTATTGTTTGTGAAAAACTAATTGAAAAATATAAGATTTTGAAAAAGAAAAGTCTAGAAATTGAAAAAGAAAATAAGTGTTTGCATTCTAGACATGATTGTGTTTTGCAAGAAAAGGTTGAGGTCTTTAATGAAAGGGATTCATTGAGATCTCAATTGGAACTTGCACTTAAAGAAAATGAATTTTAAAATCTAAAAATGATTGCCATGTTCTTTTGAAGAAAAATGAAAATTTGTCTTCAAAAGTTGATTTTGTTTTAAAAGAGAATGTTGATTCGAAAAATAAAATTATTTCTATTTCAAATGATTTAGATGTTTGTTTAAAGAAAAATGAATCTTTGAAAATTAAAATTGATTCACATGTTTGCCATACTAGTGTATCCTCTTCATCTAGTCTACCTAATGCATGTACCTCTTCTTCTAAAATTATTGATGATATTTGTATGTTAAAGAAGAGAGTAGATTGTTTGGGCTCCACTATGAGCCAATGTGCCATGAACCACTCACGGTTGGAAATCTTGGTTCGAAAGAAACAAGTTCCATCCTTTATGCATGCACACCCTCCACGGCATACACATGCTCCTCACGGACACCATCAACACATGTATGCTCATGTGTACTCATGTACACATTGTGGACGTAAGGGCCACCTTGCTAAATTTTGTTTTGATAGATTACATACTACAAATTTAGCAAAGAAATTTGTTTGGGTTAGAGAAGGGACTACCCCCTTGGACCCAACAGGATGTGGGTACCAAAGACCACCCCTCCCAATTTTTGATGTAGGTGTGGGCTCTCACATGACGTGAGAGTAATGTCACCTTGGAGTAGATGCGTTCCGACTTAAAGGAAATCAAATGGATGCATCACTTTCAAGGAAAGATTTTGTGGAGTGGACCACCATGTTTTGGAGACAAGGAGAGTTGCTTCTTCTTCGTTTTGGTAACAATCCTTTTACTCCCATCTATTGTGTTTACATGCTTTTCATGTTCATAGTTTATAGCATGTTTTTATTGTCATTGGATTAGTATGTTCATTCCATGTTTATTAGATCCTTGACATACATGTATAGTATTTGAGACACACATGCTTATTTGATTCACATTTAGTGTTCTCACCGTTTGTTTAGCTATAATGTACATCATGAATCTAATACATGTGAATTTACATAGTGATCATGTTTTAGTTCTTATGATGTTGATTTCTAACTTGTTTTGATGCTCCCTGTGGTTATGACATGTTTAAATATGGATTTTGTCAAAACTTGTGTTATACATGTGCAAATAGTGAGTTACATTTGTTTTATATGCAATTGAACTTCATGATCATTTGTATTCACTATATGCACACGTATAAGCTTGTTTTGATGATTCATTCATTTACACTTGTTATACCTATTTGCATGTATATTTAGTCTAAAATTCAAATAAAAGAATTTTGATGAATTTTGTATGTGTTTTAGTTAGAAATATAGTATTCGTGTTTGTTTTGATGCTCAATGACATGATTACATGTTTAAGTGTTAGTTTTCATTAAGACTAGGAATTATACTTGTACATATAGTGGGCCACAAATAAATCTATGTATGTTTGGGCTTGATTGCTTATTTGAACCCATTTCATGTGTTAGTATAGTCTAGTTTTGATGATTCATACATTTCAAACTTGTATTCCATTTTTGGATTTGTTTTATGAGTTTTTCACTTCATGTATATGTTTGTATTGCCAAACTTGAAGATATACATGTATACCCTTGAGTCATTTGCCTTTCATGCAAATATCTATTATGGACTCAAAGTGTGTTTAAGGGATATGTATGTATACTTCTTGTGTTGACAAATCATACATATACCTTGAAAAGAATTGGTATCAAATTGTTTTAATGAAAAGCTAAATTTTCATACTTTTCATGCTTTTCATGATTGTCATGTTTATTGTGTCAATATTTAACTTCATGTATATGTCCATCTTATCCAAACTATTGACTATACATGAGTATCCTTTTTGAGCCACGTGCCTTAATGCATATATTTTGTGGACTCGTTATGTTTTGGATATGTATGTATACTATAGTTTGTATTAGACATACATATGCCTTGAAGATTAGATAGTTTTGATGGAATTATGTTTTAAGGAATAATTGAGCTTAATGAAATATTTTTCATGATTATGATCTTCACATATTATTTGTACACTCATATCTATTGCTCATGTTTTGTTTCTCATGAGTTATGCTTTATTGGTTAGAGTGATGATTATCATGTGAATTTCAATTTTGTTTTATTCCTTGCTTGAAGGATTTCGTGCTAGTTAACAAGTTTTCCATTTAACTAGTTGCGGTGTTCTTCATTTTGGTAGTGATTTTCAAACAAAACTACATTTTCAAATCTATCTTTGAAAACCCCTACCTTCTAAGGGCGGTAGGATGGGAGATCATGTTCATGTATGCCCTAAATTGAAAATCTTTAAAACTTGAATTATGATTGGGTGGTAGATAATATGATGTATACACTAGAACTTATGGTTATGTCAATTGGGATCATTGAACTCTTTCATTGGTATCATTTTGATCTTCTTGTATACTCATATATGTTTTGTATGTATGTATGCTTTAAATTCCTAGTATATCAATTTCTATTGGTATCTATTTTTCATACATATATATGTTTGTGTTTATGCTAGTGCTTGAGTTTCAATTTTGTTTAAATTGATTACTTTTAAATTGTTATCAAGACTATGCATGACTTTAGTTTGTATTTCATAAGGGGGAGAAAATTTGATTTTGTATTTCAATTGGTATTTGTACTCCCACTCTTTATGATTAAAAGTTGTTATTTTGAACATATGATATCAACATCAAATTTGTTTATATGTTTTCAAAATGAAATATATTCTTACAATTGGTATCAAAATTTGTGTTTAGACATTCAAAATTTGTTATGTTGTTTTACAATTGGTAATTTGTTATGTTTAATTACAATTTGTATCTCAAAATGTTGTTTAAAGAAAATATTCAAAGTTTTGATTTGTATTTCCTATATGCAAGGAGAGCTTAACATCTCTCTTACATATAGATTCATGTTGAGTATATTATAAATTGAGGAGCTTGACAACTCTTCTTTATATGATATACGTGTGTAGGGGGAGCTTCACATCTCCTCTTATGCATTACATAATATGTGTTATGTGAATTGGGGCTTGTCATCCCTTCTTCATGTAATGCATATGTGTAGGGAAGCTAACTTAGCGTCTTCCTCTTCATGAATGTATATAGCATATAACATATATTGATCCTTGTTTATTGGTATCAAGATGCTTCATTGACATACTTTTAATTGATATCTTGTTTGTAGTCACCCCTTATTGACTTTGTTTTTGTTTTAGACAAAAAGGGGGAGAACATTGTTTGCATTGTTTTGATTGACAAAAAGGGGAAGAAAGATTTTTACCCCTCATTTTATCTATGGTTTTGATTGTTTACCCCTTTGTTGATGATTGACAAAAAGGGGGAGAAGTATTTGAGTTTTATATGCATGCTTATGTTTTATATGCATATATTATGTTTTAATATCAAGAATATTAAGTTTAATTGTTTATTAAGTTTAATTGGTATCCAAAGCTTGCTTTGTAATTGTTGTAATTGGTATCTAGAGCTTGCTTTGTTTTGGATATTCCATGTGGTATCTAGAGTTTTTATTGTTTATGCATTATCATTCTTGCATATTTATGTTTATTTGTTTATGCATGAGTTAAGGGGGAGCTTCTTTGAAGCTTAACTTTAATCCATGCATATATAACTCCATGAGTTTTGTCATCATCAAAAAGGGGGAGATTGTTGGCCCAATGGCCTTCCACTCTAGTTTTGATGATGATCAACACTCATGTAGTTATGTTTACTAATATTCTTGTGTTTCTAAATTTCAGATCATTAACAGGATATTAGGTTGGTGATTAGCTTCAACAAGATGATTAGAAGCTATTCATGATGATTCCGGTGCCAAAGCTTAAAGATCATACCTTTGCACTTGGAGAATCACGGAGTTTGGACCAAGTCTACTTGAAGATAGAAGATCGACAAGAAGACTTAGGTATCTAGTTTAGAGTTTGTGTTTTAGATCTATATTTGTAAAGCTTAGTTTAGTTGATATGCTCAAGTGAACACAAACACACACGTTTCATGATTTGGTTTTTGGTTTTTCATGAATAATAGATCAAAACAAGTTTACCTTATACTTATGTATATTAGATATGGTCTAGATATACATACATGCTTTAAACTTGCTAGACAAACTTATTTTGACTATCCTATTCATGTTTTGGAAAAATCAAGTTTAACAAATACAAGGTTTTGTTTTGATAAAATTTGCAAGACACAAAAATGAATTGATATGTTGATATATTGTCTTGAAATTTTTATCACATGTTTATGTTTTAACATAAAATGATAAAACAAGTTTTATGGAATTTTCAGAAATGATAAAAGGTTTTTATAAAATATTTTTCCCAAATTTTCTGACCTTGTTTTGTGCTGACAGGCTGGTCGGTCGACTGTGACGGTCGACCGCACCAAGGGCCGGTCGACCGGGCCGGTCGACCGACGTGCACAGACGTGCACGCCTGTTAGGCACAGACACGGTCGACCGGGACGGTCGACCGAGTTGAGAGCTCTGCTCTCGGGTTTTCTCGGTCGACCGGGTCGGTCGACCGCAGTTGCCCAACGGTCATAATTCTGACCGTTGGCGGTCGACCGGACCGGTCGACCGGCAGTCTGTCAGACTGCCAACTCAGCTTAACGGCTAGTTTTGTGTAGGGGCTATATAAACCCCATCTCTTTGGGGATTTTTGCCAAGTTTTTCAAGAGAAAAATTTTCAGTTTTCTGAAGTGTTTAAAAGAGTTTTCAAAAGAGTTTTAAGTGCAAAAACTTCTCATCTTTATTGTTTTAGGGTTTTTGGAAAATCAAAGAAAAATAGGTTTTTGGGATTTTTGCTTAGATCTTCAATTCTATCATATTTCAAGTATTTTCCCAAAGATTTTTCTTTGTTGCTTGTTTCCAAAAACACTTGTTTCCACACTTGAGCTATCTTCTATCCTAAACTATTAGGATCTTGTTTTTGTGGAAAAAGATAAGAAAAAAGAAAGAGAAGTGTTTGAGGTTGTTTGTTGTAAACCTCATTGTTGTAAACACCCTTATATTTGTGAATCCCTCTTCGGTAGAGGTGATCGGGTGATTGTGTTGTGGATCCCTCTTAGGTAGAGGTGGAGTTTGGTTGTGAGCCTCTTCGGTAGAGGTGTGTGGATTGGTTGTTGTATTGGCTACGGGCCTTACCCCTCGATTGTGAGGTGGTTGTTTGAGAGAGGAGTTTGGTACTCCTAGAGTTGTAAGAAATCCTCTTTGGTAGAGGTTCCCTCGGTGGGAGTTGAGATAGTGGAAATCCTACACGGTGGTGTAGGCGGGGATGTAGAGCAAGGTGCTCGAACCTCGAAACAAATCTTGGTATTTGCGTATTGATCCATTGTCTCTCTAACTCTCTCTTATATTTGTGCAAAGCATCAAATTCATATCATATTTGCTTGTGTTGTGCATATTTCATATTGCCTTGCATTTATTCATATTGCTATTCATTCTTATATGCTTGGCTTGATTGTGTGTATTTTATATTGCTTGGATTGCTTGTGTGTGTGTGCCTAACTTATACTCATCCAACAAGAGCTTCACATAGCACTTCAACCCATTTCAAGGGGAATCAAGGGGAGTTAGTCCAGAGCCTCGAAAGGGAATTCGGCTACACTTGTTGTATTGTATTAGTTTGTGCATAATTTGCATTAGCTTTCGCATTTAGCGCACTTAGTTCGCATTTAGTTTCTTAGATTAGCACTTACACCTATTCACCCCCCCTCTAGGTGTTTTTTCATCTTGGTACTAAAAAATTTATTCTTAATGTATATTATAAATGGGATTCAGGTCGCAGTACACATACATTCAAAATATAATCAAAAAATATATTAGCATAGCGATCATGGTCGTAGTCATAGTATAATAAAGCTTTCAATTTTATATCACAAGTGCGACCCTAACCGCAGACCTTAGCATTGCGACCATGGTCGCAACCTTAATATAATATAACTTTCAATTTTATATCACGACTGTAACTCTAGTCGCATTCCTTATTCGCATAGAAATAATCGATAAAATATGCTATCGTTCAGTACTGCAACCATAGTCGCTGTCTTTATTCGTATATCATATGTAACAGAATTTTGATCGTTTATAAAATGCAACAAAAGTCGCAGTCCTAACAAATCAGACTTAATAAAGTAGATTAGCCCTACGACCGTGAGATCAGTCTGTGTATATCACATCTTATAAAATACTATATTAATTACTCTGACCTAATTGAAGTAATTAATATTCTATCTACCGTGATACAGCAACAGTCTCAAAAAAAGAGGTGCACTAAATTAATCTCTATAAAGGAAAGATGTGCACCATACGAAATCTAAATATATAGGAAAAATATTCTATATAAAGTTAATTTGTAGTTCACATAATAAACCTCTAGGAAAAAAGAACTCTTTCGATTCTCCCGTCATAACTAGTTCAATTAAATATTTAATTTCTTTTTATCACTTCTTCGAATACTCAACCGTCACTTATAACACTTATTATTACTGTTCATGTTGTTTCACATTATTAACCTTTTTATAGTGCTTATAACTAATATATTATCTCATATCTAAAAAAAATATTTATGCTCTTCATTTTCATTTGATTTCAAAACTTCCTGAAATAATTCATTTTTGAATCATGTTTTTCCCATCTTCTCCCTCTGAACACTCAAATTTCAACTTCAATCATTCTCCCACCGATCCTCTTTCTTCAGGAGATTCTAGTGAGCCTAATAGCAGTCTGGACTTCACTCCTTTTGACTATCTCACTACATCATATATTGTTCTATCTAATCCTCTTCTTCATGAGGATGATGAAGTTTTCATGGGGCTTAGTGAGGAGGAACTTATTCCTCTGTCATTTTACAAAGACATGCTTGATGAAAGCATGTCCTCTAATGCTGAACACTCGCTTCTTTAGAGCATATTCTTTGCAGGTTCTTCTCGACACGGATCAAAAGAAGAGCTTAATACAGACAAGCCATTCTGAGAGTTTATCAATGAACTAAAGTACCCTCAAAAGAGGAAGAAACCGAAGAGGACAGCGAGCCGGTTGACGAGGGAGAAGATGAGGAAATAAATAATGAACAGGAAGACGAGGAGAATGGAGACGACGAATCTGCTTATGATGATGATGATGACGAGGATTAGGATTTTCTACTCTTCTGATGTTCACCTTTATTTTGTCTTCTTCTAAGAGCTTTTAATCCTCTTTTTTTGTAAAATCTTTTTCTGACCATATTATGTTATAAATAAAATTTACTTCTATCTGAAAAATGATCTTTCATATTTTTAAAACGCATGTAAAGTATGTTTTCTTTCATGCATCGCAGTAATCACAGGACTTTTGAGTGGTTTTCTTAATACTGCTACAATAGTCGAGGACCTAATATATTGCACGCAAATATTATTATCATACGATAAGAAATATAATGGTTTACTAAAAATAAATGTAAGTCGTTTATTAAGAAGTTAACTATGGTCACTCTGTGATTATAAATAAATAGTTATTATTTTTGTATCTCAACTGGGATAATGGTCGCAGCACTCAGATAATAATTACTCTGAACTAATAGAACTGTGATTATGGTCGTAGTCCATGATTAACTATATTTATATATGAAACTGCGAACATGGTCGCTGTCCTGACAAAAATAGTTCGATCGTTGTGCTTTTAATAAAGTTAAAACAACGACCATGGCCGCAATCCAAAATTTAACTATATAAATAGATGATACTGCGAACATGATTGCAATCCTCTCAAATTAGTATATTTCACTGTATATCATAAATTAAAAACTGCGACTACAGACACAGTGTATAACACAAATACAAAGTCCTTCTCGTGCATGAAAAAGAGACAACAATCACAGTGAAGAACAAATATTAAAATCATAAGTAAACTGTGAGTATAGTCGTAGTCCTTCGTCACCGTTATTACATTTAACTAAGCAAAAAAATTATCCACAACATCCTATCGTTAAGCACTGCGATCATAATCGCGATCCTTATTCGTATGCAATATGTAAAAATAATTTTTATAATTTATATGCAGCATGAGACAACAGTCACAGTGAAGAACAAATATATAAAATCATAAGTAAATTGCGACTATAGTCACAGTCTTTAGTCACCATTATTATATTTAACCTAGTAAAAAAATCATCCACAATATGTTGTCGTTAAGCACTGCGACCATAGTCACGGTCCTTATTCGCATGCAATATGTAAAAAAAAATCATAGTTTATACGTGACATGCAAATAAGTAAACTGCGATTATGTTCACAATCATTAAAATTCTTGCAGATCATATCATAAAAATTCACAAAATTAATTTATTTTATATATAAATGCACAAATAAATGACATTTTATGAGATGCACATGATACAATCCTATATATAATTGTAGACTGCGACAAAGGTCAGTTTTAAAACTATTGAGAAATTATTTTATTGACCACTACGAGTTTAGTCGCATTCCTAAAATATATAATATATGCGTATAAAAAATTTAATAAAGAAGTATTCAAATTTATTTCGTGATTTGATGAAGTTGCACTTGAAGAGACCTGCTTCATATTCAGTTAGTCGCAATTATAAAAATAATTATGACAATATTGACTAACGTCAGAAATATAAAAATAATAATAAACTATACAGATCCACTATCTTTTACCGCAGGGGCATTTAGTAATTTCAGCTGTTTCAATAGACGAGCTATCCTTTCTAGTATGACTAATAATGTGCCATGTCACCGCAGGCTGAGAGAGACTCTCAGCTGTCAGCTGATATACATATTTCTGTATGTGTATATATATATATATTATATTGATTTGTGTCCTTTCAAACGATTTGAGGCCGAATCCTTCCCACTCAAGTACTAACATTCAACATTTGAATACAAGATCTACTCCATTGAGTTAATTTATATTATTTCAAATATCTGTACATCAAAAATCAAGTGTTTTGAATACTTTTTGCCCATGTATCAAGTAGGAGAAAAATAGACGGCCTAAATAATGAATTGGTTAGTTTAACAATGTAGAACATTTGAAACCTAACAAAAATTGGTTTGTAGGGCTTTTAAATGTTTAGATCATAATCAAATACTTGGATCAAGAATTTGTATATCTAAATATATAGATCTAACCAACTCACTACTTTGGCCGTCCATTTTGCGCCGCTTGATAGATGGGCAAAAAGTATTCAAAATATTTGATTTTTAGTTTATAAATACTTGAAATAATATGGATCAACTTCAATGGAGTGGATCTTGAATTTGAATGTCAGAGGGCTGTATTTAAGTTGGAAGCATTCGGGTTTAAATCTTTTTAGAAAGACACAAGTTTATATAATATATATATATATACACCACACACACACATACTTGTGTAGCTTCAGAAGGATTCAAGCCCGAATCCTTTCCACTCAAATACCAACATTCGACATTAAAATACAAGATCCGCTCTGTTAAAGTTTATCTATATTATTTAAAGTAACTAAAAATTAAAAATCAAGTGTTTTGAATACTTTTTGTCCATCCATCCATCAAGTGACAAAATAAGCACAACATCCATAAAAAATTTAGGTCACAAGTCATCGGCACACTTTCCCAGAAACTCTGAGAAGAGAGTTCTTATAATTTTCTTTAATTACTTTTAATTTTCTTCAAAATTTTAAAGTTTTCCCCTTTGACAATCAATGTAAAAACACCTCTCTCCTATGGTTTTTCCATTTTGGGTTTTCAAGTAAATCTGTGTGTGTTTGTTGTGATTATTGGCTGTGCATTCTCTGTAATTTTGATGCACATGAGAAAGTTCTTGAGAATTTTCACTGCACCTACATAAATTACAAATCAAATAAATGAAAGACAAAGTCAATTAGAATCCAAATCAGCCCCAAATATGAAATCTAAAACAGCAACGGATATGTTGATACACGCAAATAAGTCGATTTATACTTAGAGTTGTCGACTAATGATGTCAACTAGTCGACTTATACTTATGGTTAGTCGATTACTCTGCAAACTCCAACTTTCTATTAAATTAATTAGTCGACTTATGTACAAAGCTAGTCGACTAATGGTGCCAACTAATCGTCTTATGATTTTAGTGAGTCGACTACTCTATGATTCCAGCTCTCTGTTGGATGGATTAGTCAACTAATCCTTCTTATTAGTCGACTAGCCTTGCTTTTCCCACTGCCATCTCTTTTAATCAACCACTGAATATTAGGTTTTTGGCTTCCTACATCATAGATCATTGAAAAAAAAGCTTAGCATAATTTCATGCACATTTGATTATTTGGGTGAATTAAAGGGTTTTAACAAATTCTTATGCAAATTGAAGTTTATCAAACTGATTGAAGGGAGAGAGAGCTGTTGGCCCAAAGGCCCTTCACTATAGTTTTGATGATGATTAACTCATGTAGTTATAGTACTAATGATCCTGTGTTTATATAGTTTCAGATTTCTATCAAGATCTTAGTCGGTGTTTAGCTTCAACAAAAATTTGAGTCAGTCAATTTGAAGCTAGCATGTGTTGATTCAAGAGCTCGCGCATCAAGATCACATCATATACTCAAGGGGAGTCTAGCTCATGGGTTAAGGTTTGGACCAAGTCAAGATAGAGAAGAATATTTTCAAAGAGAGTTTTCAAGAAGACTTGTATCATGTTTGTAAGTGTTAGATTTTATTTTTAGATAAAATGTAAAAGATAGATTAGTTGTGGATTGCTCAAGCTTACACACACACACATAAAATTTATGCTTTTTATAAGAATAGTTTTGATTTTAGAAAATACCGTTTTGAGTTTTGAGCTTCAAAGTATACATCCTTATGTTTCATGATTAGATTTCATCAAAACAAGTTTATATGGTTTCATATGTTTTAGATTTCATCCATACACATTGTTGTTTCAAATGTTTAGAAAAACTTGTTTTGATGTGTGTTTGAGTTTTGTATTTATCAAAACTTATTTTAGAGCTTATTATCAAAATTATAAATATTTCATCTTCTATGTGTATTGGATTATTTCCATACACACTAAGCTTCAAAAGTAATTAAAATATCTTATTTTTGTATTTGAAGAAGTTTTGGAAAAATTATTTTTCAAATTGGAGATTGATTTTTAAAAATGTGGGTTTTTTATTTAAGGCTAAATTTCTATATCACAAAAATGGTTCAAAAAGTTTGTAACATGTATTGATTTTTTATCCACATATTTGTACTTTAAAGTATTTCAATGAATTTATTTTTGTAAATTTTATGTGATTTTATGGGATTTTATAGGAGTTTATAAGATCAAGTTTGAATCCGCTATTATACCTGACCTGGCCTTCTGGCGGTCGACTGACCGGTCGACCGAGCTAGTAGTCGGTCGACCGGGCGGTCGACTGATGTGCACAGAACATGCAAACAGCCTTGCCTTGAGGGTCGGTCGACCAGGCGGTCAACCGATCCAGAGAGTTCACTCTCTGGATCTGGCCCCAGTCGACCGGGCGGTCGACGGGCCAGGGATCTTTATTCTCTGGTTCTTGCCTCAGTCGACCGACCGGTCGACCGACAGGTCAAGTCCTAGGTGTGGTCAATTGGGCGATTGACCGTAACCCTAACGTTCATAAATATGACCATTGGCCCGTCGACCGCCAGTCAACCGGCAGGCCTATCTGGCCAAATTCTGAGCCATAACGGCTAATTTTTGATCCCCTATAAAAAGGGTTCTCTTGGCAGTTTTAGACAAGATTTAAAGAGGGTTTTTATGCCATTTTTTCACCTTTCTCAGAGGTTTTCCACCAAATTTTAGAGCTTAAATTATATATCACAAAGAGTGTTTACAAGAGTGATTCTCTTATGTTTTTCAAAAAGGATTTCTTGAGTTTTTCCTCCACAAATCTATCCTAATTTTTCTTACAAAAACTTGAGTTTTATATTGCCATATCTATCATATAGGAGCTTTGTTGTTGGAGTATTTTTTGTGATCAAAGTGTAGAGATTACCAAGGTATCATTTTTTGTATTTGAGGAGGCAAACTTGTGGGTTCGTGTTGTGATGAGTTCTTGTGGGAGCTCGGTGTAGAGGTGTGGCCTCGGCAAGCTAATATGCTTGCGTGTGTTGTTCTTGCAGGATCAAGTGAGGGACTTGTGAGTCAAGAGTTCTAATGTGAGCTCATTGTAGCTGTTGCGGCACCGAGTGATCTTGCGGGATCGATTCTAGTGAAAATCCTTCATATTGTTGAAGGCGAGGACATAGAGCAAGTGTGCTTGAACCTCGAAATAATCTCCCGTGTTTGCGATTGCTCATCTCTCTCTCTCTCTCTTGTATTTATATCTTGCTTAATTATTGTTCATATCTCTTATATACTTGATCTATCTTGTGCTTAATTGATATACATATTTGGGTTGTTTGTGTGCTCACACTAGTAATCAACCAAGAGAGTCATAGTGGCACCTCAACTTTTAATCTAGAGGAATCTTGAGGAGATAGTTGGAATTCGGCTAAACTCTTTGGTTATACTCTGTGTGTTAGCTTAATAATTTTTTATTTGCATAGTTAGTTTTAATTCCGCATTAGTTTGCATTAGATTAGCTATTACATCTATTCACCCCCCTCTAAGTGTATTTCAATTAGTATCAGAGGTTGGTGCTCTTGGTTTGGGTCTAACAACCTAGAGTTAAAGGTTCTACTTTAGCTAATCACAATATTTATTTATGCACACATATAGATTTCATGACACCTCCCATGTTTGACATTCTTAACATCCAAACTTGAAAAGTTAAGTTGTCAATGTACCTCAAAGCCCTAAGAATTCATGTTTATTTTGCCACCATTAAAGATTCTTATTTTTTAAATGGCAAAAACCTTGAAGCTAATGCAAAAGCCCTTCAGCTTTAAAGTCAACCCTAAATGATGAATATTTATGTAGAGTTTCTAACTTTGACTCAGATTGTGTAGTGATCAGCACGATTTTACATCATTTTTATGCTCCTAACTATCTATTATTTGTATATAAATAATGTTACTCGGTATATTTAATTATATTTTGTAGGGAACAGGTAAAAGAAAAAAAAGAGAATCCGGATACTTTCAGCAATTAAATCACGCAATTTATAAAATTTGAGGGTTGCTTTCCAAATATGTTGCGATTTTTTGGCCATAAATTTAGCTATAGGATTCCAAAAGAAATCATTCAAGATACAACGGAAAGAGAATTCGAAGATTTACAACTTTCATGTTGATAGCTTTCGCTGATTCCTCCATTTAATGGCCTGTATTGGTCATTTAAAAAAATCTGCCTGAAATGAAAATGAATTATAATGTAATAAATAGATTTTAAAGGACCTTTTTGTAAAACTCCTATATTATATAAAGGAGGGTGGCTGCCATATTGGGGCGGCGGTCATCTAAGTTTTAGGTTTTTATTTTTATTATTTTTTTCTTTTTATTTTTATTTTTTGTTTTGTAAATCATGGTAGCATGACAATTCTTGGGGGCTTGGATTGTGGCCAATTTTTTTACCCTCTTCTTTTCTGGCCGAATTTTTTTTCCCTTCAATATTTTCAACCCCCCCCAACCCCCCTTCTTTTGATTCTGTGAAATGCGTGACCTGGGCCATTTTGATTTTTTTTTTTATCCTTGTGTTAGTGTTGTTCAATCATTGAAAGTTGGAGTCATTTTTGGTTCTCAATTTTTGTGCCTCGCGTGTGCGCACAGGGTGCTCTATTCATCAATATGGTGCTTTGCGGGGCCCACGAGCTCATGTAGCAAGTGAGGCAACATGGTTGCATTGTTTGGTGGGCCACATGCTTATCTCTCTCAAGCTTTACTCCCACTCTGCCGCACGCATGCAAGGTCTAAAGAATTTGGGAACAGGTAAGTGGAAAGTTTGTTTTAATTAATCTAGTTTAAGTAATCTGTTGGTGGTTAATCAATTGTTTACTACTCTACTAACTTAGTTTAGTTATTTAATACTTTCAATTAATTATTAAATTAATTATGCTTTATTATTGTTTTGTTATAGATTGACATGTAACTAATTTTGCTAGTGTTTAAGGGAGATGAACCTAGGCTAGCTGTTCTTGTGGTCATTTTAGATCTCGTTCTTAGGACTGTTGCACTCACCGATTGACCTAGAACTTTTAGAAAATTATTTCTAAATCACTAGTTATTTGACAGGGTATGTATCAATAGTCAATGGTCCATACTTAAGATTTTACTGCTTTTTCTACTTTTAATTTATTTAGTCATTTTATTTATCTTTGATGGACCATGTGATGCAGATAAATCTTGTGCTTAGATCTAGTATTCATACTTACTTTGCCTATTAGGAATAGAGATTTCGGTGAGTAACAACATACTAGTATGGAGACCGAGATTGACCACTTGATGCTAGTTTAGGAGATTCGACCCTGGGTGCTTGACTTTTCTAAATTACACATAGTTCAGAAAAGCTCCCCAAAACCTTTGATCAATTCGTGTAGAGGTGTTGAAACCATAAGAACCACTTGTCCTTGTGGATCAATCCTCAAGTGCATCGAACGACCGTGCGCTTGCGGTATTTTAAAACGTGGGAGACAGAAATCTCCCCATCATGTAATATGGAATACACTTGTCTCTCTTATTGAACAAAAGCAATACTATATGGGGAGTGACTTGGATGATGCAAGTGATGCTTCCACATGTGCTACATGGTCCAAGGGGATGATCCCTTGAGGTAAATTCTGAATCCGAGCTAAAAGAAGATATTGACATGCTTTATGATCAGCTTGCATCTTTTGGTCAAAAATTCTAAAAATATGATTTATTAAAAATTAAAAATGATAAGTTGAAGAAGGAAAACACTTCTTTTTTAAAGAAAATGATTCTTTTAAAAATAATTTGAATGTGTTTCAAAAGAAAATGAATTTTTAAAAAGGAGAATATTTCGTTGTCCTCAAAATTAATTGACATTTGCGAAGGAACAATTTATTGAAAATAAATTATTTTGGTGGAAAAAGAAAAGAGATTGTTTTGAAAGAAAATAACTCTTTGAAAAAGAAAATTATTTTAAAAGGAAAAATATTCTACAATGAAGATGATTGTTAATTTCATGTTCATGTCTCTTCTTTCAAAATAATAATGATATTTGTATTGTGAGAAGAAAAATTGATTGTTTGGGCTCCACTTTTGTCAATGTGCATTTAACCATAATAGGTTAGAATTCATATTTCGAAAAACAATTTCACATACTCATGCTCACCCCATGGTATATACATGCACATCATGCTTACCCCACTCATATGTATGCTAGAGTGTATACTTGTACACATTGTAGACGTACGGGCCATCTTGCAAAATTTTATTTTGATAGGATAATTCATTTAAATTTTGCTAATAAAATATTTGGGTTCTAATTGTTACTAATCCCAATAGACCCAAAAAGATGTGGGTACCAAAATCTCCACCTCTTGTGTTTGATGTAGGTGTGGACTCTCACAAGACATGAGAGGTTTGGTGCCTTACTGGTGGATGCATATGGAGATTGAAGGACACATTAAATTGATGCATCACTATCAAGGAAGTATAGTGGGAGGATCACCTCGTTTTGGAGAAATGGATTGGCTACATCGTTTTTGGTAACCATTTCATCCTCCTCCTTTATTTTTTTTTAAATATTTATATGCTAGTATAGTAACCTAGACTCAATTATATTTGTTTGCGCTTAATATTAAGTTGATTGGTTTTTAACTATGCATGTATTTTTGAAAATTTTAATTTATGTTTTCAATAGATTTACATGTGATTGGTTACATATATTATATATATATATATTATATATATATATATATTATATATATATATATATTATATATATTATATATATATATATATATATATATATATATAATGTTACATTCTCATAATTATTGTCTAATAAATTGTAACGCCCCGATCCTAAAGATACGGAAACGTTATGGCGACGTACATACGCGAGGTGAAAACACGCTCACGCGTACGTTAAGCCTCAGTACAGTACATAACCTCCATATAGACATGGGTCCCAGCATGAAATAAGTACAAGATACCTGCAGAAATAGGTCAGCGATCATAATAGATATGAAAAATAGGGACAAATAAGATAACAGAAATAAATGCCCAGGATACCTATGAATAGGCCAGATGAGGAATCTCCTATGTCACGCCAAGGCACTCTCTGCTACTTTGAGAACTCGGATCTCCAATCTGGGCACGCAAACCCAGGGTCGTCAGAAAGTGACCTAGTGAGTGGTAAATGAAGGAGGCAGTAATATATACATAATAATACAAGCACGATACTAATATATAATACATGATGTGGTACAAGTGATATTATATCATAAGCATATAGGAAGCAGTGGAAATATATAAACATGTCATCTTTTGATACCATCACTACCTAGCCGGTTATCATCAGGTCATGACTCTAATCATATCTAGTTTATATAATAAATAATGTTATCTAGCGGTGACGTAACAGCAGTGAATATGGTGGTGATGTAAATGAACATGCAGGTGGCATATGCAATATGAACATGCTACTGCGTTGTGTCTAAATAGCATATAAGCAAGCAAAACAGAATATATGTGATGCAAGGTGTACATGTGCATGAGTAGTATGCCATCATAGGTATCAGTAGTGTAGCAAAGTCTACAGGTAACATGATAGCGTATACAATAACATGAACAGGAATAGTAACAGGTAAGCAAGATCACAGTGAACATGATAGCAGACAAAATAATAGGAACAGTAACAAGTTAGTATACATGTATCAGGCAAGTCATGTGATTGACAAAATAGTAGAAATCAGTACCACCTGATATTTAATCAATCTCTTCCAGTGTCCCATACCACTGGCAGTTCATACTGGAGCCCGCACTCCAGTCGAACCCTCCAAACATGGCCTACGGGTACCATTATCCAGACGAGAGAATGACCAAATAACAAGTGTTCCCAACGTCACTATTGTGTATACTGTTTTTTATGTTATTTGGAAACCCATGGTCGAGGAGTTCTTATCGGGTGGATGTATCCCGTGCATACCCGGGATCACGGCCTTAAACGGACCCCTGGCTGCTAAGACCAGGCCCTCCGCTAAGAGGGGAGCACGAATCAAGTAACGGGAGCTCATGGAGCTAGTGGTAGGTAGCACTACCGTCCCCTGCAGTGGGACTAACAATATGGATCCAGTACATCACCCGATAAGATCTAATCAACCGTCAAGTCTCCCCCATACCCAAGTTATCATTATGATCTGATATGTCAAGCCTATGAATATTTTCTTTTGGTATTTCATAAAGGGGGAGAAAACTCGTAATTTATATTTCAATTGGTATTGGTTTACCATTGTTTTGTTTCCCACTCCCTACTTTATGATATTAAAGTAATTGGTATCATATGCTTATAATGAAAAATATCTTCTTTTGGTATCAAGATGCTATTTGTTTCCTTAAATTTGGTATCAATTTTTTATATCTATTGGTATCAAGTTTACATTACATGTTTTCATTTTGATATAAAATGTTATTTTGTTTCAATGCCTTGTTTTATTTCAAATAGGATTTGCATTTCTCAAAATTTGTTATTTTCAATTGATATCATATTGACTTTGGTTTTACCCCTTTAAATAATTTATTGCTTCTTTGTTTTGAACATTTAGGGGGAGAAGTATTTATTTTCATTATGTTTATTTTTACCCCTTTGTTGATGATTGACAAAAAGGGGAAGAAGAATTTGTAGTTTTATGCATGGTTGATTTATGCATATGTTTTAGTTGGTTTTCATTAGTAATAATATGTTGGTTTCAATATTATTGTTTTATTGGTATCAAGAGGCATGTTTCATTGTTTATGTTTTATTTTAATTGATATTCAGAACATGTTTATATGTGGTTAAGACATTCATTGCATATCTTATATGTTTTATTGTTATGCATGAGTTAAGGGGGAGCTTCTTTGAAGCTTTACTTTAATCCATGCATATATAACTCCATGAGTTTTGTCATCATCAAAAAGGGGGAGATTGTTGGCCCAAAGGCCTTCCACTCTAGTTTTTGATGATGATTAACTCATGTAGTTATGTGTACTAATAATCTTGCAATGTTTAACTTTCAGATATTTAACAAGATATTAGTTGGTGAAAGCTTCCACACATTTTTCACAAGGTGATTCAAGAGCCTAAGCATATCATAGATGACATCTAGCACTCATTGGAGTCAAGCTTGGTGAATCACGGTTTGGACCGAGTCAACTTGGAGACGGCGCTCTACAAGAAGACTTAGGTATCCCTATTTTAGTTTGTGTTTAGAGCCTAATTGTAAAGATTAGATTAGTATGATAATGCTCAAGTTCACAACACACACGTTTCATGTTTTTGAATATTGGTTTTCGGTTTTTTCGGTTTTAGGTTTAACCGATCTTGGTTTTCATGAATAGATAGATCAAAACAAGTTTACATGGTTTAATGTATATATGATTTGTTCTATATACATGCATGCTTTAATTTCCTAGACAAACTTAGTTTTGACTCCTTTATTCATGTGTTATATGTTTTTGGTATTTTTGACAAAACATATTTTGGAATTAATGACAAAAACTATGATATATATTTGTTTCATGTATATTGGATTTCTATCCATATGCATCATGCCTAAATGTTTTAGTATCATGTTTTTTGTACTTGAAGAGTTTTGGACAAAACGTATTTTCTATTCAAAATCCAAGTTTTAGAAAATACAGTTTTTGGTTTTTGGTAAAAATGAAAGACACAAAAATAGTTCATATTGATTGATATTTGAGCTAAACTTTTTACCACATGTTTATATATCAATGTAAAATGATAAAACTATTTTTGGTGATTTTTAGAAAAGATAAAAGAATTTTTAAACATATTCTAATTGAATTTTCTGTTCCAGGCTTCAACCAAGTCGACTAGTAACCTGACTAGTCGACTAGGGCTGAGGTCGGTCGACCGGGACGGTCGACCGACTGCACAGATCTGTGCACGTTTGGAGACACTGGGACGGTCGACCGGACTGAGAGCAGTCTGCTCTCTGTTTGTTTCAGTCGACCGGGCGGTCGACCGGTAGCTTACAACGGTCAAAAATTGACCGTTGGCGGTCGACCGGGCGGTCGACCGGCAGGGTATTTCTGACAGTTCTACTGCCAACGGCTATTTCCTGGATTAGCCTATAAATACCCCATTTGCAAGAGTTTTTCTCTAAGAATTTTTGGGCTAAAATTTTCATTCTCTCAGGTGTTTTTGCTGCAATCAAAATAGGTTTTTGGATTCAAATTGAACAATCTTTTTGGTGTTTTCATTAGGGTTTGAAAAATCAAAGAAAAGGGTTTTGGAAAAAGCTTTTGAATTGAACTTCTCTATCTTGGTTTCATTTATTTCCCAAAGATTTTCTTTGAGTTGCTGGTTTCAAATCCCTTGATTTTCTCCACACTTGAGCTAAAATCTACTATCTTTTCTATAGGATTTTGTGTGGGAAAAGAGATTGTTTTGTGGTTGTTGTTTGAAACCACTAAGTTGTAAACCCTATCTTTAGCTTGGCTTTGTGCCTTTCCCTCATTGTGTTGAGGAAGTTTGGCTATTGGAGTTGTGCCTCAAGGAGGAGGTTGTGATTGTAAAGAGAGGAGTTGGGTACTCCTTGTGAGAGTTCTTGGTGAACTAGCTAGTGGATTAGAAATCCTTCGTGTGTCGAAGGCGGGGATGTAGAGCTGGGTGCTCAAAACCTCGATAACATATCTCTGTGTTTTGCGTTTGATCCATTGACTCTCTCTCTATCTCTCTCTCTTTACTTTGTGTATTGTGCAAATTGCTATATCTTATACTTGCTTGTGTGTGCATCATTGTTGTAATTATAATTAGTTTTTATATTCCGCATTAAGTTTACTAGATTAGCATCGTCACCTATTCACCCCCCCCTCTAGGTGACTTTTCACTATAAGCTTGAGCTCTTGATAGAAATTTAATTCTCTAAGAAGCTAAATACCAAGTAAGATCTTGATCAATATTTGAAATTTTAACAAAATAAGATCATTAGTACTATAGCTACATGAGTTAGTCATCATCAAAACTAGAGTGATGGGCTTTTGGTCCAACACTCTCCCCCTTTTTGATGATGACAAAACTCATGGAGTTATATATGCGTGAATAGAAAGAAAAAACTTTATAAAAGCTCTCTCTTAACTCATGCATAGCATAAAAACATATAAATATTGAATGCAAGCTCATAGATACCAAACAAACTTAACAAAACATATACAAAAAACATAAACATAAACATAACATGCATATATAAACTCTAATTTCTCTCCCCCTTTTCGTTAATTCATCAAAAAGGGTACACAAAATAAAGCACATGTATATGCGATATAAATCTATGAAGAGAGAAGTTGCGAAGTTAACTCCCTCTGCATACATATATTACATGGAGAAGGAATGATTAAACCCTATCCCATATACGCATAGTATACAATGAATAGACGGAGATGTTAAGCGCCCCCTACACACGTGAATGATATAGAAAAGATAGGCCAAGCTCTTCCTTATATAATATACTCATCATAAGTTTATGTATAGAGCAGATGTTAAGTTAACTCCCTTTACATATAGGCAATAAATATCAAAACAAATTTGAAAACAAAATGAAAATTTGATTTGCTAAGGTACCATTTGTAAAAACAAAACAAGAATGTCAATTGAAAGGATAATAGTTGTAAGATATTAATTATAAAACAAATATGGATACCAATTGAAAAATTAGAAATACCAACTGAAAATTGAAAACAGTTTTGAAATCATCATGGATACCAATTTGCAAAATAATTTTGAAATACAATCAAAGATACCAATTGAAAGTTTATATATGATACCAATTGGATAGAAAGTGAAAGCCCACGATACCAATTTTGAAATCTAAAACAATTTTGAAAAATAGATATCAATTGTGATAATTGATACCAATTGAAAGTATGAGCTATTAAAATATTTTTCTCAAAAAGTAGGAAATAAGATACCAATTAAAATCTAAATCAAGAATTTTCTCCCCCTTTTTAAAACAATCACAAAACTAATGCATAAGATTTGAAAAATGATGATATCAATTGAAAGTGATACTAATTTATATATTAAAGCATATTCAAGCCATGCAAAAAAAAGAATATGCTAAAACATGCATGAAACATGCACAATCAATCAAATCATATATATGTATGTATGTCAATTGAAATATCATTCATGATAAAGAGTATACATATATAGATAAAAAAATGAGTATATAAAAATCAATTATCTTGAGAATCATGTGTATATGTGTATCCTCATTGAAATCACCAACCTACATACACATCTCAAGAAATAGCCATTTAAGAAAAACAAGACATGATCACCCAACCAACCTTCCACTAAGGCTAGAAGTTTTCAAATAATAATTTTGAAAATAGTTGAGTACAAATTGAAAACTAGCACCGAGTGAAGAATGAAAGAACTAATTTAAAATATTTATAAAAATTAGTTCAAAATTCTTCAAATATAAACCAAATTATGTGTATCCCATGAAAATTGTAATCACACAAGAATGACACCCAAAGTATATAAAGCACACAAATGCTCATGAATCTAAAATTATGAGTAAAAAAAGATATAGAGTGTACAAGAGTCATGTAAATAACATTTTCCTTAAGATAAAGTAATGAAGCTCAATTTCATTAAAACCTATATGAAATTCTTTTTCATAAACATGAAAATATGAGTTATGAAAAATTCTATTTTCATCAAAAACTATTCATGAATTCCATAGAAGTTGTAAAAAAAAATTTAAAGATATATGTAAAATTTGTAAAAACAAAATCATACATATATATATCCAAACATGAAATGAATATATATAGAATATATGACACTCAAGGATACAGTATGTATGTCATGTAGTTTTAACACTATTTGCACATACATGAAGCAAAAATATTCCTATAGAGAATCAAAGTATGTACAAGTGTAATATCAATACAAATTATTAAAATAAAAGAGTGTATGTACAAATGCAAGAATTATCAAAAATTAGGTCATATAAGTACAATAAAACATGCAATGAGTACATATAAGTAATGTAACATGTAAAGTATAAGAATCAAGTGTAACTCACGAATTGTACATATTACAAGTTTTAACAAAAATTACATTTAGACATGTAACCAAAACATGATTAGCATAAAAACACCAAAACATGATTGAGAACTAAAATAATCATGAGTGTAAATGCAATGGTCATCAAAAATAGGATATACACACATACCTAAATAATATTTGAGAACACAAAAGATATGAATCAATTTTGCATAAAATCATGAGTGTATCTCAGAGAGTGTGTGTGTGTGTGTATCACAAGTTCTAATAAGCATTACATTTAACAAGTAACCCTAAACGTATAAAACATTATATGCTAAAATCATTCAATTTATAAGCATATATATAAACATAACATGGAGGATAGAAATAGTTACCAAACCAAAAGAACTAGTTCTATTTCTTTAAAAACATGGTGGTCCTCCCACCAAAAATCCTTGATAGTGTTTTCATTTATAGTTATGTCCGCCAAGCTCAAATGTATCCACCAACAAGACACCAAGTCTCTCACATCTTATGAGAGCCTATATAAAAAATAATATGAGTGAATTTTGGTACCCATATTTTCTTGGGTCCTTGGGGGTTAGTACCTCTTCTAACACAAACATTCTTACTTGCAAAATTAGAAACATTTAAGCTATCATAACAAAATTTTATAAGGTGGCCTTTTCGACCGCAATGTGTACATGTGTGACTCTAGCATACATAGTGGCATGTGTGTGAATATGGTGTGCTTGTGTATCCATGGAGGTGTACATGCATATATGGAGCATGTTTCTTGCGAAACATGGATTCCAATCTTTTGTTGTCAACGATACATTGGCTCAAAGTAGAACCCAAACAATCAATATTTTTCTTTAAAACACAAATATCATTTTCAATAGTAGGAGAAGAAACAACATGAGCATAAGAAATAAAATTCTTTTTCACTTTGACAATAGAAATAAAAATATTTTTTCCAACTAAAGTTTCAAAGAATCTCTTCCTATAGAAATACAATCTATTTCTTTAGAAATCAAAACAATTTTGCTTTTTAAAGAATTATTTTCTTTTAAAAAAAATTTGTTTTTCAAAGAGTAAAGTCAAGTTTTGAGGATAAATTATCATTTTCCTTTAAAACAAAATCAAGTTGAGCTTTCAGGGAATTCTTTTAATTCAAAATCACATCTTTTTCTTCTAAGACACAATCTAGTTTAGAAGATAAAAGCTTTTTTTTTTCAAATTCAAACTCTTATTTTTTAACAATTTATATTTTTTCAATAAATCTTCACAAAACAAGGAAAGTTTTTCATTCAACATACGTGCATCTATACTATCATCATTAGATGTACTAGCACATAATGGGATTCCGAATTTACCTCAAGGGAGTTATTCTCTTGAACCTGAAGCAAACTTAGTCAGAATCATCTTCACTAGATTCTTTCTCCAAATCGTTTAAATCTTGTCCTTCAAGAGAGATCAATGTGTTCCATACTACAAAAATAGAATCACAATGAGAAATCATAGAAAGATGAGTATTGCTAAGTATTTGCTTTAGTGCAATCATGATTAGTTCATTAGCCTCTAAATATTTGTCATTTGCAAAATAGGATTTTTTAGTGGTGGTAATATAAACATTTAATCCTAAGGTTTTAAGATATGAACTCATTTTAAATTTTCATATGTCAATATTAGAAACATCAAATATAGGTGAAGCAAGATAATTCATGAGTGTGTGAAGCAAATATGAATATGTAAAGCAATATTTGATTAGCAAATATAGGATCAGTCCTAAGTTGTTAAACTGAATATTAGGAGCACTAGCTCTGATATTAATTAAAAGTACACGAAGAGAGGGATGAATAGGTGTACTGCTAATCTAATGGTAAATAATGTGAAATTAAAACTTTTACACTAACACAATAGATATCCAAAGAGTGAGCCGAATTCCCGGCGAAGGGCTCTAAAACTTCTCCTTAAAATTCCTCTAGATTAAGAGTTGAGGTGCTTAAATAACTCTCTTAGTTCAATACAAGAGTAAGCACACAAACAATATCAAGTATGAATAAGTGAACAATAATAATAATGTGAGATATAAAGAGAGTAAAGTCTACAGAGATAGCCAAATGCAAACACAATATGTTTCGAGATTCGAGCACCATGCTCTACATCCTCGCCTTCACTGCGTGAAGGATTTCTATAATCTCTACTAAGAAACTCCACAAAAGATAAAAACCTAATCCTCTACACAAGAGGTGGCACAAAGCCAAGGGCACAAAGCTTATACACAAAGCAATCATCTCTATACAAGAGGGAAGGCACAAATCCAAAGCACAAAGTAAAAGGGAATGGTTACAAGAAAGAACACCAAAAATGCCTCTTACAATACAAGATTCTAGAGGATAGATTTTGCAATGAATAGCTCAAGCTTATGAGAAAATAAAAATTTTGAAAGTGAAGCACAAAAGAAAATACTTGAAAAAATTCTTGAATGATATAGAAATTTTAAACTTGAAACTAGAATTTTCCAAAACTTGTTTTTTTATTTTCAAAACTTTGAAACAAAATAGATGTATGGACTTTGAGCGCAAAAACTTTTTAAAAAACTTGTTGAAAAACTTTATTGAAGGTGAGAAAATTAGCTCTTAAAACTATTGTTAAAAATTTGGCCAACAACCCATTTATATAGGCCAAATCAAAAACTAACCGTTAGGCTCAAACTCAGGCCAGATTGGCCTTGCAGTCGACTGAGTGATCGACCGCCTTATATTTTTAGCTGTTGGGGGTTGCCAGTCGACCGACCAAAACCCTAGAGCTCTGTAGGATCAGTCGTTCGACCAGCTGCTCGGTCGAACTCTACTGCGGTCGACCGCCCGGTCGACCGAGCTCTGGTTTCTTGGGCTTGTGCATATCGGTTGACCAGTAGAGCAAATGAGCTCTACCGTCGGTCGACCATGCGGTCGACCAGCTTCAGCCCCAAAACAATATATTGAGTATTTTAAGACATTTTTTTAAACCTAAATAAATTTCAATAAATTCTACAAAAATATGTTCATATAAATACAATAGAGCATAAATATGTGTGATCAAAAATCACTATATATTGCAAACATGCGAACTATTTTTGAGGCATAAAAATTCATCCTTAAAATAAAAACCATATTTTCTAAAACTAAACTTGAAAATCTGATTTTTTTTTTCAAAACTATTATGAATACAAAAATAAGTTATTAAAACTCAATTTGTGCTCAATGTGTATAGATAGTATTGAATATACATATAAATTAATATTGACTTGTTTTTAATGAATTAAAATATGTTTCTTGAAACAAAAACATATTTTTCAAATATAATTTTGTAAATAAGAAAAACTAGTTTTTCCAAAACTTTCAAAAATACAAAGACAAGTTGTTCAAACATATTTGAAGCTAAATAGTGTATAGATACATAACCAAAATGATATGAACTGTTTTTGATGAAATACTTTTTATAAATCAAAACACAAAACGTAAACTGGTTAAATCGAAATCAAATTTGTGCGTGCAAGATTGAGCAATCAAAGCTAACATGTTCTTTACAAGAGATCTAAACTTACTCTAGACAAATTACTCCAAGTAGACTTAATCCAAACTTGATTCTCCGAGCTAGACTCCTCTTTGAATGATTGATATGTTCTATAAACGCGACTCTTGATACAAACTTGATTATCCAAGAAGCTATATACCAACTAAGATCTTGATGAATATCTGAAACTTAAACACAACCAGATCATTAGTACTCTAACTACATGAATTAGTTATCATTAAAATTAGAGTGATGGGCTTTTGGGCCAACAGTTAAATTTTGAGGTCATAAAGTTATGCATAATATCTATTCAGTGTGACTTGTTTAGCCTAAGTGAGAGATTGTTAGACTTATTTTGTTTTCAAATCTAATTAGACTTGGGCCTAAACAAATCAATTAGATATTTGCACCCGCCTAATTTAATCTATATTGTTTGACCCAATAACGAATTGATCAAGCCAAATGGCTTGGGTTTAGACATGTTCCAATTGCACTTAGCTATGAGTGCATATAAGTTAAGATGTGGGACTCATCTACACGTGTGAAACTCATTTTATTATCATGGGCCTAGATCTATGATGAGTTGAATTAGGATTTCTTGATGCTATATATTATGGCACTACAACAGAAAAGGAATTTACGTCAGTTTAAAACTGACGTTAAAAAGGGTTAAGGAACCGATGTATATCCAAGCGCCGTAAAAACTGCACGTCAGTCTTAAAAACCGACATTGTATACCAGAGTTTTATTATCGGTTCAAATAAGAATCAACGTTAAATCTGAATTTATTTTTAAAAAATCATTCTCGACCCCGCTGCAGGGGTCGTTCTCATCACCGTTGTCAGAGTCATTCCCGTTCTCCCTCTCTAGCCACCTCGACCTTGAGGACTCCAACATCGCCGAGCTCGTCACCGCAATGGAGCCTGCTGGTGGAAGGCTCAGCTGGTGATCGAGGATACTCAGCGACGTGATCAAGATGGAAGAGAACCCATGAAGCTTCTCGCAAAGGTCATTGACCACACCGTGATACTCAGCGCCACCAAGTGGCTCCTCGTGGTGATTCTATCCTTCAGGCGAACAAATCAGCGGTCAAAATCCATCTCTGAAGCTTGCTCTTCTCAGAGCAGAGCTCCCGTTGTTGTTGTGTGCGTCCCACCTTCATCGCCTCCATCCTTAGCCCATCGCTGGAGGATGACGACGGCTAGGGCCCATATGATGACGACGAGTTCTCGATCCCAGACGACAACAACAAGGAAGAGACGAGAATCAAAAACCTAAAAATTAGCAAAATCACACACTAAAAAATTTGGATTTAGAATTAAATTTAGATATTAATTTTCAGAACAATTTCCCAGGCTGCCACCATTATCATCTTCTTGAACTCCTCAAAGTTCACCTTCCCATCGCCATCTAGATCCACCCTGCTTATTATGTTTCTACAATCCTCCACCTTGGCCCCTTGCCTCAGCCTCATTGACACCAACACTGACCCCAACTCCTCCAAGTCGAGCAGCCCGTCGCCATTGGCGTCCACTCTTTCCATCATCCCCTGAACTTCCTCTGGCGTCACGGGAAGCTTTAGCATGTGGAGAGTCTCTTCGGGCTCCTTTCTGGTGATAAAGCCGTCAACATCGCTGTCGAAGGTGGAGAATATGGTTTCCAACTCATTATTTCTCTTTTTCATGCTGTTACTTTTGGATTCAAGGGCCACTCGTCCCTGCTCTTCACTCCGAGTGAAATTTAAGGTGGAGGGTGAGAGGCACTGAGCGCGTGATTTGGTTCTTTTGGGGAATTTGAGAGAGAGATGATGGTGTTGACCCAAAAGGTTATTGGCCCAAAAGGTTACACTCTCCATTTGTTAAGAGTTTTGATGATAACAAAACAAATAAGAGCTATTTGGTACTAATAAGTTTGTTCAAGATTAGTTTCAGGTTTTGTACCATATTTGGAGGCCATTCTTAGCTTTTGCAAGAAATTCTAAGTTCATGGAGTAAAGAAGGCTTATGGCACATCAAGGAAGGAACATAGAAGAGAAGGCTCTAGCTAGGTTTTGCATGGCTCAAGACTTCAAGATTGCTCATGAGATTTTATTAGTTTTGTTTCTAGTTTTATAATTTTATTAAAGAATAGTGATTAGGGTTGAAGCTCTATATTCCAACACACACGTTTTTGCGCACAAGCATTTCCTAGAAATATTCCCTATAAATATATACAAAATAATTTAATACAAAGCCTTTTGATTACAAACTCAATTTTATGTTTTATATATATCTCAAATCAAAAATATTTTATTAGATATCAAAATCTTCTTAAAATTCTTGTTCAGGTTTGACTTTTGGCCTGAGCCGGTCGACCGACCGGTCGACCGACACTTGTTAGGTCAGTTCTGTCGACCGACCCAGTCGACTGGTTTTCTGGCTGTTTTAATGTGTATCCGTGTGCACGTTCTTCGGCCGACCGGGCGGACGACCGAAGACTTCGGTCAACCGGGCGGCTGGCCGACTGAAGTGGTGTCACTCTCTGTTTGTTTCGGTCGACCGGGCGGTCGACCGAGAGCCTGCAACGGCTCTTTTGTTTGAATCCAGGTCGACCAGCCGGTCGACCGAGGTAGCCGTTTCAGCCATAACGGCTAGCTTTTAAACACGTTTTAAATTTGTATTTTTCGTTCTAAACTAATTTAGGGGATGTTTTATGGGTCAAATTCTTCTTAATTAACATTATATGAGTTTACTTTTTAATCCCTAGCCCTCTTCTATAAATAGGGGTGATTAGGGTTATGTTTTTAAGAAAAACAACAAGCATTATACAAAAAGTTTCAAAAGTTTTCAAAAGCTTTCAAGAGAGTTTGGTCCTTGGTTTTTGTGCTGAAGATTCTCTCATCGCTGAAGTTTTATTTCTAAACTCTCTCTAGTTCATTTCCTTTTTTCACTTATACTATTTGAGCTTCAATTCTAACCATTACTCTACAGGGCTCTTGTAAGGGAAAGAGGCGTTTGCAAAAGATAGTTTGTGGTCTTTTGATCACTAAGAGAGAACTTGTACTTGAGATTGTGGAGTTGGGTACTCCGGTGTTTTTGTAACCTCTTTGTGAAGTTATAGTTGTTAGAAATCCTTCTGGGTGAAGGCGGGGATGTAGAGCTGGGTGCTCGAACCTCGGAAAAATTCTCGGTGTTTGCGTTTGGTTTACTTGTTCTTACTTGCTCTTAATTCTTGCTTCAATCACTTACTTTATATTCATTGCTTTATCTACTTGCTTCACATTTTCTTTGCTACATTATACTTGCTCTTCATTTTCATTATTATATTCACTTGTTGCATATTCATATTGTCAATCAAATACTCATACTACAAGATTGCATTGCACACCTCCAACTCATATCTAGAGGAATCAGGAGGAAGGAGTTCAGAGCCCTTCACGGGGTATTCGGCTTCTAGTCTTGTTTTGGGTTGTTTGTTGCATCATATTTTTAATTGTGCATTGATTAGCATTATCACCTATTCACCCCCCTCTAGGTGATTTTCAATTGGTATCAGAGCTTGGACTCTAGGTTTGGCTTAACATCCTTAGAGAGATCCTAAAAATTTGCTAATCAACATTTGCATTTTTCATTCATACACTAGTAAACATGGCCGACAACATCAAAACCCCTCCTAAATTTGATGGACTTAATTTTCCTATTTGGAAGATTAGGATGACTATCTTTTTACAATCTTTAGGTAGCTTAGTGGCAAAATCCTTGACCAAACCCTATGTTAGACCCGATAGTGATTAAAGCACTTGGTCCGACTTTACCTTTAGAGAATATGAGGCTAACTCTAAGGCCCAAAATTCCCTCCTAACTGCCTTGAATGAGGATGACCTTACACGGGTAATACATTGCCAATCCGCCTATGAGATTTGGCAACATTTGTTGGTCACACACGAGGGGACATCACAAGTAAAGAGAGCTAAGATAGATCTCTTGAGGTCCCAATATGAATCTTTTAAAATGATTGATGATGAATCTATTGATTGCATGATTACAAGATTTACTAAAATTACCAATGCTCTTTTCTCTTTAGGTGATAATATTTTCAATGACCAAAAGGTGCGAAAAGTGATTCGGGCTCTTCCTTCTTCATGGGAGATAAAGGCCACCACCTTGAAAGAATTGAATGACAAGGACGAAATGGATCTCATTAGTCTCATTGGAAACTTGAAGACTCATGAGATGGAAAAGAAGGCAAGAGAAGAAGTCGTTCCTCTAAAGAAGAAATCCATAGCCTTCAAGTCTTCCTCCACTCTTGATGACGAAGAAGAAGATGAAGAAGAAGATAAGGAGCTCTCCATTTTTTGTGCGAAACGTGAAGAGAATGTACCGTAAGAACAAACTCAACTTTAGAAGGAAGTTTGAAGGAAAAGAGGAGAGAAGAATTATTTGCTACAATTGCCGAAAGCTCGGACATATCATGGCCGATTGCCCGAAATTCAAGAAGAAGATGACTTCCTCCTTCAAGCAAAAGAAGCCAGTCGAAAAGAAAGCTTACAAAGCAACTTGGGATTCGGAAAGCGAGTCTGAAGACGAGGTGGACACGGCGAACATGTGTTTCATGGCAAACACACAAAGGTAACCCCTCAACCTCTTGATGAAGAAGATGAATTAAGTAAAGAAGTACTTGTACATGCTTTTGTTGAACTCTCGGAAACCTATAATAATAAAAAGATTGAATGTTCTAAATTAGAAAAGGAAGTTGCTTTTCTTAAAAATCAACTTGCTATTGTTTCTAAAGAAAAGGATGAAATTTCTTCAAATCTTATTTTTACTCAAAACGAATTTAGTGCTTACAAAGTTGCTTGCAAAGCAAAATTTCAAAGATTGATGAAAAAGAAATTTCTTCATTAAAAACTAGAATTGTTGATTTTGAAAAAGTTTTGAAGGATTGTGCTTTCAACACTAAGAAACTTGAGGAAATGTTTTCTAAAAAGCACACTTCTCATGCTAAAACTTCTCATATC
Organism: Agave tequilana; assembly: GCA_038442645.1. Lineage (NCBI taxonomy): Eukaryota > Viridiplantae > Streptophyta > Magnoliopsida > Asparagales > Asparagaceae > Agave > Agave tequilana. The sequence goes on along the minus strand of JAVJIF010003142.1, from coordinate 76,155 downwards.
AAAATTCCTCATGCTCACAAGTCACACACTCACTATGCTTTTAAATATGGTAGAGTGTATAGATGCACTTATTGTGGTAAGAATGGACATTTGGCTAAGTTTTGTTATGACCAAATAAATAGAACAAATAATCTTGTATGGGTTCATGATACTAACGCTCTAGAACCCAAGAAAATATGGGTACCAAAATCAAGTCCTAAATTATTTGGTGTAGGTACACACCAAGGCTCCAAGACGTAAGGAGCGGTGGTACCTTGATAGTGGTTGTTCAAGACACATGACATGGGATATCAATAACTTCACAACCTATCAAGGTACGTTGAAGGTGGCACCGTCACCTTCGGGGATGACTCCAAGGGCACTATCATCGGTATAGGTAACATTCAAATAGGTCCATCTCCTATTATAGAAAATGTTGTTCTTGTTGATGGTTTAAAACATAACTTGCTTAGTATAAGTCAATTTTGTGATCGTGGACTTAAAGTTATTTTTGATGACTCTTCTTGCAAGATTTTTGATTGCAAAACCAATGATTGTATTCTCACCGGATTTTGTGATGATAATGTTTATATCATTGACATGCTTAATTTGGATTGTTCTACTAAATGCTTGAATGTTTTTTATGAAAATTCTTGGCTTTGGCATAGAAGATTAGGACATGCATCTTTTGACCATCTTTCTAGGATTAATTCTAAGGAATTGGTGAAGGGTATTCCTTACTTGAAGTTTGAGAAAGACCGCATTTGTGGTGCGTGCTAACTTGGGAAACAAACCAAGTCTTCCTTCAAACCAATCAAGGATATCATGTCAACTAGGCCATTAGAATTAATTCATATGGATCTTTTTGGACCAACTAAAACTAAGAGCTTAAATGGAAGTAGATATGCATTTGTTTTAGTTGATGATTTTTCCCGATTTACTTGGGTTTTCTTTTTGGAACACAAAGATCAAACTTTTTCTCATTTCAAGATTTTTCGAAAAAGGGTTGAAAAAGAAAAAGGTTTTTCGATTTTGAAAATAAGGAGTGATGAGGTGGTGAGTTTGTTAACCAACTCTTCATGACTTATTGTGATGAAAAGGGAATCAAGCATGAAATGTCATGTCCTAAAACTCCACAACAAAATGGAGTTGTAGAAAGGAAAAATAGAACACTTCAAGAGATGGCTAGGACCATGATGAGTGAATATGACCTCCCACAATATCTATGGGCCGAGGCCGTAAACACCGCATGCTATATTTCAAATCGCATTTATTTGTGTAAAAATTCTTCCAAAACATCTTTTGAAATGTATCATTCTAGAAAACCTAATATTTCATATTTCAAAGTTTTTGGATGCAAGTGTTTTGTTTTGAATACTAGAGATAACTTGGGTAAATTTAATGCTAAGGCTTATGAAGCTATTTTTGTTGGATATTCTTCTACTAGTAAAGCTTATAGAGTATTCAATAGATCTTTCCTTACCATTGAAGAATCCATGCATGTTAAATTTGAAGAATCTAATGTGGTTGTTGAGAATGTTGTAGAGATTGACCCATTAGGTGAAGACATGGAGAGACTATCCTTAAAGGACTCACCCACTCAAGAAGAAAAGCAAGAACCCATTGGTGATGTTCATAAGGATGAAGTGAAAGATTCTCAACCACTTCCTAAAGATTGGAGATACGCTACAAATCACCCCAAGGAACTCATTTTAGGTGATGTCTCTAAAGGGGTAACAACTCGCTCCAAACTCCATGACTTATGTGGTAACTTTGCATTCATTTCTCATTTTAAACCCAAAAGCATCCTCGAAGCCGAGGCGGACTCATATTGGTTGCTAGCCATGCAAGAGGAACTCAATCAATTTGAGCGCAACCAAGTTTGGCACCTTGAACCTAGGCCTCATGATAGACCAATAATTGGTACTAAGTTGATCTTTAGGAACAAGATGGATGAGTCTGGGAATGTTATTAGGAATAAAGCTAGGTTAGTGGCCCAAGGTTACACTCAAGTTGAAGGAATTGACTTTGAGGAGACCTTTGCACCCGTAGCACGGCTTGAAGCCATACGGATAACACTAGCTTTTGCATCTTTTAAAAATTTTAAACTTTTTCAAATGGATGTGAAAAGTACATTTTTAAATGGTTTTATTAATGAAGAAGTTTATGTTGAACAACCTCCCGGTTTTGTTGATCATGTTCATCCCAATTTTGTTTTTAAACTTGATAAAGCTTTGTATGGATTGAAACAAGCTCCAAGAGCTTGGTATGAAAGGCTTTCTAGTTTTCTTATTTTAAATGATTTTGTTAAAGGCAAAGTAGACACAACTCTTTTTACTAAGCATGTTGATAATGACATTTTAATTGTGCAAATTTATGTTGATGATATAATCTTTGGTTCTACTAATGAGTTTTTATGCAAGGAGTTTGAAAAGGTTATGCAATGTGAATTTGAAATGTCTTCCATGGGTGAATTGAATTTCTTTCTTGGACTCCAAATCAAGCAATTGCAAGATGGGATATTTATAAGTCAAGCCAAGTATGCAAAGGAACTCATAAAGAAGTTTGGACTTGAAAGCTCAAAAGTTTGTAACACTCCCATGGCAACTACAATCAAGCTTGATAAGGATGACCAAGGTAAATGTATTGATATTAAGTTATATAGAAGCATGATAGGAAGTTTGTTGTATTTGACGGCAAGTAGGCCGGACATAATGTTTAGTGTGTGTCTTTGTGCTAGATTCCAATCGTGTCCTAAAGAGTCCCATCTTATTGCGGTAAAACGCATCATTCGTTATATTAAGGGCACAATTGGAATGGGTTTTTGGTATCTGAAAACCGGAGATTTTTCATTGACGAGTTTTTCGGATGCTGACTATGCGGGTTGTAGAGTAGATAGAAAGAGTACTAGTGGGACATGTCAACTTCTTGGTAATTGTCTTATTTCATGGTCCTCTAAGAAACAAAATTCCGTAGCTCTATCAACCGCCGAGGCGGAGTATGTTGCAGCGGGGGCTTGTTGTGCACAAGTCCTTTGGATGAAACATACTCTCCTTGATTATGATTTGCATTATGATCATATAAAAAATTTTGTTATAATACTAGTACTATTCATATGACCAAAAATGCAAATCAACATAGTAAGACCAAGCACATTGTGATTAGGTATCACTTTCTTAGAGATCATTTTGAGAAAGGTGATATAGATATTGATTATGTTTCCACGGATTTGCAACTTACTGATATTTTCACTAAACCACTTGATTTTGCTAGATTCTCCTTTATTTGTGGTGAACTAAATATTTGTGTTATTGAATAATAAATTTTTTTTATCCTTTTTTGATGTATGACAAAAAGGGGGAGAATAAGTCTGAGTTTATTCCAATAAGTGTTTATGATTTCTTGTATTTGAGTTTAAGTGTTTTTGCAAGTGTTTATTATCTCATGTTTTTTGTTTGCGTAGCTTGCTTATAATATTATTTTTTTTCTTTGTTTAATGTAGCATAATTTGAGGGGGAGCTTACACCTCTCTTTTATTTTTTAACATAGCCTATTTGTTTTGTCATCATCAAAAAGGGGGAGATTGTTGGCCCAAAAGGTTATTGGCCCAAAAGGTTACACTCTCCATTTGTTTAGAGTTTTGATGATAACAAAACAAATAAGAGCTATTTGGTACTAATAAGTTTGTTCAAGATTAGTTTCAGGTTTTGTACCATGTTTGGAGGCCATTGCTTAGCTTTTGCAAGAAATTCTAAGTTCATGGAGCAAAGAAGGCTTATGGCACATCAAGGAAGGAACATAGAAGAGAAGGCTCTAGCTAGGCTTTGCATGGCCCAAGACTTCAAGATTGCTCATGAGATTTTATTACTTTTGTTTCTAGTTTTATACTTTTATTAAAGAATAGTGATTAGGATTGAAGCTCTATATTCCAACACACGCGTTTTTGCGCAAATGCATTTCCTAGAAATATTCCCTATAAATATATACAAAATAATTTAATACAAAGACTTTTGATTACAAACTCAATTTTATGTTTTATATATATCTCAAATCAAAAATATTTTATTAGATATCAAAATTTTCTTAAAATTCTTGTTCATGTTTGACTTTTGGCCTGAGCCGGTCGACCGGTCACTTGTTAGGTCAGTTCTGTCGACCGACCCAGTCGACTAGTTTTCTGGCTGTTTTGATGCGTATCCGTGTGCACGTTGACCGGGCAGACGACCGAAGACTTCGATCGACCGGGCGGCTGGCCGACTGAAGTGGTGTCACTCTCTGTTTGTTTCGGTCGACTGGGCGGTCGACCGAGAGCCTACAATGGCTCTTTTGTTTGAATCTCGGTCAACCGAGGTAGCCGTTTCAGCCATAACGGCTAGCTTTTAAACACGTTTTAAATTTGTATTTTTCGTTTCTAAACGAATTTAGGGGATATTTTATGGGCCAAATTCTTCCTAATTAACATTATATGAGTTTACTTTTTAATCCCTAGCCTTCTTCTATAAATAGGGGTGATTAGGGTTATGTTTTTAAGAAAAACAACAAGCATTATACAAAAGTTTCAAAAGTTTTCAAAAGCTTTCAAGAGAGTTTGGTCCTTAATTTTTGTGCTGAAGATTCTCTTATCGCTGAAGTTTTATTTTCTAAACTCTCTCTAGTTCATTTCCTTTTTTCACTTACACTATTTGAGCTTCAATTCTATCCATTACTCTACAGGGCTCTTGTAAGGGAAAGAGGCGTTTGCAAAAGATAGTTTGTGGTCTTTTGATCACCAAGAGAGAACTTGTACTTGAGATTGTGGAGTTGGGTACTCCGGTGTATTTGTAACCTCTTTGTGAAGTTATAGTTGTTAGAAATCTTCTGGGTGAAGGCGGGGATGTAGAGCTGGGTGCTCGAACCTCGGAAAAATTCTTGGTGTTTGCGTTTGGTTTACTTGTTCTTACTTGCTCTTAATTCTTGCTTCAATCACTTACTTTATATTCATTGCTTTATCTACTTGCTTCACATTTTCTTTGCTACATTGTACTTGCTCTTCATTTTCATTGCTATATTCACTTGTTGCATATTCATATTGTCAATCAAATACTCATACAACAAGATTGCATTGCGCACCTCCAACTCATATCTAGAGGAATCAGGAGGAAGGAGTTCAGAGCCCTTCACGGGGTATTCGGCTTCTAGTCTTGTTTTGGGTTGATTGTTGCATCATATTTTTAATTGTGCATTGATTAGCATTATCACCTATTCATCCCCCCCCCCCTCTAGGTGATTTTCAGATGGGCTTTGGGTGTTTTGGGGAAATGACGTCGGTTCATTTTTAGAACCGACGTGTTAAGTGTTTTTTTAAAAAAAGACTTTATAGAAAAAAAAATCAACATCGGTTTCTTTAGGAACTGACGTTAAATAAAGAGATTCAGACGTGGAAAAGTTTTAATTTTTTGAAAAATCACAAACTCAATATTTACTCATTTTATTTTCAAAATTACCATCGTCTTTTGATTCACGTCAGTTTGTAGGTCAACCGATGTGAAAAGGGCGAAGTGAAATCACAAAAAATTGTATTAGTGTGGGTAGAATTTTCTCTTCACTACTATGATCTATGTTGGCCCAAAGGCTCATCACTCAAGTTTTGATGATGATTAACTCATGTAGTTATAGTGCTAATGATCTTGTGTTTAATTAGTCTCAGATATATGATCAAGATCTTAGTAGGTGTTTAGCTTCAACAAAGGATTTAAAGTCAAGTTTTGGAGCTAGCATGTATTGATTCAAGAGCTTATGCATCAAGACCACATCAAGTACTCAAGATGAGTCTAGCTCACTGGATCAAGATTTGGACCAAGTCAAGAAGGAGAAGAAGACTTCAAGTGAAGACCTTCAAGAGAAGACTTGTGTCTAGATTTGTTTTTGTTAAGATTTTATTTTTAGATAAAATGTAAAGGATAGAATAGTTGGTGGATTGCTCAAGTATCATATACACTCACACACAAGATTTATATGAGTTTTCATAAAAGAGTTCTCATTTTGGAAAAATACCGATTTGATTTTTGAAATTCAAAGTATACATGTTTTTAACCAAAACTATTTTAGTGCTTAATTGTTAAAAACATAGATATTTCATCATATATGTGTAGTAAATCATATCCATACACACTAAGCTTCAAAAGTGTTTAAAATATCTTATTTTTGTATTTGGAGAAGTTTTGAAAAAATCAATTTGGAAAAATACAGATTTTGTTTTAAGCCAAAATTTCTAAGTCTCAAAAATAGTTCAAAATGTGTATAACATGTTTATATATCAAAGTATATTACTGAACTTATTTTTATAGATTTTTATAGAATTTATGGGATTTTATTGTAATCAAAAAGCCAAGTTTTAAATCTCTGAAATACTGTTTCTGGCCTTCTACCGGTCGCCCGCACAGTCGACCGAGTCAGGGGCCGGTCGACCGGGTGGTCGACCGACGTGCACAAAACATGCACGGCCTGCTTGGCTGGATGGCCGGTCGACCGACCCGGTCGACCGCCAGAGAGTTCTGCTCTCTGGAAATGGCCCCGGTCGACCGGGCGGTCGACCGGCAGAGAGCTCTACTTTCTGTATCCAGGCCACGGTCGACCGACCGGTCGACTGCTGGCTCAACGGTCAGAAATCTGACCATTGGCCGGTCGACCGGGCGGTCGACCGCCAGCAGTGAAAACTGCTGACTTGGCCTGCAACGGCTAGTTTTGTGAAGCCTATAAAAGGGGCCTCTTGGACTGTTTTCTACAAGATTTAAAGTGAGTTTTTGAGCTAGTTTTTCCTACTCTATTAAGTGTTTATCTCCACTTGTTTAAGAGCCAAAATTGCCATATCAAAAGGAGAGATTTTCAAGAGTGTTTTGTAAAAGAGTTTCTTGAGTTTTTCACCATCACTTCCATCCTTATTTTTCTCACAAACACTTGAGTTATCCATTGCTATACCTATCCTATAGGGATCTTTATTGTGAGAGGATTTTAGGTGATCAAAGTGTCGTGATCACCAAAGTTTTCATTTTTGTACTTTAAGGAGGCGGACTTACGGGTTCGCGTTATTTCGAGTTCTAGTGAGAGCTCGTTGTAGAGGTGCGGCCTCGGAAAGCTAGTGTGCTTGTGGTGTGTAGTTTTTGCGAGAATGAGTGAAGGGACTAGAGAGTCCAAAGGAGTTCTAGTGTGAACTCACTTGTAGGTGTTGCGGCACCAAGTGATCCGGCGGGATCGTTTTTAGTGGAAATCCTTCATAGTATTGAAGGCGGGAATGTAGAGCAAGTGTGCTCGAACCTCGAAACAAATCTCCCGTATTTGCGATTACTCTTTCTCTATCTCTCACTTGTCTTTATATCTTGCATGCTTATATTGCCTTCATCCTTATATGCTTGATATATATTTGTGTCATATTGATATATGCTTGGGGATTATTTGCTCACACTTGTATTTGAAGTTGCTCTGATACCAATTGTAAGATCACCTAGAGGGGGGGTGAATAGGTGATGGCTAATCTAATGGTCACTTATGAACAAATAATGCGGAATTAAAGCTAAGATGACCAAATTAAACTTCTTTTAATTAAACACTTATGTATAACACAAGAGTGTTGCCGAATTCCCCTTGCGAGGCTCTGGACAAGCTCCTCTAGATTCCCCTTGAATGGGTTGAGGTGCCGCGTTGGCTCTCTTGGTTGAATACAAGTGTTAACAACAATCCCAAGCAAGTATGTATATCAATTATGAGCACAAGGGAATATATCATGCATATATAAGATGAACACAATAAATTTGAATGCAAGATATAAAAGAGACAAAGAGAGAGAGAGGGATAGAGTAAGCAATCGCAAACACAAAGGGTTTGTTTCGAGGTTCGAGCACACTTGCTCTACATCCCCGCCTTCGACACACGAAGGATTTCCACTATGTAAGATCCCACCGGATCTCTCCTCGGTGCCGTACACCTACAAACCCTCGGACTCCCAAGTCCCGTACACACGCAAGTCCACCGACTCGCCGAGGCCGTACCTCTACCACCAAGAGTTCACAACCGAACTCCAACCACCAACAACGAGCACACTTGCCCGTTTCCTCAAATACAAAGAAAAATCTCTTTGATGATCACAACACTTGATCACCTAAAGAGCACTCTCACTACAACACACCTATAGGAATATCTAGCAATGAATAGCTCAAGTGTGGTGTGAGAAAATCAAGGAAAGAAAGCTATGGAGGAAAACTCAAGAATCACTTTTACACACTCAATAAAAACTCTTCCTTTTGATTGGAAGTATTTGCACTAAAATCTTGTGGAGAAACTCTTCTAAAAGTATCTGAAAAACTGCTCAAGAAGTCTCCTAAATGTTCTATGTAAAACAGATGACAAAAACCCTTTATATAGGCTGCCCAGAAAAAGAGCCGTTGGGGTTCTGTCAGAGCTGGCGGTCGACTGCCGGTCGACCGGCCAACGGTCATTTTTCTGACCGTTGCAGCCACCGGTCGACTGGTGAGTCGACCGATCTTCTGGAATGAACTGTCGGTCGACCGGTTCGGTCGACTGGCAATTTCCAGAGAGCAACAGGTTTGGGTCGGTCGAGTCCCGGTCGAGTCCCGGTCGACTGAAACGCACATGCACAAAACTGTGCATGTCGGTCGAGTGCCGGTCGACTGCCGGTCGACCGGTCACTGAGAAATTCTGAAAAATCAGAACTTCCAGGACCTGGAAAATTTGGATTTGGTTTTGGGTCTTGGATAAAATGTTTTGGTCTTGAAAAATCATAGAGTATGAGCATGTGTCATACTACTATCAAGGTAAAATACTTGGTAAAAATTCTTTTGATAAAAACCTAATTTTCCATGAAATGTTTTTCCAAACCTTTATCAAATACAAAAACAAGATATTTGAGTCCATTTAAAAGCATAGTGTGTATGGATATGATCCACTCCACAATCAATATGAAATATCTATGTTTTTGAAATCTAGTATACAACTTGGTTTTGGTTAAAGAATATACATGGTAGAAATACCAAAAACCAACAAATATTTTGTCTTAAAGAAAACTCTTTTCTAAAATAAAAATTCTTTTCTAAACATAAAAATCTTTTATGAAAGCACTTTAAATCAAGAGTTCTAATCAAGAGTGTGTGTGTGTGATATAACTTGAGCAATCCACCAACTATCTATCCTTTACATTTTTACTAAAACAAAAATACAAATTCTATACCTAGACACAAGTCTTCATCTTCTTGAAGTCTTCCCTTGAAGGCTTCTCATCTTCTTGACTTGGTCCAAGCTTGATCCAAAAACTCCTTGGATCACTACATGCAAGCTCCAAATCTTGTTCTTTAATCCTTTGTTGAGCTATGCACCTACTAAGATCTTGATCATGAATCTGTCACTAATTAAACACAAGATCATTAGTAATTATAACTACATGAGTTGATCATCATCAAAACTAGGGTGAAGGGCCTTTGGGCCAACAATCTCCCCCTTTTTGATGATGACAAAACTCATGAAATTATATATGCATGGATTAAAGTAAAGCTTCAAAGAAGCTCCCCCTTAACTCATGCATAATAAATAAGCAATAGATATGGCAATAAAAGCACATGACATGTATGCAATGTAGGAGATGCAATCATATAAATCAAATCATAAATCAAATCTTTTGCTCCTAATTGCAAGACAACATATATGCATAAATACAAATCTTACTCCCCCTTAAGCAAGGAACCAAATACTTCTCCCCCTTAAGTAAGGAAATCATGAAATCATGCATATAAAATCACAAATTCTTCTCCCCCTTTTTGTCAATCATCAACAAAGGGTTCAAAGAAAAATACATCAACCAAATTTTTCTCCCCCTTTTTGTCAAAAACAAAGAAATCAAGGAGGGATATAGACAAATCAATCAATAAAATTTATATGCGATATAAATTCATGAAGAGGAAGACGTTAAGTTAGCTTCCCAACATATATACATTACCTGAAAGAGAGATGACAAGCCCTAATTCACATAACGTATAATATGTCATGCATAAGAGGAGATGTGAAGCTCCCCCTACACACGTATATCATATAAAGAAGAGTTGTCAATCTCCTCAATTTATAATATACTCAACATGAATCTACATATGGAAGAGATGTTAAGCTCTCCTTGCATATAGACAATACAAATCAAAAATTTTGAATTTTTCTTTATCAAAACAAAATTTTAACTTTTTCTTAGTAACAACAAATTTTGAGATATCAATTGTAAAATAATCAAATTTTGAATTTTTGATACCAATTTCAAAACACAATGCATAAGCTTATTATGAAATACCAATTTGAAATATAATTAAGCTTAGCATCAACAATCTTTGTGCTTTAAAGGAAATACCACTTGTAAAATAAGCACAAATAGATAACATATATGTATGACAAGATAATACCAATAGAAATTGATATAATTTGAAGGCATTCATACATACAATCAAAATATGAATATACACAACATGAAGTCATATTGATACCAATTGCAAATAACCAATGATACCAATTGAAAAGTAAGCATAAGTGTATACATCATATAATCTACCATATGAAGAATTCGAACTAGTTAAATGAACTTGTTTTAAGAACTAGTACGAGATCCTTCCATCAAGGAATAAGTTAAAAAGTTTTTCATGAAAGATCAATGAAACACAAGGCACTAAAAAGCACTCTATCCATAAAGTCCATATCAAAAAGAAGTGAGTGTGATAGTGTTATGTGAAACATGGTATCATGAAAATTAGCAATAAAACTCAATATTCCTTAAAATCATAAATTTTGAAAATACGAAAATCATCACAAATTTTAATATATGAAAATCATCAAAATTATATTTCATAGCATATGTATGTTTTGACAAGACATTAAGTATACATACATATCCCCAAAATACAATTGAGTCCTCATAAATAGATTTGCATGAAAAGCAAATGACTCAAGGGTTATCCATGTATATTTTAATGTTTTGGCAAAAGAAACTTATACATGAAATGAAATCACATGATCAAAACATAAATCCAATTGGGAATACAAGTTTAAGAATGTAATGATCATCAACACAAGGCTATACTAGTACATCTAATAGGCACAAATAAGCATTCAACCCAATCATATATAGATTTATTTGTGGTCCATAAGGTGTACAAGTATAAATCCAAGTGTTGACAAATACTAACATCTAAACTAATATTCAATACAATGTAGCATCAAAAATTTTGAAATCACAAAAGAATTTATCCATAAAAATAGAATTATGTGCAATACTTGAAGAATAGATAACTAGTTTAAATAAATTTTTGACAAACTAGTTAAAGATCCTTCATAAATAAAAAATCATATGTTTTTCATGAATAATACTAAATACATAAAAGTTCAAGCACTCATATTCCATAAAGCTCCAAATTATATATTTTCTTAAAGATAGAGTGTTCAAAGGTTATGTAAATAGTATCTACATGAAAATAGTCATAGAAGTCCAAATCAAATCATGACTAAAATTTTTATTTAACAACACACAAAAATCATTTGTATCAAAACAAATCATCAAAAAAAAAAAAAATTTACATGGTATATGTATGAATTATACAAATCCAACAATATGCATACATATCCCAAATATTAAAAGAGTCTATTAAATGTTTGCATGAAGGCAAGAGACTCACGGGTATACATGTATATTTATTAGATTTGAATTAAGCATGCATATACATGAAGTAAATCACAAAAATTGGCAAAACATGTATAAAAGAGAATCATCAAAACTAGATTATACACATACATAGAGTGGATACAAGTGAGCATGAAGTTCAATCATATATGAGTCAATTGTAATTCACTATTTGTATATGTATACATACAAGTTTGATATATTCTACATCTAAGCATGTAAATACCACATGAAGCACAAATCAAACAAAAACATGAACATGCTATGAATGTATGAAATAAGTAAAAGCATGTATATAGAAATAGGAGTTAAGAAATTGTTACCAACTTCAAAGCTCCAAGCATGGTGGTCTTTTCCACCAAAATTTCCTTGATAGCAATGCATCTACAAGAGTGTCCATCATATCCATTGCATTGGCTACCAAGGCACCAATCCTCTCACGTTTTGTGAGAGCCCTCACCTACATCAAAATCAAAAGGTGGGGGTTTTGGTACCCATATTTTCTTGGGTCCTTTGGGGTTAGCATTGTTGTAAGGAACCCAAAATTTATTATACTTAGCAAAATATAGATATGGTTTCTTATCAAAACAATATTTTGCTAGATGGCCTTTGCGGCCACAATATGTACAAATGTACACCTTAGCATGATGCTTATGAGTGTGATTGTGATCGTGTTGTGCATCATAAGCATGAGCATGATGTGTATGTGCATGAGCATGTGGAGTTTGTTTCTTGGGAAACATGGACTCCAATCTAGTATGTTTAAATGCACAAGAGTTCAAAGTTGAACTCAAATTATTCATTTTATTTTTCAAGTTCTTAATCTCATTAGTAGTGGCATGAAAAGCATGATGAGATGAAGAATCATTTTTCTTTTTCTTCTTAGCAACAAAATCTTTTTCTTTTTCAATAAATTTTCTTTTCAAAGTAATATTTTCTTGAAAGATATTTTCTATTTGTTTTTCCACCAAGTCAGTCTTTTCTTTCAAAGTATTGTTTCCTTCACACAAAATACTCAATTTAGAAAATAAGGAAACATTCTCATTTTTCAAATCTTCTTTTTCTTTTTCTAAACATGCAAGTTTATTTTTCAAGGAATCATTTTCTACATGCATGCAATCAAATTTCTTTTTCAAAATATTGTTATCTTTTTCTAAGCATGCAATGTTATCTCTACATGAATCATGTTCATTATGCATGCAAGCAATGTCCTTTTTCAAAATTTTATTTTCTTTCTTAATTATGTCATATCTTTCAAGCAATAATTGGCATAAAGAATTTAGCTCATCATATGACATACTAGCATCCTCATCATCGGATTCGGTATTTACCTCAAGGGGGTCATCCCCTTGGACCATGTAGCACTTGTTGGAGGTGTCGCTTCCAACATCCGAATCACTCCCCGCAAGGTATTGTTCATTTTCGCCAAGGGAGATGAGGGTGTTCCAAACTACAAAAGCCATATCAATATTAGCAACCCTAAATAAGTAATCATCATTTAGGGTACTCTTCAAAGCATTTAGGGCTTTTGTATTAGCCTCAAGATTCTTACCATCTATACAATAAGCATTATTAGTAGTGGCAAGATATACATTATAACCTAGGGCTTTGAGGAATAATGACATCTTAACTTTCCAAATGTGGATGTTAAGAATATCAAAAGTGGGTGGTGACATAAAGTCCATGGTGAGGTGTGTGTGTACAACAAATATTGTGATTAGCCCAAATGTAGGATCTTTAACTCTTAGGTTGTTAGACCCTTATCAAGAGCACTAGCTCTGATACCAATTGAAGTTGCTCTGATACCAATTGTAAGATCACCTAGAGGGGGGGTGAATAGGTGATGGCTAATCTAATGGTCACTTATGAACAAATAATGCGGAATTAAAGTTAAGATGACCAAATTAAACTTCTTTTAATTAAACACTTATGTATAACACAAGAGTGTTGCCGAATTCCCCTTGCGAGGCTCTGGACAAGCTCCTCTAGATTCCCCTTGAATGGGTTGAGGTGCCGCGTTGGCTCTCTTGGTTGAATACAAGTGTTAACAACAATCCCAAGCAAGTATGTATATCAATTATGAGCACAAGGGAATATATCATGCATATATAAGATGAACACAATAAATTTGAATGCAAGATATAAAAGAGACAAAGAGAGAGAGAGGGATAGAGTAAGCAATCGCAAACACAAAGGGTTTGTTTCGAGGTTCGAGCACACTTGCTCTACATCCCCGCCTTCGACACACGAAGGATTTCCACTATGTAAGATCCCACCGGATCTCTCCTCGGTGCCGTACACCTACAAACCCTCGGACTCCCAAGTCCCGTACACACGCAAGTCCACCGACTCGCCGAGGCCGTACCTCTACCACCAAGAGTTCACAACCGAACTCCAACCACCAACAACGAGCACACTTGCCCGTTTCCTCAAATACAAAGAAAAATCTCTTTGATGATCACAACACTTGATCACCTAAAGAGCACTCTCACTACAACACACCTATAGGAATATCTAGCAATGAATAGCTCAAGTGTGGTGTGAGAAAATCAAGGAAAGAAAGCTATGGAGGAAAACTCAAGAATCACTTTTACACACTCAATAAAAACTCTTCCTTTTGATTGGAAGTATTTGCACTAAAATCTTGTGGAGAAACTCTTCTAAAAGTATCTGAAAAACTGCTCAAGAAGTCTCCTAAATGTTCTATGTAAAACAGATGACAAAAACCCTTTATATAGGCTGCCCAGAAAAAGAGCCGTTGGGGTTCTGTCAGAGCTGGCGGTCGACTGCCGGTCGACCGGCCAACGGTCATTTTTCTGACCGTTGCAGCCACCGGTCGACTGGTGAGTCGACCGATCTTCTGGAATGAACTGTCGGTCGACCGGTTCGGTCGACTGGCAATTTCCAGAGAGCAACAGGTTTGGGTCGGTCGAGTCCCGGTCGAGTCCCGGTCGACTGAAACGCACATGCACAAAACTGTGCATGTCGGTCGAGTGCCGGTCGACTGCCGGTCGACCGGTCACTGAGAAATTCTGAAAAATCAGAACTTCCAGGACCTGGAAAATTTGGATTTGGTTTTGGGTCTTGGATAAAATGTTTTGGTCTTGAAAAATCATAGAGTATGAGCATGTGTCATACTACTATCAAGGTAAAATACTTGGTAAAAATTCTTTTGATAAAAACCTAATTTTCCATGAAATGTTTTTCCAAACCTTTATCAAATACAAAAACAAGATATTTGAGTCCATTTAAAAGCATAGTGTGTATGGATATGATCCACTCCACAATCAATATGAAATATCTATGTTTTTGAAATCTAGTATACAACTTGGTTTTGGTTAAAGAATATACATGGTAGAAATACCAAAAACCAACAAATATTTTGTCTTAAAGAAAACTCTTTTTCTAAAATAAAAATTCTTTTCTAAACATAAAAATCTTTTATGAAAGCACTTTAAATCAAGAGTTCTAATCAAGAGTGTGTGTGTGTGATATAACTTGAGCAATCCACCAACTATCTATCCTTTACATTTTTACTAAAACAAAAATACAAATTCTATACCTAGACACAAGTCTTCATCTTCTTGAAGTCTTCCCTTGAAGGCTTCTCATCTTCTTGACTTGGTCCAAGCTTGATCCAAAAACTCCTTGGATCACTACATGCAAGCTCCAAATCTTGTTCTTTAATCCTTTGTTGAGCTATGCACCTACTAAGATCTTGATCATGAATCTGTCACTAATTAAACACAAGATCATTAGTAATTATAACTACATGAGTTGATCATCATCAAAACTAGGGTGAAGGGCCTTTGGGCCAACAGTATTCAATCAAGAGAGCCAAAGCGGCACCTCAACTCTTATCCAGAGGAATCTTGAGGAGATAGTCCAGAGCCCTTCACGGAGAATTGTGCTACACTCTTAGGTTATACTTGGTGTGTTGTGCATAAGAATTTTTAGTTTGCATAAATAGTTTTAATTCCGCATTTATTCACCATTAGCTTAGCTAGTCACCTATTCACCCCCCTCTAGGTGATTCTAATTGGTATCGGAGCCAAGTGCTCTTAATTTGGGTCTAACCGCCTTGAGTTAAAGATCCTTATTTATAACTAATCACAATATTTGTACACATACATGGATTTCATGTCACCTCCCACTTTTGACATTCTTAACATCCAAACTTGAAAAGTTAAGTTGTCTTTGTACCTCAAAGCCCTAGACATTCATGTTTATTTTATCACTATTAAAGATTCTTATTGTTTAAATGGTAAAAATATTGAGGCTAATGCAAAAGCCATCCATGCTTTAAAGTCAACCCTAAGTGATGATTATCTATGTAGGGTTTCTAACATTAATTCGGCTTTTGTAGTTTGGAACACTATAGTCTCCCTTGGCAAACAAGAACAATACTGTGCGGAGAGCGACTCGGATGTTGGAAGTGGAGCTTCCAACGTATGCTACATGGTCTAAGGGGATAACCCCCTTGAGGCAAATACCGAATCCGAGATAGAAGAGGATATTGATATGCCTTATAATGAACTAGCATCTTTTTGTCAACAACTCCTTGAAAAGTATGACATGCTTAAAAAGGATAATAAAAATTTGAAAAAGAAATATGACTCCATTTTAGAAGAAAATGATTCTTTTAAAAATAAAGTTGCATGCATTATAAAAGAAAACGAATTTTTGAAACATGAGAATATTTCCTTGTCTTCTAAACTAAATGATCTTTGTGAAGGAAATACTTCTTTGAAAAATAAGATTATTTTGGTGGAAAAGGAAAAGGAAATTGCTTTGAATGAAAATATCTCTTTGAAAAGAAAAGTTGTTTCAAAAGAAAAGGAAAATATTTCTAAAAAGAAAAAGATTGTTGATCATACTTTTCATGCTACTACTATTGACAAAAATGAAGTTAAATTTTTGAAAAATAAAATAGATTGCTTGAGCTCAACTTTAAACGAATGTGCATTTAACCATTCAAGATTGGAAACCTTGTTTCAAAGGAAACAAGTTTCACATGTTCATGCACGTCGCCCACAACATGCTTATGCACATTTTGCACGTCATGATCATACTCATTCACATGTGCATAGTAGAGTGTACAAGTGTACACATTGCGGCCGCAAAGGCCATTTGATAAAATTTTGTTATGATAGAATTAACTCTTTAAATTTTGCTAACAAGAATGTTTGGGTTCCTTACAATGCTAACCCTAGTGGACCCAAAAGAAAATGGGTACCAAAATCCCCACCTCTTGTGTTTGATGTAGGTGTGGGCTCTCACATGACGTGAGAGGTTTGGTACCTTGGTGGTGGATGCATGGACTTGATGGACAAACATTTGATGCACCGCTATCAAGGAGGTTTGGTGGGACGACCACCATGTTTTGGAGATTTGGAGTATAGTCCTTATGGTTTGGTAACTATCTCTAAACTCCTATTTTAGTTTACATGCATTTATATTTGATAATTTTTAGCATGTTTTAGTGTTATGATAAAATAATCATGTTTTGTGTTTCATGTGGTAAATACTTATTTAGGTGTAGTTTTATCAAAACTTGTGTGTATACGTGTACAAGTAGTAAGCAACATTTGATTCATATACCTTTGCACTTCATTACTCATTTGTACTCACTACATGCACATGTATAGCCTAGTTTTGATGATTCCCTCATTTATACTTATTTTGCCTATTTTTTGTGCGTGTTTTACTTCATGTATATGCTATGATTTGTTTAAAACTAATAAATATACATGTATACCCTTGAGTCACTTGCCTTCATGCAAATTACTTTTTGGACTCATTTATGTTTAGGATATGTATGTATATTGTTAAGTTTTGGATAAAAATATACATATACCTAGAAGTTTGTTTTTAGATGAAAAATGAATTTTCATGATTTTCACTTGTTTGATGTTTTGAACTTTATTGCTTAGTTTCATGACAATGCTATTCACATGTTGCTTGTGCACTCACACTTCATTTGTTTACTCATGACATTATTTTTATGAGAACCTTTGTGCTTTATAGATTTCGAGTGTCAACTCCTATGTATTTAGTATGTTTCATGATATACATATGATTTGTTTTCATGTTTGAAGGATTTTTAACTAGTTTTTTAAAATTGCTTTAACTAGTTATGTATTCTTCATTTGGTAGTGTTTTCACAATAAAAATATTTTCAAACATTAGTTTTTGAAAACCCCCACCAACTCCTATAAGGGCGGACGGATGGGCGACCATGCCTTGTATGCCTTATTGAAAATCTTTTATCTTGCTCATGAAAAGGGTAGATTATTATGAGTTATACACTTATTTCACATCATATTTTCAATTGGTATCACAATAGATATTTTTTGTATATACTTATATTTTATTTTCTATATATGTATGCTCACATTTCTAGTAATATCAATTTCTATTGGTATTTTCATTTTCATACATATATATGATTTGTTTGTACTTGATTTACAAGATATTTACATTTTTAAAGCACAAAGTCTGTTTATGCTATACTTGATTTAAATCTTGTTTTCAATTGGTATTTCAATTGGTATTTTAATAAGCTTATGCATTATTTTCAATTGATATGTTTGTTGATATCAAAATTTATAATATACTTTAATTGGTATCAATATGTTTCGAATTCCAATTAGGCTTAAATTTCAATTGATATCACAAATATTTTACCTATTTGGCATCAAAATTTATCATGTATTTCAATTGGTATCAAAATTTAATTTAAATTTAAATTGGTATCAAAATATGAAATAATTTCTTTCTTTGATATCAAATTGTAAAAATGTTTCAATTTTAATTGGTATCACAAATTTCCTATTTCATATGGTATCAAAATCTTGTGATATCTCAAATTGATTTGTTGATTTAAGAAAAATTCAAAATTTGTATTGTTTATTTACAATTGGTATCTTAAAATTTTGTTTATGTACAAATGATATCTCAAAATTTGTTTTAGTATTATAAAAATTTGTGTTAAGAATATTTTGATATGTATTGTCTATATGTAAGGGGAGCTTAACATCTCTTCTATATATACATTCATGTTGAGTGTATCTTATAATGAGGAGGTTGACATCTCTTCTTTATGTGATACACGTGTGTAGGGGGCTTAACATCTCCACTTATGCATTGTATATTATGTGTTATGTGAGTTAGGGCTTGTCATCCCTTTCTTCATGTAGTGCATGTATGCAGGGACGTTAACTTAGCGTCTTCCTCTTCATAAATGTATATTGCATATATATCCTTATGATTAATTTATTTTATTTTACCCCTTTATTGATGATTGACAAAAGGGAGAGAAAAAGTTTGAGTTTATATATGCATATTTGAGTTTTTGCATATATTGAGTTTATGCATGTTGTGTTTTACAAAATGGGGAGAATGATTTTGAAAGTTTAAAAAAGGGGGGGAGAAGGTTTTTGGAAAAAGAATTTTGGATGTTTGCATGTTTCTCTCACCTTATTGATGCATATATATTTATTTAGTTTTATGTTCTTCATTGTCATATCTATGTGTTTATTGTAATGCATGATTTAAGGGGGGAGCTTCTATGATGCTTAACTTTAATCCATGCATATATAACTCCATGAGTTTTATCATCATCTAAAAGAGGAAGATTGTTGGCCCAAAGGCTCATCACTCTATTTTTTATGATGATTAACTCATGTAGTTATAATACTAATGATCTTGTGTTTAATTAGTCTCAGATATATGATCAAGATCTTAGTAGGTGTTTAGCTTCAACAAAGAATTTAAAGTCAAGTTTTGGCGCTAGCACGTGTTGATTCAAGAGCTTATGCATCAAGACCACATCAAGTACTCAAGAGGAGTCTAGCTCATTGGATCAAGGTTTGGACCAAGTCAAGAAAGAGAAGAAGCTTCAAGTGAAAACCTTCAAGAGAAGACTTGTGTCTAGGTTTGTTTTTATTAAGATTTTGCTTTTAGATAAAATGTAAAGAATAGAATAGTTGGTAGATTTCTCAAGTATCATATACACTCACACACAAGATTTATATGAGTTTTCATAAAAGAGTTCTCATTTTGAAAAAATACCAGTTTGATTTTTGAAATTCAAAGTATACATGTTTTTAAGCAAAACCATTTTAGTGCTTAATTATAAAAAACATAGATATTTCATCATATATGTGTAGTGGATCATATCCATACACATTAAGCTTCAAAAGTGTTTAAAATATCTTGTTTTTGTATTTGGAGAAGTTTTGAAAAAATCAATTTAGAAAAATACAGATTTTGTTTTAAGCCAAAATTTCTAAGTCTCAAAAATAGTTCAAAATGTGTGTAACATGTTTTGATTTTTTTACTCAAACATGTTTGTATATCAAAGTATATTACTGAACTTATTTTTGTAGATTTTTATAGAATTTATGGGATTTTATTGTAATCAAAAAGCCAAGTTTTAAATCCCTGAAATACTGTTTCTGGCCTTCTGTCGGTCGCCCGCACGGTCGACCGAGCCAGGGGTCGGTCGACCGGACAGTTGACCGACGTGCACAAAACGTGCACGGCCTATTTGGCTGAGGGCCGGTCGACCGACCGGGTCGACCGCCATAGAGTTCTGCTCTCTGGAAATGGCCCCGGTCGACCGGGCGGTCAACCGGCAGAGAGCTCTGCTCTCTGTATCCAGGCCACGGTCGACCGGCTGGTCGACCACTGGCTCAACGGTCAGAAATCTGATCGTTGGCCGATCGACCGCCAACAGTGCAGACTGCTGACTTGGCCTGCAACGGCTAGTTTTGTGAAGCCTATAAAAGGGGCTTCTCTTGGACTGTTTTCTACAAGATTTGAAGTGGGTTTTTGAGCTAGTTTTTCGTAGTCTATTAAGTGTTTATCTCTACTTGTTTAAGAGCCAAAATTGCCATATCAAAAGGAGAGATTTTCAAGAGTGTTTTTTAAAAGTGTTTCTTGAGTTTTTCACCATCACTTCCATCCTTATTTTTCTCACAAACACTTGAGCTATCCATTGCTATACCTATCCTATAGGGATCTTTGTTGTGAGAGGATTTTAGGTGATCAAATTGTCGTGATCACCAAAGTTTTCATCTTTGTACTTTGAGGAGGCGGACTTGCGGGTTCGCGTTGTTTCGAGTTCTAGTGAGAGCTCGATGTAGAGGTGCGGCCTCGGCAAGCTAGTGTGCTTGTGGTGTGTAGTTCTTGCGGGAACGACTGAAGGGACTAGAGAGTCCAAAGGAGTTCTAGTGTGAACTCACTTGTAGTGTTGCGGCACCGAGTGATCTGTTGGGATCGTTTTTAGTGAAAATCCTTCATAGTGTTAAAGGCGGGGACGTAGAGCAAGTGTGCTCGAACCTCGAAATAAATCTCCCGTGTTTGCGATTGCTCTTTCTCTATCTCTCACTTGTCTTTATATCTTGCATGCTTATATTGCCTTCATCCTTATATGCTTGATATATATTTGTGCTCATATATTGATATATGCTTGGGAATTGTTCGCTCACACTTGTATTCAACCAAGAGAGCCAAAGCGGCACCTCAACTCTTATCCAGAGGAATCTTGAGGAGATAGTCCAGAGTCCTTCACGGGGAATTCGGTTACACTCTTAGGTTATACTTGGTGTGTTGTGCATAAGAATTTTTAGTTTGCATAAATAGTTTTAATTCCGCATTTATTCACCATTAGATTGGCTAGTCACCTATTCAACCCCCCCTCTAGATGATTTCAATCTATTCTCTCTCTTGAAGGCCTCTCATCTCCTCTAAGGATCAAGAAGGGAACTTACTAGTTTGAGAGAAGAATCTCCTCCATCAACTCCGCGTCCTCTAGATCATGCAACTTTCGGTATCTTCTTCGTGATGCAATCTGCTATACCTAAACTCTATTTCCTTTTGATCTTGATTACCGTTTAAAATAATATTTAGATCAACAATGATGGCATAGCTTCTCCTGGGAAAGACTCAATTGCAGAGTGATCTTTTATCACCCACCTCTAGCTGATTTACACTCTTCTTCCTCTGTGGAGCTTCTCTTCTGTTTTAGCTTTTCTGTTTTAGTTCACCTGTAGTTTTCAGGTTTTAGACTGTGTCTATAACATTGATTCATTAAACACTCTTTAGTGAAATGTAGGGGAGACTTTCTCCACCTTTTACCCTAAAAAACACCTCCAATCCCTATGTTAGAATCTAATTGATTAGATATGGATAAATACTTTTATTAACATTCTTTCAACCTACACATTTTTTCACACAAGAGTATAATACATGTGGGTTCTCGTAATATCATTCATGGATCTTGTGTAGAGAAATGTGTGTGTTGTAAAGTGTTTTTTTTATATATGTTCATCAGGACTTTGGCACTTAGGAATCATACTGTACTCATTATCCAGAAGTTTGGAGCTTCACGACTTCATTTCAAGATTCGAGACTCAAGAATCAAGGAGTTTAAACTTTGATCATTAGTACGACTAAAAACTACTGGTGGAGTGCAGTATTTAGGACTTATCTCGCTGTGCAGTTTTGTTTTGAAAAAAATAATAAATAAAAAGATAATATTTACTAAGATATAGGCATCTAAGTAGCAATTGGTGGTTCCAAATCTTTTTTCCTGAAATATAGATCAGTCTGCATTTTTCAGAGGCAAAAAGATTTCTTGGAAAATACCATCTTCAATTTGCCTACATTGATAGCATAAAGAGAATTGCTTTTAGGTCCCCAGAGAGTTTGAATGGTGTTAAAATATCACCTAATATAGGATTTAATTAATCCAAGTCCTGGGTACACTTTGCGTAGGCACGTGGGCCTTCAGCTCTATTTGAAAGACCAAAATGTCTCTCTATTGTTATTTTGTACTACAAATTCTTTGATAACAGTTGTTTTGTACTTTTCAAGGAGCACTTGTTTTGCTGTACAGTTCAAAATTTATGGGGCACTTGTTTTGTTGTCCACTTCAAAATTTATTGTTAACTTGATCAAAATATTTAAAAAAGTATTTAAATATTTGAAAACTAAAAATAAATGAAACAAATAAGTAATTAATGACTTATTTTATAAAAATCATTTAGTCTCTACTATATATAAAACAAAAATTATTTAACATATGAATATTTATTAATTTATTTTTCACTTATTTGTTTGTTTATCTTTTTTGTTAATTTAAAAATGTATGTATTATACTAAAAATTAATATAAATTGTCCAGCTTGGAGGCAGTGCGACAATCTCGTAGGCGGAAGCTCGAAGGCGGATGAATTTATTTATTATAAATTCATCACAAATTTATAACTCGGATGCATATTGTCCACTTTTGAGTTTGTGGTATAAAAAGAAAGGATAAAAAATTGTGAATCATACATCCACATTTGAGTTTTTCTGTCTACATATTAAATAATTTGTCCACTTTCTTAGCTCTTTTGTCCACCATTAAAAAGTTGGACAGAAATTTATAAAAGTAGATAATAATTGATGAAAGTGGAAAGAAAAGAGGAGAGAGAGAAATTGACGAATGGGGACAATAAGGGAGTAAGATGGACATTAAAAGAGAGAGAAAGACAGAAATTGACGAAAGTGGACAGAAAAGAAGTAAGGTGGACATAAAAGAGAAAATTGAAAAGAAATTGATGAAGGTGGAAAGAAAGAGAGTAAAGTGAACATATGAAAACGTTGGAGAGAAATTGACGAAGATGGACAAAAAAGGAGTATGGCAGACATAAAAGAAAAAAGTTGAACATAAATTGATATAGTGGACAGAAAGAGATTAATGTGGACATAAAAGGTGTTATTTTATGTTGTGCAGCATAGCGTAGTAAATTACCTAGATGATCACATGAAGATGGAGACATTCAAGCAAACTTATACCCCAACACTATATCTTATTACTGATTTGGAGAAACTAATTCTCCAATTTTTTGTCCACCTTAGTATGATTATGTCCACTTTTTTGACATTGTGACCACATTTTCTGGTATATGCCACATTTTGAAATATATGTTCACATTTAGGAAAATATATCTACATTTTGGAATATATGCCCACATTTCGGAGTGTATATCGATATTTCCAAGTAAATGTCTACATTTTCGAAAATACGTCCACCTTATGAAATATATGCCATTTTTCTCTTTTCTATTTAATGTTTATACTTTGGTACTAACTTTGAAGCTAATCTACTTAGTAATCAAATTAAAAATGCGAGATTTTTTATTTTGTATTTATCTATAAATTTTGAAATATATGTCCACATTTTTAACAAAATGTCCAAAAATTGGGATATATGTCCACCTTTTGAAATATATGTCTACATTTTGAAAAAAAAAAGTCCACGTTTCGGAGTATATATCGACATTTCCAAGTAAATGTCCACATTTTCGAAAATATGTACACTTTATAAAATATGCCATTTTTTCTCATTACTATCCAATGTTTATACTTTGATACTGTGGTACTAATCCTACTTAGTAATCAAATTATAAATGTGAGTTTTTTTATTTTGTATTTATCTATAAATTTTGGAATATATATCTACATTTTGGGAAAAAATGTCCACCTTTTTGATTATATGTCCACCTTTTAGAATATATGTCCACATTTTGAAAAAAATATCCAAAAATTGGAATATATGTTGACCAACTATTGGAATATATATCCATATTTTGGGAACTTGAATATCAGGTATAATATATGTCCATATTTTTGAAAATGTGTCCAACTATTGGAATATATGTCTACATTTTGGGAACATGACTACCATTTGAAATATATGACCACAAAATATAAACAATCATTACAACCAACAAAAAATTGTACCTAAGTTTAAAAAATTGTTCTCTGCTCAGGATTATAACGAGGCAACGAAGACTCACGGAGCTCGTAGGAGTTTGAGAAGTTTGGTGTTGTGATCTTCACAGATTGTGAGGGCTTCACAGGTCGAAGATTTGACAAAAATTAATATAAAATATAAACAAACAAATAAGTAAAATAAATAAATAAATATTCATATGTTAAATGATTTTTGTTTTATAAAGAATAGAGGTTAAATGATTTATAAAATAAGTTATTAATTATTTTTTTGTTTTTATTTATTTTTATGTTTTAAATATTTAAATAATTTTTTATAAATATTTTGATTAAGTTAACAAAAAATTTTGAAGTGCACAAATAACAATTGAAGTGGATAGAAAAACAATTGCTTCAAGAATTTTGAATTGAACAGCAAAACAATTAAAACAACTGTCATCAAAGATTCTATAGTACATCACGTGGGTCAATTAAACGACAAATGACAACACAAGGGTCAATTAAAGTAAGAGTAATATAGGCAATACAAATATACATCAAGTCATGTATTGAGACATGGGCATGCAAATAAAGAAAACTTGATCAAAGTGCTTTTTGACATGATTTGTTTCTCCATAAAATTTTTGGATTCGGTTCGTGTGTGTGAGCCACACACACATACAATAAGAGAACCAATCTCGCGTTGACACGTGGATTGGAACTCTTATAATCTCTTATAATATGTATGTGAGGCCCACATACATAACATATTATAAGATGATCAATACACGCGTCAATGCGTGATTGGTCCTCTTATTATATGTGTATGTGACTCACACACATGAACCGAACCCAAAATTTTTGACACAAGTCACTCCCCACGTACCTTCCCTAGCATTAAACAGCGAAAGGAAAAGATAAATAAGAATAGAAAGATCACATTTATTGTGTGTCTTGAACTTTGAGTTTTCGTTTCTTTGGTAAAAAAGATGAAACAATAGGAAAGGTTTTTCTCAGGCGCAACAGTTCAAACAACCAAAGGCTAAAACTATTTAGGCCCAAATATTTCAAACTTTAGCCTTGAAGAATAATTTTAAATAAATCTAACAAGAATACTATCCACTAAAATTTTATTGTAGAATCGTGTAGATTTGGATCTAATCTCTGGAAAATATAAATTAATAAAATCATGCAACTCAGACCATATTTTTGTAGTATTCAAAAATATATATATTATAGTAAATCAAGCCATGAACTGAGATACTACTCTTTTTCTAAAATAGTGGGTTCCAAGTCCACCTCATACGTCTATAACTACAGCAACATTAATTGGCAACAAATCAAGATCGAAACGAGTCACGCTTGACTGACACAAAATAAACTCATATCTTTTTCAGTAAGCATATATATATTTATGCCTGTTTGGTGATAAGTTTGAAAAAATGGGGTGACAATGGACCCTGCGTGCCCAATTGCAAGCCTCAAACTTAAAATGGGGATCGACTCCAATTAAGCACTCTCTACTGCTCCCCAACTTCCATTGGCTGCATTAACAAATATTAATAAAGCTTTCACGTAAACTGATGAGTTTTCGTGCGGTTTATTTCTTTTTCTTGCAAATTAGGGCTCATCATGCGCACATTTGGGTCCATCAAGCTTAGACTTTGTGCGTATCTGTGTGTGTATATATGTGTGTGATGCAAATGCAATGAGAGAAAGAGACCATAGCCAATTTAGTTAGATAAAGTACCGGTGGAAGCAGAGCAAGGAAATTAAATGGAGACGGGTAAGAGTTAGCTGCGAGTTTAGATCCTATTAATTGTAGTCCTTTTACGACTGTCACCAAATAACTCATATATACATATCAACGACATGAAATGAAATATATGCACACACAGGCGCACGCAAGCTATATACTTACCACACAAATCGTAAATTTCCCTCTAACTTTCAGCAACAGGTCGAGCAACAACAATGGCCGGGTCCAAATCCCCGTTGGTCGCCGAGAAGGCGCTGCTGGAGTCTCCCGTCGACCTCGAGGCCGCCCTCGACACCATCGGCATAAAGCCTCGGGTCGTCAGCGGGCTGACGACGCGAGAGAAAGCTTCCCTCACCGCCGTCTGCGACACGCTGCTGCCTTCCATCAGTCCGCCGCCCGGCGGCCCTCGCGACGAGCCCACCGAGATGTTCTTCCGCACATCCGCCTCCATGCTCGGAACACCAGGAGTTGTAAGTGCCACTTTATTACTTTGTTGCTCATCATACATAACTTCTGAAAGAAAAGATGGGGGCCTCATTAGTTTTGTGAGAACCCTAGAGGTGAGTAGACCTTCCAATGAAAGTACAAGGGTTTGCATTTTGGTCAGATGGGGGAGTACTTGGCCGCGCGGATGCAGCATAGGCTGCAATGGCTGCTCCGGCTAGCGCTGTGGCTGCTGTCGACGTGGTACGGGACGTTCATCCTCTGCGGCACCAAGGGGTTGTCGTGCCGCTTCCCCTTCTTCCGCAAGTTCCCGGACATCGAGCAGCGGCGGCGGGAGGAGATCATGCTGTGGTGGTCCTCCAACTCCTTCTACCTCTACAGGCTGCTCTTCAGGGGCCTCAAGTTCATGGTGGCCCTCTTCTATTTCACCCAGGTAATTAATTACTCGTTTTAGTTGCGTGGTTTCATTGCAGGGATCACACATTTATTGATCCGGGCTGTACGAGGGGAACTTATGATAGTGCTCATGTTGTGCGTGACCCATCAATGGCAAACTGGGACTGTAAAATCTAACAGACCCATATTTTTAAAGCAAACTAGTAAAAATCCAAACTTTCAACCAACAAAAGAGATTAAATACCTCCCATATCTAGTTTCTATCTAGTTGTTGTTGTTGTTGTTGTTATAATTATTATTATTATAATAAAAAACATAGATGTCACATTGGTAGAGGGGATGGGCCATTTTCATTTAAATGAGTGATGCCCGGGTCTCGTTGCCATCCTATTGCCAATAAATTAGGATCGATGTGGTTAAGCTTGTTGGTGGGATATATACCCCACAAATAAAATTAGATCTTGAAAGTTGGGGAATTATTGCTCTCGGGACCATGCCCAAAAGGAAATAAAATTAAATGAAAAAAGCAGATTATTAACTAATTACGTTTTACAAAATTAATTACTGAACTAATGTATGATCTCTGGCTTGTACGTCTCTCGTTGAAAACGAGGGGAATCCTCATTGATAATTTTCACAATACTTACCTTATAAAGCTTTTTCATCTACTTTTGCTTATTCATCCACTTACCTAATAAATTGTGCTCTGGTAATTTGGTATTCGGTTTTCCTTTTTAAGTTTTGAGAAACAGGATTGTGGTCACCTTCCAGGATTGATATATTTGGAAGAGTTTTTTTTTTTTTTTTTGTGAAATATAGTCCGTAGCTTGGTGCAATGCAAGTGATATTTGAACCCAAGAAAAGTGACACTTACTGGGAGAGCTTTTCAAAATAGATATTGGTACATATTAATTTAATTTCCTTTTTTGCTTTTGGAGAATATATATATTAACTTTCTGGAGGTTTATACCTCAACATGCATGATAATTAAATAAGTGTGTTACATTTTTATTATTTTAATTAATTGTGTTTGGCTGGAAAATTTCAGTTGCAAAATTCTTTGAGTGGATGGAAATTACGGCGGAAGAATTCCGATTACAAAAGAGAGGATGGTTTGAATGGATCTCCTCTTTATTTAAAACTGGGTTCTTTGTGTAGCGATGGAATCTATGAAAGCTTTTTCGTGGGGTGTTGAGAGTTTTGATTTATAGGGGTAAAATTAGCCGATCCTTTCTTCATAGCTTTCATAGCTATTTATAAAGATTTTCAGGGTTATAATTGTCCCCTATAAATCATCCATAATGGGGATTAATGCCCACATTTCGTGGGGTGTTAGTTGACCCAGTAATGGTTGTCAATTACATAAGAAACGTGGGACTTGTTGGACGCGGACTTCATTTGATTGGGCTCACAGTCTCGCGTTTGAGTTGAAACGGGGCCATCATGTATAGGAGACGAGGTCCGTGTTTCGCGTCAGAGGCTTTGTCTTTAGTAATTTTTAGACAGCCTACTAATAGGTGTTATTTAAAATAAATATTTCAACTATTTACTATAAATATAAGTTTAACTCAAACCACGGCTTCAAATAAAGCCATTTGACTTAACCACAATTTCTTAAGAATTATATTTGCATAATTTTAATGCTTAATGATCTATATAAACTTTTCAACATCATGAACTGTTTTTGGTATTGACGTCACATATTTTAGCGACCAACTGTAAGTAAGTTCACCGACTAATCACCACTTTTGTCGTCCCTTAATTAGAGACAAGGACGGCCGACTGCTCATTTTTTTCTGTGCTTCCTTTCTCTATTTCTTTGGTCACTCAATCTTCAACTACAAATTCGAAGAACACCAAATTTCTTTGAAAAAGACAATTGGAGAGAGGCGAACCCTGGGAATTTACTATCAGAGGAGCGCGAGAGCTTGCTTTGCTTTTTTTCGCTAAACGACAGCGAATATAAATGCATAACGACTCAGAGAATGTGAGGGCAACGCTCACACGTCAATTGGTCGCATAGGAAATATTATGCGAACGAATGTTTTTTAATGTTTTGAGATGATACACTTATATTTGTACCCCCATTTGTATCTCGTGTGGACATGTTTGGTAGAAATACATAGAGATCCGAATCTACATCGTACAAATGAAACGTGTTCAAATCGTAAAAGACAAATATATTTGCGTATTCTAGTACTAGTACCTCACGAGTCTGGATGTAACTAATACTGCAGGTGAACGAGAAGGATGAGAACCCAACGTGGAAAGCCCTGGGCTACTGCGGCCCCGACCCAGATCACGCGGCCCAACTCAAATGCCAAGGTAAGCCCGGCGACGAAGAGATCATCATGGGCCCGTTGCACCGGGCCCTGGTGTACATGGAGAGCTCTCGAGACGTTCTCTCCTCGGCCCTCTCCCAAGCGGGACTCAACCTCACAAGCCGCCCTCACCCGAAAACCCAAAAGCCCATCCTCACCATCCAGTGCGACGCCGTCGTCGTCGGTTCGGGCTCGGGCGGCGGTGTCGTCGCCGGCGTCCTGGCCCAGGCCGGGTACAAAGTCGTCGTCCTCGAAAAGGGCAACTACCACGCGCGCAGCAACCTGAGTCTGCTCGAAGGCCAGGCCATGGAGAAGATGTACGAAGGCGGCGGCATCGTGGCCACCGACGACACAGGCGTCATCGTCCTCTCCGGCTCAACGGTCGGCGGGGGGTCTACGATCAACTGGGCAGCCTCCATTCGCACGCCGGAGCACGTGATATCCGAGTGGCGGAACGAGCACGGCATCGAACTCTTCGGCAGCGACGCCTACGCCCAGGCTCTCAACAGGGTGTGCGAGAGGATGGGGGTACAGCACGAGGTCGACGACGACAACCTCAACAATTCAGTGCTGAGATGTGGATGCAGGGAGTTGGGGTACCCAGTGAAGAACATCCCGCGGAATTCCCCGCGGGATCACTACTGCGGCTGGTGCTGCTTCGGGTGCAGGGACGGGCGGAAGAAGGGCACGGCCGAGACGTGGCTCGTCGACATGCTCGATTCGGGCAACGGGGTCGTCCTGCCCAGCTGCAGCGCAACGAGAGTGCTGCACGCCGACAAGGGAAGGAAGCGGAATGTGGCGACCGGCGTCATGTTTGAGTACGAGAACGGGTGGTCGGGCGAGAAGGAGACGTACATTATCGAATCCGCGGTCACCGTCGTGGCCTGCGGCGCTCTCAACACGCCGGTACTGCTAAAAAGGAGTGGATTGAAGAATGCAAACATTGGGAAGAACTTGCATCTGCATCCCGTTGTTATGGTCTGGGGCTACTTCCCACAAACTAGTACTACTGATAACAACAGCAGCAACAGCAACAGCAACAGCAAGAAGAGCTATGAAGGGGGGATAATGACGGCAATGTCGCCGGTGGTGTACAATGCCGGCACGACCGGGTACGGGGCGATGATCCAGACGCCGCACCTGCACCCGGGCATGTTCTCGGTCGTTACGCCGTGGATGTCAGGGCTTGATTTCAAGGAGAGGATGTTGAGGTTCGCGAACACTGCGCACATGTTTGCTCTGGCGAGAGACAGGGGCTCCGGCAGCGTGGACTCCTCCGGCTCGATCAAGTACGAGATGGACGGGACTGATGAAAAGAACTTGAAGAAGGGCGTGGAGAAGATGCTGAGGATAGTGACGGCTGCAGGGGCGGTGGAGATTGGGACGCACCATTGCAGTGGAGACAGGCTTAATGTGAAGAGTGCGAGCTCGCACCAGTTTGAAAAGTTTGTGAAGGAGGCAAGCGGGAGGGGACTGAGGGATTTCTCGATGCCGATATGCTCGGCGCACCAGATGGGGAGCTGCAGGATGGGGGTGAACCCGGAGACGTCGGCGGTGAGCCCCAGCGGGGAGAGCTGGGAGGTGGAGGGGCTCTACGTGGGGGATGCAAGCGTGTTTCCGACGGCGCTCGGGGTGAACCCCATGGTGACGGTGCAGGCCATCGCTTACTGCACCGCGCAGACGGTGCTGGAGACGCTTAGGAGGAAGATTACGAAGAACGAGAGAAGCAGCAACAGGGGGAAGAATTGAGATAAAGAAACAAAGAGCCAGAGAAGAACAAATTGAAAACTGAAATAAAAGTAAAGAAAGAAACTGTAGGATCTTTTTTCTGCCTTTCTTTTTCTTTTTCTTTTTCTTTTTCTTTTTCTTTTCTTTTTTTCTTTTTTCTTTTTTTGCATTTCATGAATACGATTGAGTCTTGTAAAAACCCATAGCAGAGGTTGAGTTTGCGAGCGGGTCAGAAGTGTGAACTAGGTCTCAGAGGCATTTTATACAGAAACCAAAAGATAGTATTTATATATTATATATGTATATTTGTAATATATATATAGTTCAATTACATAGTGAAAACTGTCACTGAAATTTTGAAGTAAGTTGAACAGGAAAAACTATGTAAAATTAGTCGACTACAAAATTAAAACTATTTTCACTGACTTATTCCACTAGCATTAAATTGATTAGGTGGAAGACTGAATCACTCAAATGATTTTAATAGAACTTGCCAACAATAGAGGAATTTATAGATCATCTAGTCCGTAAGTTATTATTGTTTTAAACTGTATAATTCTTAAATTCTTATTTTGAATAATTGATGCATCTGAGCCTTCGTGATTCCAATTAAAATCCCAAATGCATTTCTTTATCTCGATCACGCCAAAGCCCCCACAAAGTAATACCTTTCTAGTTCTTCTTGCTTCTTTTTCCATCTTTCTTCATATTTTTTCCCAAAAATCTTTCTCATCTTGATAACACCCCGCATATTTTTATCATATAACCCCCAAAATCTTTATGTTATCTCAAATATCCGTTTGAGATTCAGTGATGGTTTATCTTGACTCTCAAGAATTTATCTTATCAAATTGTTCTTGTTTAAAAAAAAATAATAGAAAATTTCTAAAGAATTCTACTCTCCCCCTCTTTCTCTCTGACTTTTGTTTTTTTTTCTTCCTCCCCTATAGAAAAGGCATGCACGCTTATATTACAACTTTAAAGGGTCCGTACTGAGACAAAAGAACCACTAAAGTTATGGAGGAAAGAAATTTCAATTTGGGAGGATGAAACACTCACAAATAGGCATGAATGAGCCGCTAAGAACCACTTGTCGAGTTCAGTGGTCTCCGTACATCGTGAAGTAGAGTCATTAAATTTATGCCACTTAGAGCACTCTATAAAAATATCTCTCATCGCTCTTCGCTGATGGAAGATTCAAACCCACAACTTTTTGTGCTTGCTGTAACATCAAGTTTTTGTTTTTATAATGTGATCAATATAACTGTAGTGATATGCAGTATTTTAGATATTGCATTTGTTGTCGTATACGGTTACTTGGGTTTTGGCTTCGGTAAGGGCCATATCCAAACCCGGTGAAATTTTAAATCCAACGCCACCATTTAGCCCTTGCACTTTCAACGCCTGCCATAAGGTCGTAATCGGATTTGAACTTGAGACTACTCATAGCCTACTTCCATCTCTTTATCAATGAGTCAGACTTCATTGCCAATAGATGTGTTGTTTTTGATGTGTGACATATTATGTGTTGCTTTTGATGTTTGAGAGTTTTGATATAAGCAATATAAAATAAAAATGCAGGCTTTTATAAATTGTGCTCAACATCATTATCAGCACATAGTTATGCTGGAATCCCTTCTAATGTTCCCCACAGCAGACCTAATCAATCTTGTCGTCAGATATTGCCTTGCAAAATATGCTTTCCAAGTTGATAACAGCTGAAATTTGATTTTGATTAACTCCTCTTGAAAGAAATGGATTTGATTAGCTTGGATTCAATATATTCTAACGTGTTGACAAGTCTGGAATTCTTATAATCTAACAGAAACGCATGCTTTAATTGTGGGTGGAAGCGAGGAAGTGAAAAGTATGAGCCTTTTTCTTTTGAAAGATGAGAATTTGTGTTCTTTTTCGGTGTCTGGAAAGTAGTTGAGAACTGTAATTGGAAAAATGTAATGTCATTTCCGGTATTTAGTTGGTAATATGGAAGTGAAAGTGAACATGTTGACCACAAATTTGACCGTGAAAAAATATTAAAATAAAAATTAATTATGAAAAAAATTTAGACTGTAATTAGAATGCAAGTAAGAGTTACATGACTACAAAATTAACTATTTTGAGTTACAACTTATTACAAATGAAATTTACATGATCACAAGATTAACTGTAACATCTTGAAAGTAAGTAAATGATTGTGTAAAAAGAAAAAGAGTTTTTTATTTTTCTTTTTCGATACTTGAATGGACAGTAGAAGTGAGAAATAATACTTCCCACTTTCTCACTTAGGGCCACTTCCTTGAATCCAAACAGCCCCATAATCAACGCGCATGTAATCCTTACCATCATAACATGTAAGTTTCTCTCTCTTAAAAGTTTTAAGCTACGCCGGATCACCATTAAGGGTATTCTAACATGTAGTTATGCACGCATCCCATATAAAACTAGAATTAACACAAGAGATAGACGTATGTTGTTCCGGAAAGATTCCAGCCCGAGTCATTCTCACTCAAATACAACCCTACAACATTTGAATACAATATTCATTTGGTTGAAGTTGATTTATATTATTTCAAGTATCTATAAATCAAAAACCAAGTATTTTAAATATTTTTTTCCCATGCGCCAAGTAAGGGGAAACGGACGACCTAAATTGTGAGTTGGTTAGTTTAAAACGGTATAAAATATTTAAAACCTAACAAAAATTAGTTTGTAGGAGTTTTTAAATGTTTAGATCATGATCAAATAGCCGGATCGAGAATTTGTATGTCTCGCTACTTTCGGCAATTTTGTGTTACTTGATGCATGAGCAAAAAGTATTTAAAATATTTTTAATTTATAAATACTTGAAATAATATAAATCAACTTCAACGGAATAGATCTTGTATTCGAATGTCATAGGGTTGCATTTGAGTGGGAAGAATTTGGGCTCGAATTCTTCCGAAATAACACAAGTCTACCTCCTTAACATAAGAATTATAAACAAAAATTATATAAATCATAAAAGTCCACTAACTGATTTTTTTTTTTAGGGTTAAAAATTTATATTTTGAAGAAACTACACAAGAATTAAATCACAAGTCAAAAAAAAATTAGAATTCATTGGGTATCTACAGGAATTTTCATACAATCTATTACCGAAACAAATTCATTGTATATGGTTTAAAAATACTTAGAGAAACGAACCGATAGTATTCTAAGATGTAAAACCTTTATGGAGATTATGATTGTTAGAAATGATTCATGAAATTGAAAAAAATAAAAATAAAGAAATTATGTCTATCGTTTATTTTCTCGTTCTGGTTGGAAAAAAAATTTGCATGTTCAATATCTTCATTGTAATCTAAATTATCTAATAGACTCATTGGAGCCACTTTGAATCTAAACTGAATTTTTAGATTTGAATCTTAAAATTGTGTCCCAAAATCCTAAAGTGAACTATACGAAACCTTTAACTGTGTTTATTACAGACCGACTCCTCTCCTAAATTAACAACTAAATTAAGTTGTTGGGCATCTCTAATTCTTGTTAGGCGACTTACTTTGCTTAATTTGGACCAGACATCACCTTTTTTGTACACATTTTGGTTATGCTAATGCCTTAATTACCACTCTAAGCATTTCATCTTGATTCAATGCTTCTCATGTTCTAATGACACGAGTGAAATATTCTAGTGTTTTGCTTTTACCTCAGCTCTGCTCTGCATTATTATGTGATTTAAGACTTGTGTGGCGCATACTTATTTTTTTTAAGAGCATGCCTATAGCCTCTCTCAGAGAGCAAAGAGAAACTGAGCAATTAAGAAAACAAGCCACCAACCCCACTATTATGGATCGGGGCTTTTGCGTCGCCCTAAAACCGACACAAAAGAGAAACAACGTCAGTCTAAACAATCGATGCGCATCCAGTCATCACGAAAAGTCTAGTGTTTCGTGTAGGGTTAGCTTGATTTTTTTTTGGAAAAATATGTCGGTTCATTTGCAAGACATGTTAAGTTTTTTTTTTATCTTTTTCTTTATAAAACCGACGCGAAAGGTATATTTCGTGTAGGGTCTTTTTCAGAGTCGACGCTATAGATGTGGATTTACGCGTTGATTCTTTTTATAACCGTTGCTACAGGTCTATAGCTTCGTGTGTGGATAAAAACGACGTTGTAACCACCATCATTTATTCCAATATCCTCCACCCACCCACCCAAAAAAAAAAAAAAATGGGTCGGAAGCATCTCTGCTGCCATCTGCCTCGCTGTCGCGCAGATTACAAGGACCACGGGGGACGCGACCGAATTCTGCCCATCAGCCTCTTGGTTCTGTCTCGGTAACAATCACACGCCTTTACACTTCCTACTGTTCTCCACAAATGATAGTTAGCGTCTCTTTTCATAACTGTAGGATTAGCTTCGGATTGGTTAAAGGATAGTTCCATTTTGCTCACCGCGGCCTGGGAGCCATTCAGCCGGGTGGGGCCACTGGGTCCCACCCGGAGGCCCACCGAAATCAACAGCCCAGCAGGACGCGGTGAGCAAAAACATTTTTCATTAAAGGATGGCTTCTACTGGTCTTCTCTTCCTCCCACCACCACCACCACACGACACGCACAACTCATTCACTCAATGTTGTTATTCTAACCAACCCTTCAGTTTTGACTTTGGATCTGGATCCAATTCCCCAAGGCCTCTCTCTTTTAGTCCACTAGTTCTTTTCTAGGGTGGGAGTTAACTCGTGCAGGTTCCTAACACAAGAGCAGTGATGGATACAGTGAAGCATGCAACAACCACAATAACAAGAAGAAGAACAAATTAGATACAAAATTTAAAACAATTGGATCATACGATAATCTATGGCTAAATACTACCTAAAAGAAAAATATTCACCTTAAAATGATTGTATAATCATTAAAAAATAATAATAATAAATCCAACCATGCTGCTGCTGATGAAACCATTATCCTGATTACCAATAAAACAGTGTGATCCAAGTTTCCATAACTGGGACTATTTCCCATCACTTATTCGCATTAAACTCCTCTGACCAATCAACCCAACTACTCCTTGCATGTATACATCAGTTTGTTGTTTGCCCAAAGCCACCAACATGAAAAACATTGAATGTCTTGGCCACAATGGACCAAAAAGAAAAGCCCTGAGCAAGAAAAAAGACAGGCCTTCTTCTAGCATTTAAGAGAAAAGAGGAGATCATTTGACTAATAGGTAAGAGAATGGGTCAAGAAACTAAATTGCTTGTGTTGTGAGGGAAAAGTAACAAAGTTTCACAAAGCACATACCTCAAGCCAACTACAAAAGAAAATATTTCACTTACAAGGGTCTATGTAGCCACCAGGACCTCTTCCACCGTAATATCCATAGCCCCTTCCTCGGTTATATGAACCCCCATAGTACCCAGAATGGGGAGCCCCATAGTTGCCATGACCCATGGGAGGTCTCTGCTGGAATTCACCAAAAGTCTGCAAGTAAATACTGTCGCTGTTAAAAGATTCATCTGGGTAAAGCAACCAGGCTTCAAATGAAGCAAAAGATCAAGTGTATTCAAACCTCAGTGTCAAGTTTCATACGCTCTGACAGTCTGGTCCTTCCAGTCCAACCTCCTCGGTTAAGAGAATTGCAAGGAAGTGTGTCAAAGAAATCATCCTTGTTATACACTGGCTGCAGACAATAAACCAAAATCAGATTCACCACCAAAATATCTTACGCTCAAGGAAATAGTTTAACATTTACTTGAGGAGAAACAAGTTGTGGTTAACATTCTTGAGCCTCAAAGAGGCATCAATATTTCTCTCAGCCAAGATGGTTTTCCAATTGGAATCCATATGAAATTTGCCACAGATCAAACTGGTTTATCCAGAAGTAATTGTTCTGTAGGCCAGTAATAGCCAGATAACAACCAAAAGCTCTGCATATAAATTACCTACTTATGGTCATGATCTGTGCAAGTAGATAACATAAGCATACTGTCTACTCATGATAAAGGAACTGTGTCCAGCTAGGGCCACCATGCAACATTGGAAATATCTTCCTTTAAGAAGATCCCAGGTTTACTTCATGAACTTTGGAACAAAAATTATGCAGAGAATACAACTTACTTTGCTTCTAGCTTGGGTGGATCTTGTATATAGCCCTCAATGACCTCAACATTGTAACGGATTGGATCATCTTCTGTTCTGTCTCCCATGGTGGGTCTTTGTTTCTCCTTTCCCAGAGAACCCCAGACTTCATCTTTGTTGAACTTCTCATTCATGGCCGTAAAGTCAAACTCTTCAGTGAACTGTGCGGCTCCACGTTCAGCATGAAACTTCAAAGTTACAAATTATAAAATACAATAAGTGATGATCAGACTAATGTTTCAAACAAGCTGAAATATTGATCCAAGTATTATAGCAACCAGCAATAGGCCTCGCAGGCATGATGAGCAAT
The DNA here is from genome assembly GCA_038442645.1 of Agave tequilana. NCBI lineage: Eukaryota > Viridiplantae > Streptophyta > Magnoliopsida > Asparagales > Asparagaceae > Agave > Agave tequilana. The sequence continues at coordinate 38,639 of JAVJIF010003142.1, read as the reverse complement.
AGAAATATACCACTTTGAGTGTAGCAAAGACAGAAGTGTTAATGGAACAATACATTTAACATTATAGAAACATGTCTCTTATAAGCTTGTTTGATAAATTTCATTATTACAATGAAGCGATAGATAGAATCAAAACAAGTTTACATGGTTTAATGTATCTATATACATACATGCTTCACATATTTAGAAAGACTTATTTTGAGGATCCTATTCATGTGTTTGGAGTTTTGTATTTAACAAAACTTATTTTTGGATTTCATGTCAAAAACATAAATATATCTATTACATGTGTATTGGATTCTATCTATATACAATATGCTTCAAAAAGAGTTTAAATATCATGTTTTTGTATTTATACAAGTTTGATAAAAATCGAATTTCCATTTCAAAGTTTGGTTTTTAGAAAATATGATTTTTATGTTTAAGCCTAATTTCAATATCACAAAATGATTCAAATAGCTTAGAATATGTGTTGAATTTTAGTCACACATATTTGTTCTTCAAATATGTATAAGAACTGATTTTTGTGGAATTTATAAGTATTTATGAGATTTTATTTGATTTAAATTAACCAAGCTTTAAGTCCCACAATTTCAGCCAGACTATACTGGTGGTCAACCAGACGGTCGACCGGATCAGGGGTCGGTCGACCGGACCGGTCGAACGATGTGCACAAGACGTGCACAAAAGACCAGCCTATACGGCCGGTCGACCGACTGTAAGCACCCAACTCTCGGGTGCCGCCGGTCGACCGGGCGGTCGACTGACAGGCTTGGCCCGGTCGAACGGGCGGTCGACCGGAGGCTCAACGGTCAGAAAAATGACCGTTGGCCTGTCGGTCGATCGGAAGGGCAATCTGGGCATTCCAGACTGCCAACGACTATATTTTGGAGAGGGCTATAAATACCCATCTCTTGGGTTATTTTTAACAAGAATTTTAAGAGCAAATTTTCCATCTATACTAGTGTTTTAGCAGCAAGTTTTTAAAGAGTTTTTGTGGTTAAAAGATTTATCTTTTTATTTGTTTTCAAGGGTTGGAAAAATCAAGGAAAATAGAGTATTTGGGAGTTTGGTTTTGATCTTCATTTCTATCTTCTTCTAGTGTTTTTTCAAGTATTTTTCTTTGTATTTGATTTTCAAACTCCTTGTTTTCTCACACTTAAGCTATCATCTCTATCCTATCTATAGGATCTTATTTTTGTGAGAATTTTAGTTTGTGGTCTATTGTGATCACCAAGGGTTGTTTGTGGTCTTTGAGATCACCAAATTGTAATCTTTCTTTGTTTTGATTTTGTGCCTATCTCCTAAATGTAGAGGAGGTTGTGCTTTGGGTTTGTGGTTATCCCTCTTGTGAAGAGGTGATTGTGGTTATTGTTTGGCTTAGTGCCTTATCCCTTTTGTGTGAGGTGATAGTTGTTGCGCCTTGCCTTTGTGTAGAGGTGGTGTTGTTGGAGAGAGTTGTGTACTCCTACTTTGTATTTGCCAAATCCTCAGTGGAGGTTCCCTGTGTGGGAGGTCTTGTGTAGACATATAGTGGAAATCTTTCTATGTGAAGGCGGGGACGTAGAGCAGTGGCTCGAACCTCAAAACATATCTCGATGTTTGCGTTTGATCCACTATCTCTAACTCTCTCTTTCTTATATCTTGCATTGCATCATATTGTTCATATCATATATATATATATATATATATATATATATATATATATATATATATATATATATATATATATATATATATATATATATATGCTTGGTATTGACTGTGTGACATACTTGTGTTGAACCAAGAGAGCTTCATATAGCACCTCAACTCTTATTTAGAGGAATCTAGAGGAGTTAGTCCAGAGCCCTTCACCGAGAATTCAGCTATACTTTTTGGTTACACTAAGTGTGTTGCAATTAATTTTTAATTCCGCATCATTTGTTATTAGATTAGCCATACACCTATTCACCCCCCCTCTAGGTGTATTTTCAATTGGTATCAGAGCATACTTGTTTGAAGTGGGGGTTGGTTTGGGGGGGGGGGGGGGGGGGTGGGGTGGGGTGGGGTGTGGGGCAGGGGGGGAGGGGGGGCGGGGGTGGGGCGGGGAGCAGGGGTGGTCAGGAGAGGGGGGGGGGAAGGAGGAGGAGAGGAAGGAGGTGCTTTGAACTTTTCATCAAGAGTGAAATTGTCAAAAAGATTAATGACAAGCTTGTAATAACTTGTGAGATGCTTTCATCATTTTTTGGGTGAAAAATCACGCCTCCAAGAAAGGCCAATTGCTAATGTGCAGCTAGGGGGGGCAATTCAGACCCGACCCGACCCGACCCGACCCAGAGTAAGTGGGTATGGGTTTGAGTTATACGGGTTTGGGTCGTAATCGGGTCGACCCACCAGACCCGATTAATAAATGGGTCGGGTCAACCCAAACCCACCAAACCCGCTAAGACCCGCTAAGACCCATTTACCTTTTTATATTTTTGATCCAGAGATTTTTTTTTGCTCAGGGACTTCATAATTTAGCTCTCCATCCTTTCTTCATCAAAATCCAATACACCATACACATTGCACAATCTTCTATGAAAACCTAAAGCCCCTTAATTTTAACTACATTCTCATAAATAAACAAAATTATATTGCATAAACAATCCCTGAGTTTGTCTCAATCTCACTAATACTTTCACCTTTATTTCAGAGAATAAGAAGCATTGCATTTGATATACATGATTTTATGATTTTTAACTTATTGAAACCAACATTATGTCACTGTCATCTACTTATAGAATGCAAGAATAAGGTTCCTACAAAACATTTACAGCTAACGGGTCGACCCGACCCGGCCGACCCATTTAGTTAAATGGGTCAAATGGGTCGGGTCGGGTCGACCCGCATAATACTGGGTCGGGTTTGGGTTTGGATTTTTGACCCATATAAATAAATGGGTCGGGTCGACCCGACCCGATTATAGGTCGACCCATTTAAGACCCGACCCAATTAGACCCCACCCGACCCAATTGCCACCCCTATGTGCAGCCTCCATACCCCTCCAAAAAGAAAGCCTACTTTCTCAGACAAAAAGAAAAAAAGAAAAAGAAAGGATAAACAGCTAAACAAATGTTCGTTCGTTTCCTAACAGTAGCATTTCTCACCACGATATATACAGATCGTATGCTTTAATCCAATGATATAATCTACTGCTTTTGTATTTCATTAAAATGACGTGAAAATTTGTCACAGAAGTTGAACATTGGCTCAAAAGATACCGTTTAAGAGTTGTCAATTCAAATAGGAAGATCGTGGTTGAAGCTCTCGTTAGAACAACAAAACAACAAAATAAAAGATGAGAAGAATCGCAACAAAGTTAATAAGCACATCTAACTGATCAACTCTATGATCCCCCGTCATTCCCTAGAGAAAAAGAGGCTACAAGAATGAATATACAAAAACACACAACATTAGCAGAAAACTCGCCATTCTATGAAATTTCTGTGTGTTCTAATTGATGGCAGCAAACAGTTGCACAAGAAGGAAATGGGTTTACATGGTGAAGGCTCTAATGGTACAGGTATCGTTCAATTGATGAAATTTAATGCTTCTGACTTATTTGTTTCCACCTTTGGAATAAGAGTCGCGAAGAGTGACAGTTCTGTTGAAGACCAGCTTCTCTGAGGTAGAATCTGGATCTACAGCAAAATAACCTGAAACATCAATAGAGAGAAGTCAATAAGAGCTCAATCAAATTATCGCCTGCAAGAACAGATAAAGCTAGAGACCACAACAAAGAATGCTAAAAATTGACATACAGCTGTTGTAGAGTTTATCATGCATCAGAAAAGTAAACCCACTTGAGAGAATTCCATAGACGATATAGAAATGAAGAGCAGAGTGTGAACCTTTTAGTGGAGTGCTACTTCGACTGTGCTAAAAAAAAACTAAAAGAAGAAATTGGAAGGAACCATTAGAGATTACCGAGTCTCTCAAATTGGAATTTGTCACCCACAGTAGCACTACCAAGGGAAGACACTGCATATGCTTCTGGTATCACCTCCTTGGATCGTGGATTAAGATCGGAAAGCCAGTCTTCCAGTTCGGCGGGATTCTGGTTTCAAATAACAGTTGGGAAAACCAGCAAAATTTAAGAAAAATCATCTACTAAGAGTTGAAAGAACAGTATGAGAAACCGGTGACACCCACCTCAGAAAGGAATAATTTCTCAAACAATCTTACTTCCACCTTGAGAGGATCCACCCCAGGGGAAGGCTGAGCAACCCAATGAAGAACTCCCTGTAATTGTTACAATTACAAGGAAACCAATTAATCTGTTTTTTTTTAAAAAAAAAATCTAAAATTGCAACTGTTTCGAATGTGTTTTTTTTTTTTTTTCAAAAAAATCAGAACCTTAGGCTTAGATTTCTTTGAAGCATCATACTCTGCCCTTATCTCAATTATAGTATCCTTGTCATTACCATATATGACTTCTGTGCATTTTATTGGAAAAGCATATCTGCATATTTACAAGGGAATAAAATGAGTATTGAACAACATATGATCTTATTGCCAGTGTAACAAACCTTAAAAATGACAATAAACCTGAGCAATACAGATTTACCAGGGGCAAGCCCATAGTAATCTTTTGAATCCTTAAGACGAAAATCAGTACGTTCAATGTACACAACATTCGTAAAAGGAACCTGCAAAAGGGGAAAACAAGTGTACAGTCAGGTTTGCAGTTAAATTGATGGCATGCGACATATATCTATCATGGCACAATAATGTTGTAGGATATAAACAGCTTTCTCTGCTTCTCTTGGTCACCAATTTGAGGGGGTTGAAACTTGAAAGACTCCCAGGTTACAGTAAGATTGGAACATGTGAAGAGAATCAAATCAGTAATCTAATTCAATAGATGCAAGTTACACTAACACAGATGAGATAAGCAAGTAGCAATGACCGGACCAGACCAATGAAAATGGACCAAGGTTTTTTATTCATTAAGCAAGCATGCTCATTGTCTTAAGCTAACTATGGTCTGGATTATGATCGAATCACCCCACTAGCTATCGCAATAGCTATCTAACTCGGGAATAGATTTTGATTGGATTCCCCTAATAGCTATAACAATTGATGGGGAAAGACTCAGAGTCCAGCAGCACGACCTTTCAAGGTTCTCTGTAAGCAGCAAATCCGGCTCTTGCACACGCCTGTATGATTCTTTAAGTCACATGTCCCAATCAGGCTTCCACCTCCCCATCTGCCAGAGGCTATGTTATTGCATGGGCAAATTATCCATCCCAACAACTGATGAAGTAGAGAAGAGGTAACAAGTTTGCTGATAGAGTGTCGGGAAGCAAGAAAGGTGACTCCAATGAGATCTGAGCCAGCAAAGTTGTCATACATGTGAGCCTAGCCTCTTTTATGGTATAAAAATATTGAGGCACGCAAAGACACGTTATCACCCTAACTTGCAAAGAAATTGATTTAAGCAAGAAAGACTGATTGGAGGCTATTACTCATTCATCATCACCCCTATTGCAATCAGCTTGTCTTTATATGTGCTACCATGATAGAAAAGCTGAAACAATAATCATATTCAACTAACCAACAATATAAAAAATAACAGTAAAAATTGGGTTCACCACACCTATCTGATACCATAGGAAATTTACCTATTACAGCTTACTTCCAAATGGTAATTCCCCAAAAAGAAACCGTGTTGACACAACTCATATACCTAGTTATTTCTTCCTTCATTAAAACACAGATTTAAGATCCCAAGTAAATTTGTTTATTTGAACAAAGCCCGTAGCCCGGTCTTGAACCTGAGGCATCCCATTTCCCAACCCAACCCCTTTACCCTTGATCACTTTGCAACAATTTTGAAATCAATAAACTCATTGCTTTCCAAATAAACTCTAAATAAAACCGCATGATCTAGGATTGAGCACTTCGCAAATAAAATCTTCTCAAGACTGAAATTAAAATGAAAACAATCTATTTTGGAGTTGGTTTTGTAGAGGTTAAGAATTGTTGTTGGTGACTGCAACACAATCAGACCAACTAGTTGGTTTGGTAGAAGTAAAAATTGTTGATGGTGATTGCAACACAACTATTGCAGTTAAAACGAAAACTAACTAGAAGCTAGAAGGATACTGTTGCAATCACCAACAACAATCAACTGCAGCTACTTAACATTTTCAGTCACTTTTGCTTTGAAGTTTATAAGATTCACGAGACAAAAGTTATTGCGTCTTTTTACATCATCATCAACAACAACAACAACAACAATGACTTTATTCTAAAGGTTTTGAGGCCAGCATGGTGAATCCCTTTTTCTCCATTCAAATCTAAGTACCAACCTCGACCCTTGGATTAGCTAACCCTTTTTGTTACGTCAACTTCAAGTTTTTGGACTATCCCAGATCTAGCAGCTCTTTCAACTATAATTCTAGCATTTTAACCAGAACATTCATTTGTTTCCCTTGCATATTCTCAAATCCTCTCAAATAATTCTCAGTCACCTTACCTCAGTTGAGAAGGTATCTGACTTCTTTGCTAATGTTTCCTTCATAGTATGAAGCTTCTTAATATCAAGCATTACGGATATCAAGTAATAAATAAAAAAATCTAGGTAGAATGACATTTCTAACCAGATTTATGTTTCAACTTATCAAAAGAATATAATCTCATCTAAGTTGGTGATGCAGAAAATCAGAATACCATAAAGCACCATGTTTTATAGAAATCTGATACAACAACAACAACTAAGCCATTTGTCCCAAGTATTTGGGGTAGGCTACATGAACCAAAAGAGATTTACGCCGGATCGGGCACATGGATCAGCTTTCTCCACTCATTCCTATCAAGCAATATCCCTTCACTAAGACCTTTAGCCTCTATATCTTGTCGTTTTACCTCCATCCATGTTTTCTTTGGTCTCCCCTGCGCTCTTTTAACTTACCCTAAATTGATATGCTCTACTCGCCGAACTGACGCATCTGTAAGTCTACGTCGCACATGACCAAACCATCGTAGGCGGTTTTCTCTCATCTTCTCTTTTATACAGGCTATACCTATCTTAGTACGAATAACCTCATTTCTCACCTTATCTCTCCGTGTGTTACCACACATCTAACGAAGCATGCGCATCTTTGCTATACTCATATTCTAGACATGATGTCTCTTTATAGCCCAACATTCTGTGCTATATAACAAAGCTGGCCTAATAGCAGTCCGATAAAACTTTCCCTTCAGCCATAACGGAATGTTACAATCACATAAAACTCCTATTGCACTCCTCCATTTTAACCAGCCGGCTTGGATCCTATGGTTGACATTACTATCGATCTCCCCATCTTTTTGGATAATAGAACCCAAGTACTTAAAATGACTGCACATCAGTATTTCTTATCCATCTAATCTCACAATACTATAATCTCGAGATCCCTTTTTACTGAATTTACACTCTATATACTCTGTTTTAGCCCTACTTAATGTAAAACCTCGAGATTCTAGAGTTTGCCTCTATAACTCCAATTTGGCATTTACCCCAGCTCTCGTCTCATCGACTAGGACAATATCATCAGCAAATAGCATACACCATGGTATCTCATCCTGAATAGCTCTAGTAAGCTCATCCATCACTATGGCAAATAAAAATGGACTCAATGCAGATCCTTGATGCAACCCAATTGTGATAGAAAATCACTTGTTATGCCTCCACAAGTTCTGACATGTGCCACTACTCCATCATACATATCCTTGATTATGTCAATATATTTGATGGAGACTCCCTTTTTCATCAATGTCCACCTTAATACCTCTCTTGGCACCTTATCATAAGGTTTTTCTAAATCAATAAAGATCATATGCAAATTTCTCTTCCTCTCTCGAAATCGTTCTATAAGTTGACGAAACAAATGAATAGCCTCTGTCGTCGATCGCCCCGGCATAAACCCAAACTGGTTCTCTGATATTGTAATATTCTGCCTGACCTGTGTTCAATTACTCTTTCCCAAAGCTTCAAGGTGTGACATATGAGTTTTATTCCATGATAATTTGAACAACTCTGGATATCACCCTTGTTCTTATAAAGAGGTACTAAGGTACTCTTACTCCACTCATTTGGCATCTTTTTAGTTAGCCTGATCTTGTTAAAGAGGTTTGTCAGCCATCTCACGCCTACCTCTCCTAAGCATCTCCATACCTTAATAGGAATTCCATCCGGGCCAACAGCTTTCTTGACTTCATCCTCTTCAAGACCTCTTTAACTTCAGATTCGCTAATTCTGCGCATATAATTATGATTCATATCCTGACACTGAATGGTACTACTATTGAATAATTTGTCAAAATACTCTCTCCATCTTTCTTTAATTTTTTCATCTCGAACTAAAACCTTCTTATCCTCATCTTTGACACACCTCACAGTACATAAGTCTCTAATCTTTCTCCCTCATTCGAGCAATTATATATATCATTTTCAACCTTTTTGGTGTCCAACTTCTCATACACTTCTTTGTACACTTTAGTTCTTGCATTCTGAACAGCTTTCTTAGCCTCCTTCTTGGCTAGCTTGTACCTCTCAAAACTCACTCCATCACAATTTTTCTTCAAATCTCTATACGAGTCTCGTTTGATCTTAATGGCAGCTTTTACCTCTTCACTCCACCATGATGTGTCCTTACATGGTGGATCACCACCCCGTGACTCACCAAGTATCTTTAGCTACTCTTTTAATGCAACTAGCAATTTTGTTTCATGTTGTATTGGGATCATCTTAGGCTTTCCAATCTGCCTCATGTACTACTCGATCTACAAAAACTCCTTGGTTACCTTCTTTTAGCCGCCACCCACTTAATCTTAGGATCTAACTTTCGTTTAATCTTTCTAAATATCCTTCTAATCCGGACATCTAAAATTAAGTCTATGTTGGGTTACTACGCTCTCACCCGTACTACCTTACAATCCATACAACAACCTCTATCTACTTTTCGAGTTAAAAAGAAATCTATTTGGCTCGCATTTGATCCACTTCTAAAAGTGATCAAGTGAGACTCTCTTCCTAAACCAAGATTCGCTAAGATCAAATCATATGATAAAGCAAAATCTAGAATCGAGTTGCCTGGTTCATTTCTATCCCCAAACCAAATCCTCCATGTACACTATTAAACCCATAATGACTAGTTCCTACATGCCCATTGAGGTCACCGCCTATGATAAGTTTTTCTCTACTGGGTATGCCTTGCACAATCTCATCTAAATCCTCCCAAAATTGATGCTTACTTGACTCATCAAGTCCTACTTGTGGTGCATAGACACTAATAACATTAGAAATCTCCCTATCTAAAATAAATTTAACTAGTAAAATCCTATCACCCTTTCTTCTAACCTCCACTACATCCTCAAGCAATTGTTTATCTATGATCACACCTACCCCATTACGATTTCTATCTCTACCAGTATACCAAAGTTTATAACCCCAAGGCTCTATAATTTTACCTTTTTCACCTACCCACTTAGTTTCCTGTACACACAAAATACTAATATTCCGTCTAACCATAGCATCAACTAACTCAGCTAATCTGCCTGTAAGAGAACCTATGTTCCATGATGCTAACCTAATCTTATATTCATGAACTACTTTTATAGAAATCATGACGTATTAAATCTTACCTAAGCTTATAAGATCGTGTGAAAACAAATATATATATATATATATAATATATATATTATATATATATATATATATATTAGAGAGAGAGAGAGAGAGAAAGAGAAAGACTTGTGTCATTCCGGAAGGATTCAAGGCCGAGTCCTTCCCACTCAAACACAACCCTACAACATCCGAATGTAAGATCTACTCCGCTAAAGTTGATCTATATTATTTCAAGTAATTAAAATAAAATATCATGTATTTTGAATATTTTTTATCCATCCTAAAATAGACAGCCGAAATAGTGAGTTAGTTTAACGGTGTAAAATATTTGAAATCAAATAAAAATTGGTGTGTGAGAATTTTTAAGTGTTTAGATCATGATAAAATGGTCGGATCTAGAATTTGTATGTCTAAAAATATAGATCTAAGCAATATGCTAGTTTCGGTTATTCATTTTTCGCCTACTTGATGGATGGGCAAAAAGTATTCAAAATACATGATTTTTGACTTTTAGTTACCTGAAAAAATGTAAATCAACTTCAACGGAATAGATCTTGCATTCAGATGTCGTAGGATTGTATTTCAGTGGGAAGGATTCAGTCTCGAATGACACAAGTATATATATATATATATATATATATATATATATATATATATATATTATATATATATAGGGGGGAGAGAGAACGGGAAAAGTCATCACAGGAGGAAATTTCCTCCAGTGACGCACCAAAAGCTTGACTTTCCCACCAAAATTTCAAGATCTAAACCAATCAAATTAATATTCACGTCATGAAATGTATATAGAAAATTCACAGAGTTTTTAACATCTCTTACCCATACATTAAGTGGTTGTGAAATTAAAGATTTTTCTACAATAGAACAAATGACCACTAGATATGTGAGCAAATAAGGTCCACACCACATGAATTTTCATACACCTATGTTTTAGGCAACAAAGATCTTAATGTACGGCCGGATCTTGAAATTTGGATAGGAAAGTCGAGTTTTGGGTGCGCCTCCTCCTATGACGGTTTTTTTTCCGTTTTCTCGCGCCGCGCGCGCGCACACACTATCCTACTTGATTACTTCAGTGTTTCTAAACAACTTCAAAAAGTATTGCATGTCATTCTGATTCAGTTATTGGTGATAGATCAAAAATAAAAGAATCACGGTATTGATGCAAGGTACCTTGTAGAACGATGATGGATCATCTGTAGGAGCATCAGGCCACATCTTTCCATCAAGATACATTGTTGATCCACAATCAAGATTTGTTATTACAACCTGAAAATAGATTATTTTAAGATAAAAAGTATTTGGAAAAAATTTAAATATGGTTACAGTTATTATCACAGAAGAATCAAATCGACGAACCTTAAGAGGATGCAGCACAACCATAGTCCGAGGTGCAGTTTTGTTAAGCTCTTCTCTTATATGATATTCAAGGCGATCAACACGTATCAAGCTATTATCACTGTATAGAAAGAAATGTCCGGTACCACATCTAATTAATAGTCTGGAATAATCCATCCTATATGCACCGAGTATCAAAAAGAAACTTCTCTGCTGATCGTTTTGGGATGTTTGGCTATAAATAATGTATGTACATAACAGCATAAGCATTTGGAGAGAAGTGGAAATCAACATGGAATCTGAAGATCTAGAATTTGCACACACAAATCCGGTTCGAATTTAGTCATAAAATCATTTGTTTCCTCATGTGTGGTCTTCCATATGAGGAAATTTGAGATGTTTGGCTTAAAACAATATGTGGGCGCTCTTCCTAATAGCTTATGCTTTTTGGGTGAAGTAGTTTGTAGCATTGATATAATACTCGGATCACTGATTCACTATAGTTTGACTCGGGGCTGCTTGTGGAGAATATTCAAGTCATTTTGAATAAATAAAAAGTAAATATTTTTTAAACTAAAAGCAGAAATAAGAGAAATGTTCTGATGTCAGTAGTTAGAGGAAAATGACTTAGAACTTCCTATTGCTTTATACAATTCGAAGAATATTCAAAAGCAATTTCGATGACATAAAAAGTTAAAAAAAAATTTCAAAGTAAAAGCATAAATAAGAGAAATGTTCTGATGTGAGTGGTTAGAGAAAATGTCGTAGAACTTCCAGTCGCTTGATATAATTGATAATCAAGAAAAGCTCTATATCGCAATCAAGGGTTGATGGGAGAACTCAGATAAAGATGGTTGACATTGCCAATGGATTATAATATCGGAAGCCCAAAAAGTAACGTGTGCTGATGACACAATCTTAGCCCATGAAATCATGCTACAGTTCAATAAGTAATTAGCTAAACTGGGCAAACAAGTAGGATCCGAGTTGCTTGGTGCACCTGAAGTGTGCCTACGCATGTGGGTAAATGTTTTCTTTTTCATTTTCATTTTCATTTTTCTTTCTCTCTCTCTTTTTTCCCTTTCCCTTTTTCTTTTTTGTGGAGTGGGGGGTCTTGTGGGGTGTGTGGGTGGGTTGGGATTGGGTTCAACAAGCTAGCAAAAAGCAGCTTCTTAGGGCGACTATGAAGAGACTTCAAATTTAAAGTTCATATCCAATGTAAAACAAGACACCATTTGATAAAGCATAGTATCCAATCATTCACAAGACAAACTAAAACTAATTGAATGATGGAAGAAATTGTTGTAGTACCCTGAAAAAATAAAGAATTAAGGAACTCTAAAACAAAAGAAAACATCTAAATAAACCTGAGTCACGTTCATTCCTTAACAACAAGAAGAAAGACTTTGCCTAAAATTTCTTGTCGATACATGTGTGCCATATCTGGCAGTACCATCTGATCAATTATGGAAAAAAAAAAAACCGAAATAATAAACAATTTATGTACTTTTAAGTTAAGAAAAAAAGAACTTAGAAGGTTTTTATTGGTACACAAATGACAGATTTTATTGACAGTGTACAAGTCTTAACAAATACAAGTCTCTTACAGTTTCCCGCAGTCATTCACTAAACAAGCATGTTCATTCAAATTCGTGTATATTAAACAGGCGAAACAATTCCCTACCTTCTTGTAATTCCGATTCCTCTAATGAAAGTATTAATAGAAGTTGAAGACACTCCTCGACGTCTTAACCCAGCTAGGGTCATTAGACGCGGGTCATCCCAGCCATCCACCCATTTTTCCGTCACTAGACGATTTAGCTGAAGGGCAAAACATGAGAAGAGAAATAAAGACAACACAAACATTAACACGTATATCTCATTGTCTCGAGGATTGACACGACATACCTTACGTTTAGACATCACCGTGTTTGAAATATTTAACCTTGAATACTCCCAAACATAAGGCTCATAAAGTCCTAATGCTTCAAGTAGCCAGTAATATGAAGGACGTCGAATCTCAAATTCAAGAGTGCATAGCTGCAGAAGCCACGAAAACATTAGTAGCCGGCGTAACAAATAAGTGGATACATGAATTATTTATCAACTGGAACCCATGTAAAACATAGGAACGTTAACAAAACAAAAAAAAAAAGTGTTTCGATACTCAAAATTAACAAAACGGGCAAAAAAATCTGTTTCAATCCAACATTTTACAAAATTTCATAAATGAAATCAAACAAAACGTAGAAGATAATACACCATGAAAAAGATTAAAGGAGTGCAAAAGAAGGTAAGAGAACATATGCATATTCGTCAGGTGTGGGTCGACGTTCCACATTGTGGCTTTGTTTCCCTTTTGGGGCACAAAAAGATGACTACAAGTTAAGGGAGAGGGCAACCCCTGTTTCTCATGGACTTCAATGGGTGAGTGTCATTCCAATTCCTGACTTTGTCCGACCCGACAGGACCCTCTCTTGTTACCTGACCAGTTTGCTTGCTCCCCCGAAGAGTCAAGCAAGAGCAGCTAGTTTATGTACATACTTTAAAGGACAAACATAACTCTTTAAGAGAATTCCTAAATAGTCAATAGAGCCAAAGAAGACAGAACCAGTTGAAGTGCTGATGGAGTTAAAATGCAAGAAGCATAGTGCCATGCAAATCCAAGTAAAGCGTACCAATAACATTAAAAAAAAAAAGAGCACCAATGTTGTGTTCCTTTATCAAACATCTTCTCAGATCGATGCTCCAAAGATTTATACTGATGAAGTATTTCTAAAATTACTAGAATGTAGAAGATAGAATCATGCACTATTTATGCTCCAGTTACTAATAGCATAAACAGGAGTCTCATCTTTATTTTACTTGCTTTTCCTTTCATCAAGATAATTATAATCCGATGTAGCTTCTATCTGAGGGTGTGCTGCAAAACACTTCACTACAATCAAATAGATATGGTGTATTGCCCAGTGACTGAAAAATATGTGAGGAAGCCAATTGTTGCGTGCATAACCCGAGATACCATACTTACTATGATACCAATAGTTACGAGATACGGAGATCCCCACCGACGACCTCAAGCACGTCATGAGATCAATTACTTCAAGCACACAAGATGAATATTAAAATATATAAGAAGAACACACAATTTAACATGGTTCGGCCCAAATTTGGCCTGCGTCCACGGGGAGAGAACTTGAGAGAGTTTTATTAATAAACTTGATACAAAGAGATCTAAACTTGAGAGAGCTTTATTAATAAACTTGATGACACAAGAGTATTCACCTTTCCCTTGAATCAACGCTTAGATTACAAGAGTATACCTTCTCTCTATGCACCTTCACCTTATTTCTCTCTTTCTTGGATCTTTAGGGCCTTCTTGGCTCTTTAGGGCCTTACATTATTGTTCACCACAACTTTCTTCTGCTATTCTGCTCCACCTAAATCCTAAGTTACAATTCTTTATTTATAGGATTTTACAATACAACTCTTATTTGGACTATAAGATTATCTTGGTCATTGGATGCTTGAAGAATCTTGATCAATCCTATTAGAAGTTAATCTCATTGATCTAGAAAGATTCTAAACCTTTTAATCTTTAGAAACAAATCTTCATTGAATAGGAATTGAATCATATTCATACTCCTCCTGAAAAAAAAAAAACTCACAATCGCCTGAAAAGGAAACTGCTTCACCTTGATTTGCTTCTTCTGCTTCAAGTCATCGTCTTCTCCAACTTAATTGGATCATCTCCTCTTGAAAACCAAGGCAAAATCCTAACAGTGTCTATCTCCATACTTATAGAATGAAACACACATGCCTAGACATTAGCTAATGAGGTAGAAGATTTGTGTACACAGCTACACAAGAAATCAAAATTACAAGTATACGTAATCCTGCTTTTTCAAAATGCAACAGAAATGTCCATTCTAAATGCTTACTTCTATTATTAAAACAATACCAAGTGAGGTCTTGAACAAGATTCTTTTTAGGTACTCACAGAACTCCAGAAACAAGAACAAAGGAACAATTAGAACATCGATCTGTTGAAAGCACACTCAAAAGCTAGTTTTTGAATGAATCTCCCTTTTGAGTTATGAATACAACAAATAAAAAGGACAGAAAATGATGCAAATAAATTTTGTTTCGGTTACATTATGTTTAATAAGTAACAAGAAGTAAGGTCTTCCCCTGCATTTTAAAGATTTGATTACTATATTTAGAAATGTTGACAAACAATGGTGAAAGCATGTGGCATCTATTAAACTTCACTCAAGAAAAGGTGTGGGGTGCAACAACCTCCAAGACACATATCGGAAAACAGCAGTTATATTTAAGGATTAAGATACATTATACATGTCCAAGATTATGGTCTTATTAGGGAAGAACAGAGCATTAAGAAAAACAGAGTTTGCAACTTGTTGAAGATGATACATAAACTCAGATCATGTAAAGCAGCACATAGAGACGAACCGAATGGGTAACATTTTCAAGAGAATCCACTATGCAATGAGCATAATCATAGCTTGGATATATGCACCATTTGTCACCCGCGTGAGGATGGGGAGTAAACTGGATAAAATGCCAAAGAAAAACATGAGATTAGAGGAAATTTACCCACAAAAAACAAATCCAATAGTTTTAACAGTTTAAAGTCACCTTTATACGGTATGCTATCAAGTCGTACATATTCTTATTATCACTTTGCATATCTTGTTTCAACCTAAGAGTTGCCTTGCCCTCATCAATCATTCCTCTTCTCATGTCTTCAAACAGTTTGTAAGGATTCTTCAACTGGCCGATCCCTCCATGGGCTGTTCATCTTTTCTCTCTATACTCCTTGACTTCCTCTGGGCTCTTCATTAGATAGACGTGTCAGAATTGAGTTTGATCATAGATGATAATGCCAGACAATGTTAATTGTTTATTTTTCCACATGATTGATGTCTATACTTGTATAATCATAATTCATGGACAGCTTAATGATCTTTGTTATGATCCATGACTAACCTGGTGATCAACATAAGCTTGACCTTTTCTTATCAGCTCAACTGCAAGATTATAAAGATCTTGAAAATAATCACTTGTATAAGTAACCTGATAAAAGAGTGATGACCATCAGATATTCTCTGACGAGAATCAACATAAAATAATTGGGAAATCAGATATCTTCCAAGTAGCGTCAATATAGAAGAATAATACAATAGCATACCTTGAATGGCTGCCAACCCATCCACTGGACTATTTCTTGGATATGTTCAATGTATTCGTGCTTCTCAGCTTCAGGGTTAGTATCATCAAATCTAGCATTACAGAAATTCATAATGAGCTTTCAATCAGAAGATCTAGAGAACTGAATTTCACAGTAATCCTGATGTAATACAATGTAACAAATCTTCTAAAGCAAGCCAAAGTAATCAACATTTCAACTTAACATAACTTCAAACTTGGTTCTCATGATCTCTTGCAACCCTAATAATAATATAAAATTACTGCTACAAAATGTCAGAAATAAACTAGAAGATAATATTGTCAGTGAAACTTTGAAAATAATACAACTTGCCTAAGTAAATGTTTTACTACATATGACAGAACAATCTTCTATGGTCAGATGAGTGAACTCAAAATTCTATTTCATCATTTGCATGCACTTAAGATATTCGAAGATAATCCACACACAAAAAGCAGGTGCTCCTTCGTAAAAGAGTACTGAGGCATATTCATAAGGGTATTGAAGCCATGGTGAAGTTTAGAAGAGAAGCTGGGATAATGCAGACAGTCCCGTATTGGTAATTTAGTTGGAAACCCAGCGGGCACGCGCGCACCCAACCGACCACAGATAGACACGCGAGCATGCGAGCGCACAGTAACCAGAAAATAATAATAATATAATAATAATAATAATAATAACAAAACAAAAAAAACATCTATCATGCAGCTTGTCTTGTAGAAATGGCAGGGTCAGAACAAAGTCAGATACAAGAAACAAAATAATTGGGTAGTATTCACATGGAACCAACTTGGTTACTATATGAGATTTAGAGTGGGAAGAGATCAATTAAACCATTAGATGAGTGATATCAGTCACGCACCCATGATCTGAGTACATTTTACCAGGGAATCACTTAGAAATATTTTGATGGCTTATATTTGATAAGATATAAGTCAGTTCACTTCATGCATGGTTCAAAGACTCGGCCGAGTCGGAGACGAGTCGGCCGAGTCGTATCCGTCTCGGCCCGCTCCGAGACGAGTCCGAGTCACGGGTCGGTCGACTCAACTCAGAGGAAACCGACTCAGACGAGAATTGGGGTTGACTCGGTCGACTTGGCATTATGATGATGATATTGTGCCTCATCGCAATTCAATGTGGAAATAACTACATTAGCATGTATTTATGAATGTAGGTTGTGCAATTTACTATATTATGCATGTATTTTGATATGTTTCTACCGACGACGCGTGTATTTATACTTTCGCTTTATGTTTAGCGTGCTAGGTGATATATTTTGGATATGTAATACATAAATGTGAATATCTACATTTTTTTTAAGATTTGTCGTGATTTTTTCAGAATTTTTTGAGCTTTCTATGTAGCGTTTTGCGCGTATCGCCCGATACCGATCCGAGTCGCCGAGACCGATCCGTCTCAGTGCCTGCCGAGTCGGCGGCCGAGACCGCGACTGTGAACCATGACTTCATGACAAGACCCATTATAGTACTAAAATCAGATGCAGATTCAAATTCAAATGTCTCCCAGAATAAGAGAATAGATCACCATGATCATCATCCAAGCCTTTTCCAATTAGAGATGGAATTGGCTGTGAAGCATAATTCAAAGACAGAGAAGCTCCAGAGAACTGAGAGTTTTAATGAACAGCTTAAAACCTAGCATCAACCCTCAAGAAGATTGGTTCCTAATACCCAAGAAAAGGCAACAGTTGACATAAGATATCGAGTGCCAGTTGGTGGGCACGATGCAATTTAAGCTCATGCAATCTAAGGGCAATCCTCCAAAGACCAACTACACCCAGAAAATGTCTAGACAAAGAGATAAAATAAAAGATATGATAATAAAGCTGGTTAGGAATTGTCACCATTTTTGAGGCACAAAATAAGCCAAACGCCAAATGGAATCACATCCCTAACAACATGCAACCTAAGAGCAAGCCTCCAAATGACAACTACACCAGGAAAATGTCTAGAGACAAGATTAAGAGATACAATAATAAGACTGCAGTAGGAGTTAAATTCATCTCTGGGTAAAAATACGCCAAACAACAAATGGAATCATATTCTCTCTGACTGATAAAGCTAGCCACAGGGGTACTAGAGCATACATATCTAAAACTAAGCATAAGGAACATTATACTTAGTTTATTCTTTTCATTTTCTTTCATCCTGTTCTTCACATATGCATTTCTTTGCAAATGATTGCTTCTCAAACAATCCACTTCTCTCTGTTGTTCCAACACCTCGTGTCCAGAAACTTCCTCTTCTTCTAACTCCAAACAGCCACATTACCCAACATATGATGCCTTCAAAGCAATCATAGCTACTTAAGTTAGCATCCGTTTACATGTAATTCCTCGATCAATTCAGAATTCTCAACACGGATGATGATTCATCTACTCCAACTTTGAAAGCTTTGTTGGATTACAAGCATAAACATCAAATATGGGATTCATA
The DNA here is from genome assembly GCA_038442645.1 of Agave tequilana. Taxonomy (NCBI): domain Eukaryota; kingdom Viridiplantae; phylum Streptophyta; class Magnoliopsida; order Asparagales; family Asparagaceae; genus Agave; species Agave tequilana. The sequence continues at coordinate 19,958 of JAVJIF010003142.1, read as the reverse complement.
TAATTCCTCTCAGCGATATCTTCTTCTTCAAAATTCAAACTTTTCTAGCAGATCTTTTACAAGCTTCAATACCACCACCTTACAAGGTGGCATGATTACAACCATGGTAACAGAGGGAAAGCGCCATTGTTTCATACTCTTAATGGGCATACGTTAGAAACCTAGCTTCATTTGTAACAGCAAGGCTCCTCCTCTATTTGGTAACCATGCAACCAGACCAAGCTTCAAAAACTCGGCCGTTGCGGTTCCGATTCGGCCGAGTCAGAACTGGAACAGCCTTTCCCCGTTCCGAGACCGGTCTATGAGTCAACTTATTACATTGTTTGCTCTCGGAGCCGACTCGGCCGTCACACGAGTCGAGGCTGACTCCGCCCAGAGTCAAGGCCGAATCAAACCAAAATTTTATATAATTAATTTCATATAATTTAATTTTTTACTAGAAAGGTAAAGCTAATGTTTACTTTTGTGAAAAGAGTAGTTAATTTAAATTTAATTAATTTCATATAATTTACTAAATTATGAATTTATTTTGATATTTTAATACCGCGACGCATGTATTTATGCATTATCTTCATATTTAGTGTGCTAGGTGATATATTTTGGACATGTTATACGTCAATTTTAATGTTCACATTTTCTAAGATTTGTCGTGATTTTTCAGAATTTTTTAGCCCTCTATGTAGCATTTCACGCGTCCGCGATCGATGTAGAACGATGCCCGCCGAGTCAACGACCTAGACCGCGACTTTGAATCATGATCCAAACCTAAGAAAGATTTAGTCTATTAGATACGCAAAGTAGCAGCAGAACCCCAACACCACCCCCAACCACTACCACCACCACCCACACACGCACAGCCCAACAGCACACGTGCGCGCGCACGGAAAAGAAAAGAAAAAACCCACACAAAAGAGAAAAGAACGAGAAAAAAAACTATGAAGCAAATGTCCAGCTCTTCCTCCAAAAATATGAAAGCTGATTTTATCCTTCATTGCAGAGGAACACTCAATAGCAAAAAGAGCCTCATAGGTCTAAATGTTTACAGGTGTCAAATAACAGTGCGCAAAATTATGGACGTTAAGATTCATGCTAACATCAGGAGAAATATCAGTTACCAAGTGGGAGAGCTCTTTTGTCAACCGAAGCATAATAATCATTATTAGATCACTTCAATGAAACAGCTTGTTTTTCACTTGCAAAATTATCTACCATATAGTAATCTCAGTTTCATTCAGGAACTTTTCCATTGGAAAATGGCCCTAAAGAGAGAGTTACGAAATCGGCAATTGTTGTCGTAGAAAATGCACTGAACAATCAACATCATATCGTTAATAAATATGCTTGGGAATGAACCCCTAGCCTGTTTAGAAAGATGGCACTTTTCATGCTGCCACTCAATAAGCAATAAAATTTAGAAGAACGGACATAAAACATCTAATGAGGATCAATCAAATTTAGAAGAACGGACATAAACCATCTAATGAGGATCTAAGCTGTTTTATATCTCAGCTCCCACAAAAGCTATTATTAGGTGTGATAATCCATAGTCATTCAACTTTCTTTTTATAGAATATGCACAGACCCCAACTTAAAAACAACAATTTAAAAAAAATCAATTCACGCCTAATTTGGTAGCATAAAATTGCACAACTCTTGTTGACCCACTATCCATGCCTATATAAGCAACTGATTAGGCAAATATTGTGTGGTGGTGGTACTTAAAGATAATGTTAGACAAATATAAGCATTTGTGCCTGATAAATATATAAATTTCAACAATTACATCCTGAAGTACTTGACAGCCTTCTTGAGTAACTGACTAGAACTACTGACTCTCTAAGTCGCAGATATCGTGAAAAACATAACATGCAACACAATGTGCTAAAGTGTTTGCAGATAATGCTCTGGATCAATGGATTTGGAATTTTTAACTTCGGCCAGAAGGGTAGTTGGATGATTGTGAAAGAATGTGTGAAAAAGGCTTCAGTAGATGCAAGTTTGGATACACAATGAGAATGTATTTTGAACTTCTCTAGACTATATATCAAACAAACGGCAACATATAGATAAGCGACACGTGTTCGAAATCTACAAACTAACAGCAAAAATAGGATGTCCGGACATCTTAATTATAGTAACACCATAACAGGGAAAAAGTTTGAAGGTGAAGCCCCTGAAATTCAAAAAGATCACATCAACAATATCCCACACAACTTAATGAGAAACAACTGTTCCAAACAGAATAAATACTAGTTATGTTTACCTCAAATAACATGATCCCCCCTCTCCTTCGCCAGACCAAAATCGATAAACATAGCCTGTTGCACTACTGCAGATAAGAAATCTAAGCAAAACTTGCTAAGGACCATATGAAACACATTGTTTTAACTGTAGAGTATTATTACCTTGGCATGACCTATATGTAGATACCCATTTGGTTCAGGAGGGAAACGAGTCAAAACTTTGCCACCAGTTGCCTTAATATGCTTCTCTAACTTTTCCTTCGTGTTATGAGGTCGCCATATACTGCCATCGCTAAAAAATATCTCAGTATGTACCTGATGCACAACAGAAAAAGATGCTTAATTATGATATAACATAGTAACTTCACCCTTCCAGGAAGTTGCAAGTGGTTGAAGATATAGGAGAGAGAAAAAAGGTTACATAAAAATGTGAACTGCATAGTCAAAATATCTGTTAGGAGAATATAGACCTAGCAAAAATCTCAATGTTTTGAAGTGGATAACATAACGAAAACCCAGAACTATTTAAAATATAAACAGAACCTTTATTGGAACTGAGGAATCTGTGTAATTTTCAGGTATAGATATAAAAGTACATGTGGTCAAGTGAAGTTGGTAACCTGTAACCAAATGCCAATCAATGCATAATAATATTTCATTTTCTTCCTGTTCATGAAATGTACAACATGAGATAGAAACAGAGTGTTTGGTAAAGAAATAGCAAGAGATAGATGCTAACTCTTGCTACAGTATCACTCTATAAGCTCATAACTCCAACATCTACACTCCAATTGCCAAATTGATGAGGACATCATGTTGTTTGCACGATTCTGTATTAGAAAACGACGTGTTGCACCTCATTGGCTTTGGTTTTAATTATTCTGATTTTTAATTTACTTTGTTGAACTTAGTTATGTTTTCTTTTATGTGGAAGTTTAGTACCACATCGATTATTTTCTGAAATTGGACTTTTGTAAAGCCTATAAATAGGCCCCAAGACTTCTCTTTGAATTACTATTGAATGATTAAAAATTACAAAATTTTCATTAAATTCTTGAGATTGTGCTCTTCAGTTTTGGGTGTGACGCCCGTGGTGGAAGGGGTGTGACGCACAAAACTCTCTTCAAATTTTCAATTCCTCTTTAAAACCCTAGTTTCCTTTTTTTTTGATTGAAGGTGATTGCGATCCATTTATTTTACATTAATTTTAGTATCAGAGCTTTGGTTCCAATCTCTTTAATTTTTCTTAGATCCATTTCCACAAAAAAAAAAAAACCTGGCCCTTTCTTTCCCAAAAAAAAAAAAAACTAACCTCTCTCCAAACCTAGATCTAATTAAAAAAATCAGAAATCCTAGATCAGATCCAAAAAATGAAAATTGTTCATCTCCTTCTTCATCTTCCTCCCTCCCCACCTAACCCTAACCCAATTCTACCGCCACCTTCTCGCCGCCTCTGTTCCTCTAACCACTCGCCGATAAAGCCAGATGGCCCAGATCAACGCCGCCATCGTTCCGTCGTCGCCGTCGCTGCATCTTCTGTTGTGACACGACAGCTACGATACCAATTGTTGAGACCAACAATTAGGTTATGACAATAACTGTAGTGCACGCCCAAGACCGTGATCGATGTTGTGGAACCGTGACAATATTTATACTTGCAAAAGAAACTATTGTAGAGCAAACTAGCAATACCAAGAAAAAAGAGTAAAAAAGAACCCGAGGATTTAACGTGGTTCGGCTCAAACTTGGCCTACATCCACAGGAGAGAACTTGAAAGAGATTTATTAATAAACTTGGTACAAAAGATCTAACCTTCCTCTTGAATCTCACATGAGTATTCGCCTTCTCCTTGAATCCCATAAATATTACAAGAGTATATCTTCTCTCTATGCACCATCACCTTCCTCTCTTTCTTGGTTTCCTCTTCACCTTCCATGTTTCTTTTACTGGGTTACAACCTTTATTTATAAAGTTTTACAATACAAACCCTCTTCGAACTATGAGATGATCTTGACCGTTAGGTGCTTGAAGAACTTAATCAATCCTCGTAGGAATCGATTTTCTTGATCTAGAAGAATTATATAAACCCTTCAAACTTTAAAACAAATCTTCATTGAATAGGAACTGACTCCCATTCGAACTCCACCAGAAAAAAACAACCACACACCCGAAAAGGAAACTGAAATACAGTTCTAAGCTTTCTGGCTGTCGACAGGCTAGGTTGGGCTGTCGACAGGCTAGGTTGGGCTGTCGACAGCCCTTGTCGACAAGCCCAAGTGCTTGTCGAAAATCTAAAACGAGGCTCTTCTTTGTTACTTGATGTCGACAGGCCCTGTCAACAACCCACAGGTGTGGTCAACAGGCTTGTCGACCGCCACTTATTTTCTGAATTTGCTTCTTTTCCAAGTTCTTCTTTCTTCTCTAATTCGATTGGATCTTCTTAGACTATCATCTCTTTCTTGAAAACAGAGCAAATTTCCAACAATCTCCATCTTGACTTGCTTTTCAAGTCTTTAGCAAAACACCTTGAACATTTTGAAATTGTACCTTGATTCTTTCATTGATTGTAACTGTACCGTTAAGTCTTAACTCTTGCCCCCTCTCTCTGAAGCCTTTGGCTAATTTATCGCCATGCCTTGGGCCATCTCGGGCCTCGCCCGAATGCACCATTTATCTTTCCTGCAACACTTTAACCCGGTTCATGTTCCGTCGGGTCTTCCTTGAAACTTAATCTCGCGATGAGCTCTCTTCCAAGCTTGTCATTGAAACTCCATCTCGAACTGAGTTTTCTTCTTTCAGCTTGTATATCCCTCCACACTTCTCTCCTTTCAGGTTTATCCCGTCTCCTAACCTAACTGTGACAACGTCTTATTACACTTGGATCCAGCATCTTTTTTGGTCAAGCACCCCTATGGATATTAGAGCCTTCAAGACATACCGGACCGCCTCTAAAGCAGGCACCGTCCCATCTCTTCCTGTAACATTAATTGTCCCAGTGCCAATGACCTCATAAGCCAAGCCATTCACCATTTTGACAGTCCCTTCCTCTTTTACAACCAAGGAGTTGAATAGCTCATTCTGAGAACATAGATGAACCATACTACCAGAATCAAATATCCAACCTTTACCTTGAGAAATAGTCTTCAACGTAGGAAACCATTAACACATTGGTCTCCGATATATCATCTGCTACGTCTGCCTCCGCAGCTTACCCCTTCTTCTTCAACCACTTTTGCTGATGCTTGCAGTCTTTCTTCTGATGACCTTCCCTGTGATAAAAGTAACATGCCTTCGACAAGCCCTGATCTTTCTTTCCTCTTCCTTTCCTTCCCGTGACCACCAGACCCGAACCTTCCTGCTCCTCTTGATCTGACATTTTTCTGATCTCATTTGATAAGAGAGTTATCGTGACCTCCTCTAAGATGAAAGTTTCCTTAGCATAAAGCATGGTGGTAATGGTATGATCATATAACTCCGGAAGCGAACTTAGAAGCATTAACACCTTGTCCACCTCATCGATCTTGACATCAACAGGTAGTAACTCGCTGACCTTGTTGAAGAAGTTGATGCTCCAACACCATTGTCGCTTTCTTCATGCATAGCTTATATAGTTGTTTCTTGAGATATAACTTGTTGGATTGGCTTTTTGTCGTATACAACGTTTCTAACCTTGATCACAAACTTGTACTTGTTTCTTCATCAGATGTACATGACCTCGTCTGCGAAACATAACTGAATTGTGTTTACTGCTTTCAGATTCATTTCCTCCCAATTCTCATCTAACGTACCTGCAGGCTTTGCTGACTTTCCCTGCAAGGTCTTATGAAAACTCTGTTGCACCAAAGCCTTCACACTCTTTTGGCATAAACTAAAGTTTCTTTTACAATTGAATTTCTCGACATCAAAATTGCTCGCATAAATTCCAATCTTCAACAAATCACCTTATCATCAACATTAAGCTCTGATACCAATTGTTGTGACACAACAGCTATGATACCAATTGTTAAGACCAACAATCAGGTTACGACAATAATTATAGTGCACGCTCAAAACCATGATCGACGTTGCGGAACCGTGACAATATGTAACACTTGCAAAAGAAAACTATTGTTGAGCAAACTAGCAATACTAAGAAAAAGAGTAGAAAAGAACACGAGAATTTAACGTGGTATGACCCAAACTTGGCCTACGTCCACGGGGAGAGTGTAACTCCTATGATTTTGATGATGCAATTAACCTATAAATTTAGCTACTAATAATTTAGATTAGTAGTGTTGTCTTATTTCAGAATAAGACTTAAGTTGGAGGTTGGATGGAATTGAGCAAGCATTGTCAGACACATATGGAGGATGGAAGGATTATCTGAAGCTCCACAAATTTTAATATATCTCCAGCTACAAGAGCTATTGGAGCAAATATGATCAAGCTCCACACGATCAAGTCTTTACAAAGCCATATCTAACTATGAAGAGCAAGACAGAGCAAAAGACCTTGGAGTTATATTTTCACACAAAATAGAAATTACGTAAGTAATCAAATAGTGATTTTATTATCAACAAAATTTGGCACTAGTAGGATATTACATCTCAATTTCTGAGTAGGATTTTCATTCTACCGCCTCATCCTACCACTCAGTCTGATTCTACCAGCTCTGTTCAGAACTCGTTCTCTCTCATTTCTGTTTCTGAGTCAGACCTGTTTTGTCAGCAGATTATGGTCAATTCATTGTACTATATGAGCTGCACCTTTATCTTTTGTGTCTCCCATTCCTTTAATTTATTTCTTATCACACAAGTGGATTGTACCCTCTTGCAAGTTGCACATTACAGACATCTTATTTATAACATTCTTTCTCACTTTCAATCTCAACTGCAGACAACTTTTAGCAGAACCTATTTCTGTCAAATCTCCCAACTGTATTTTTGTAGCCATTGAGTATATATTTTGGGAGAAGTCTTCTCCTCTTTCCCTCTCTCTAAGATCTCATCCTTTCTTCTCTGTTGAACTGCAACAGAGACATTTATTGTCCAGATTTGTGCTAAGTCTTGAAATCTCTCTTTCGGCTGCATTTAATGCTCTAACGGGCAGAAATGGTTGCCTCTCTCTCTAGCGGCTGGATTCATCTCTGTTGTTACCTGGTTCTTTAAATAGAGCCATGTTCATTCATTGCAAGATTAACAACTCAAATAACCAGAAAAACAGAAATCAATGAGAAGAAAATCAAGAGCTATTTCATTCTTCAGAGTTTTAACTTCCAGATCTCTACAAAATCAGAAAGAGTTCTTGAGCCAATCATTTCCATTCAATTTTTGGATCTCAAAGAAGTCTCAAGCATTCAATGCAAGAGAAATTCTTTAATTCATTCTTTTCTCATTTATTATAGAATCTCGGTTCTAACTTCTCTCTCCTTTAGAATCTCATTATTATTGTTTTATTCTTATTGTGAAAATTTATTATTAATAGTACCTAGAACTAATTTGATTACAGTCTCCAACTGCAACATCTATTTTGATTTGTTGATTGTGCTAATATTGGTTCTCATTATTGTGTTAGAAAAAAATTCTATTTGTGATCTTTGTATTCTTGCCTCAAGGAAGAGGGGTTGTGTAAATCCAAGCTCTGGAAGAGACTTGTTGAAATCCAACATCGGGTAATATCTTGGTGTTTAGAAAATCCAAGCTCAAGGTAGAGTCTTAGTGGTTGTAATCCTAAATTCGAAAATAAGCATTATAGTGGATTTCCAAATCCTAGAGAGGACACCTCTAAGTCGTGCATATAGAGGAGTTTCCCGAACCACCTTAAAATCCTAGTTTTAAATATCGGCCGAGTCGGACGAGATATCGTTCGATATCTCCTTTTTTACCTTCTACTGATACGATATGGGGAAATCATTCGCCATATCGTTTGCAGCAAAAAACGGCTGATATTTGAAATATCGGCCGATAAATCACCAGATATTAGGCGATAAATCGGTAGATATATCGACCGATATGAAATAACTTATTTATTGCACAACTGCATAAAATGTACATTATTTTTTTTACTGACTTTGCATGCACATTACATCATTTTTATTAGGTAGATATGTATGACACTAAATCAACTTTTAATTATCAATATTTCATTATATATAGTGTCCGATATGAACGCCCGATATGCGCGCGTATCCCCGATATCTCCCCTGATATCCGATATGAAAAACCTCATCCAATACGATCCCAATATGTGATATTTAGAACCTTGCTTAAAATTATTTTGTTGCTCATTGTTGTTCATCATTGTTATATACTTGTTACTGATCTTATTTTCATCTGCTATATATTATGCTCTGTTGATTTTATCACCCCGACTGCAATACATTTTCTGATCCTACCAGCAAACAGGGATCCTACCAGCTTGACTGTCTTTCACAGTTTTTGTACTCTGTATTAATTAATTTTTAATTACTCTTGACCCTATTCACCCCCTCGAAGGTCCAACAGAGAAATTGAGAGAGTTTTATTAATAAACTTGGTATAAAAGATCTAAGCTTCCCTTTGAATCCCACAAGAGTATTTGCCTTCCTCTTGAATCCCATAAGAGACAAGAGCATCTCTTCTCTCTATGCACTATCAGATTCTTCTCTTTCTTGGCTTCCTTTTCACATTCTGTGTTGTTTCTTCTAATGAGTTACAACCTTTACTTATAGAGTTTTACAATACAACCCCTACTCGAATTATGAGATGATCTTAGCCGTCAGATGCTTGAAGAACTTGATCAATCCTTATAGGAGTTGATTTCCTTGATCTAAAAGAATTATAGACCCCACAAACTTTAGAAACAAATCTTTATTGAATAGGAACTAATTCCTATTCAAACTCCACAAGAAAAGAAATCTGCACGCACCGGAAAAGAAACTGAAATCCAGTTCTGGGTCTTCTAGCTGTTGATAGGCCAGGTTGGGCTGCCGACAACCCTTGTCAACAGGCCCAAGTGCCTGTCGAAAATTTAAAACGAGGCTCTTGTCGATAGCCCACTAGGTGCGATCAACAGGCCTGTCGATCGCCACCTATTTTCTGAATTTGCTTCTTTTCCAAGTTCCTCTTTCTTCTCCAATTCGATTAGATCTTCTTGAACCATCATCTCTTTCTTGAAAACAAGACACATTTCCAACAACTTCCTCCCAAACCGAACGTCGATCGTCCTCCCAAACTGAGCGTCGTTCGTCCACTCAAACTAAGCCATCACCGCCACTGTTCCGAGCGTCATCATCTTCATCGAGTCAACGCGACGTCCCAATCGTCCTCGATAGGTTCTGGCCTATTTTGACAGAGCTTGCCTACCTCCACATTCGCCACCACTCCACCCAGATCCAGATCTTGTCCTCATTATTGTCAGATCTCGCCAACGCCTTCGTCCTCGTTATTGTTGTCACTGTCAGAACTCGCTCAGCCACGTCGCCAGAGAATCGCACTGCCATGTCGTCACCTCGCTGCCTCAAGAAACCCTAGCCAGTGGGGCTTACAAATCGAGTCTGACCCGACAACAACCCGACCCGCTAAGTGTGGCGCCACTCAGAGATCGACCGGACTTCTGCTGACGTCATCAGCTCCCTGCTGATGTCATCGGCTCGACGAGCCACCTGAGCCGCCCCCAAGTTGACCCGACCGCTCAGCTCAGGCCGAGTTAACTCAGTGAGTTGAGCGAAGTTGACTCAGCCTCTGACTAGGCCCTGACTCAAACTAGCTCAACAAATTCAGTTCAGAAGTTGTTCTAAGCTCGTTTCAAATCCGATTCGAGCCATTTTCGAAGCATTGGACTCGTGTAAATCAGAGCTACACGTCGACAGCCTTCAGATCTAGGTTCGAGCTTCGATCATCCACCAGGTAATTGTTGAAATTTCTATTCAGTTATTTCTTTCACTTAGATAGTTCTAAATCTATTGCAAGATAGAATCTATTGACTGCTACCCAAAAAAGTGAGTGTGTGAATCTGGCCTTAAGTGAAATCAAAAATTAATATAAATTGTGCAACTCAATTAACTTGAATCAGTGATCACTTGAATTGATTTGAAAATTTACTATGTTAGTAAGTGTAATATAATCATTGTCTCAATATTACATTTTCTTAATCACGTGTTAATTAATAAAGTTTAAAAGTTGGTATATCATTAACTTGATCTCTGATTCCTCTCGCATTAACATATAACTCATCTTAGGGAGTTTGTCTTTAGGATTAGCTAGAAATTTGCATGCCAAATAGAAGTGAAAACTTTTTCAGTAGGAGAAACTTTGGCACCAATGGACCCTAATCTTAAGGATACACATAACACACTCATTGTTGGGATGGACCAGATAGACCAACAACTGCAAGAGTTTAAAGATCAAGCTAATGCCAATCGCAAGGATCTAGCCACGACTTGATAGGCTAGAAACAAATCAAAGGAGAATCCCATACCCCTTAGAGGAGAACGAGTCCCGAGATAACAATAGGTTACTTCGGCATAGGCGAGCTCAACCCTACCACACTGAAGACACAGATGCCCAGTATATTAAAAGTGTAAAAGTAGATGCTCCTTACTTCGACGGAAGTTTAGACCCTCAGGCTTGCATAAATTGGTAATTAGCTATAGACCGCTACCTTCGTTAGTATGACATATTCAAGTCTAGAAAAATTCAATATTATATGATGAAACTAGCTGGACAAGCCAGACAGTATTGGGAGAACCTTGAACGGATGATGAGATATAGAAGGGATGATCTAGTTAAGACTTGGGAGGACATGAAAGAGAAACTTAGGCTGATATGTTCCACCTTTCTCCAGTTAGCAGTTACTAAACAAGTGGAATATGTTAACCCAAGGAAACAAGTTGGCCACCAATTACATCGCAAAGTTTGATGAATACTTGAATCGGTGCGGTGTCGTCGAGTTTGAGTCCCCCGAACAGACCCTATCTAGGTTTAGATCAAGTCTTATAGATAACTACCGTCGAGAGCTCATGCCTTGAGGCATCACGACTCTAGAGCAGGCATATCTGCTGGTCACTGATCTAGATGAGTCTAAATGATCCTACTTTTACCGAACTGATTTTAGGGATAGCTTTAGGACAATAACCGCTAGCAAACCTAGCTATAGCCGATCCTTTCCTGCCTCGAGTAAACCTGCCTCAAGTTCTTCAAGTATCAAACCAACAAGTCCTAGCACAAAACCGACAACCTTTGAGAAGAAAATGGTTAGTGAACCAATGAAAGCCAACCCGCGTACCCAGCGTTATAAATGTCAGGGGTATGGAAATTTTGCGAACCAGTGCTCGAGTAAAACCAAGGCCCTCTTAGTGAAAGTTCCCATAGAAGATGTAAAAAAAGATGGTCTGGAAGTGATTGTGCACCAACAGGACGATGACTCGGATGCCTCTGCTGAAGACCATGAGTTCAATAGCTGCACTAAAACTTTAGCAGTGACTGGACTAACTCCTATCTATGACAGAGCCCATTTAGAAGTAGTTAGGTGCACTTTAGCACAGCCCAAGTAGGTCAATTACTGGAGAAGAACTGTTACACTCCAAACATGTACAAAAATTAAGAACAAGAGCTGTAAAGTGATAGTGAATAGTGACAGTTGCATCAATGTCGTTGCATCGAAACTAATTACCACATTAGAGATGAAACCAGTGAAACATCCAAATCCCTACGAGGTCACGCGGATCGACGCTACATCTATAGATATTCAAGAGATATCAGATTCTTATTCAATTTGGCACAGATACAGACAATCTAAGTTGTGACATTTCCTTGTGAATGTTGGTCACATTATTTTGGGACGACTATAGTTATTTGACTTAGATGTGATCATATATGGACGAACCAACTACTGCTCATTCGTTCATAACGGCAAGACAGTGAAGTTAATGCCGAATCAACCTAAACCATCAACTCCTAAAAAAAGGTTGATAAGGGCAAATGAAAGATGGTGATAAACTTGATTATCCCGATCAGCTCGAGCAGAGCTTGAATAAAGGGTTGACTTGTTACGCCCTTGTCGCTCGAGAAACTGAGCCAAAGATCGAGTTGCAGATCCCACGCCATATTAAGCCAATACTTGAAGAGTTTTCTAATGCCTTTCCCAAAGATCTGCCAGGCGAGTTGCCTCCAATGAGAGACATTCAACATACGCCATTGACCTAGTCCCAGGAGCAGCCTTGCCAAACCTGCCTCATTACATGAGAACCCTGCTAAGCACGCATAATTACAAAGACATTTAGAGGAATTACTTGACAGGGGTTCATTAGAGAAAGTTTAAGCCCATGTGCGGCTCCCGCACTTTTGGCGCCAAAGAAGGATCGCAAATGACGCATGTGTGTTGATAGCCGTGCAATCAACAAAATCACTGTCAAGTATCATGTTTTTCATACCCTGTCTTGACGATATGTTGGATTTGATATCAGACATCACAATATTCTCCAAGATTGACCTTAAGAGTGGGTACCATCAAATTAGAATTCGCCTAGAGGATGAGTAGAAAACTACATTTAAAACTAAGGATATGCTACGTGAATGGTCAGTTATGCCCTTTCGACTATCCAATATCCTAATACCTTCATAAGAGTAATGATTCAGCTGTTTTGGTCATTTATCTATAAATTTGTGGTGGAATATTTGATAATATACTGATTTATAGCCGAACTCAGGAGCAACATATGGACCATCTGAGACAAGTCCTTCGCACACTCCAGACTAAAAAGTTTTATGCAAACCCGAAAAAGTGTGTATTCTGTATATACAGGATTATCTTCCAAGGATTTGTGATTTCATTCGAGAGAGTTTCTGCAGACCCTAAAAGGTAAAAGCAACTACTGATTGGCCACAACTCTGAACAATTAGGAAAGTCAGGGGTTCTCACGGGTTAGTCACTTTCTACCATCAGTTCATTAGAAACTTTAGCGCTACCATGACACTCATAATCGACTGCTTGAAGTATGAGGGATCTCAGTGGATTCTTGTCACCACCAAAGCTTTTAAAGAAGTAAAGAGGTTGATGAGTAAAGCTCTTGTTATGCGTCTATCAGATTTTACAAAGATGTCTGAATTAACATGTGACACATCAAGACTTGCGATAGGTGGTGTGCTGAATCAAGAAAATCATTCCATAGCCTATTTCAGCGAGAAATTAAATGATGCTTGATAGCGATATTCCACACATGACATGAAATTTGACGCGGTTGTACAAGCTTTGCGCTGCTGGAGACATTATCTGCTACCACAGGAGTTTGTGTTGTACTCGGATCATGAAACGCTGAAATACCTCAACTCTCAAAAGAGGCTAAATGGAAGACATAGCAAGTGGGTAGAGTTCTTTTAAGATTACACATATGTCCTCAAGCACAAAGCGGGAGTTGAGAACAAGGTCGCTGATGCGCTCAGTCGACGAGTAATGATATTGGTAGCTATAAGCGCAGAAATGACAGGATTCAAAAGATTAAGAGAGGAGTAGGAGCTATGTACCGACTTCGGAGAAATATATATCACGTTATGGGACAGGTATGTTCAAGAGAAGGACGGGTTTCTATTACATGACGAATATCTATTTAGATTCTGTAAGCTATGTATTCTTCGTACGTCTCTTAGGGATTTCCTCTCTTGGGAGTTGCATGCTGGAGGTCTGGCTCAATACTTCAGACAGAACAAGACAATTAAAGCTGTTGAGCATAAATTTTACTAGCCGAGTTTAAAGAGAGACGTTAAGATTGTTGGTCAGTGTCGCACTTGTCAACTGACCGAGCAACAAAAACAGATTGTCAGTCCTTACACTCCCCTTCCCTGTACCCAATTGCTCTTAGCAAAACGTAAGCTTAGATTTTATAGTAGGATTATTAAAAACACAAAAAAGACATGACTATCCTACTAGTGGTTGACAGATTCTCCGACATGGCTCACTTCATTCTGTGTTTCAAAACTTCAGATGCATCTCGTGTAGCTGCTCTTTTCTTTGATCATGTTGTCAAGCTGCATGGGTTGCCTAAGACTATAGTGTCAGATAAAAATATTAAGTTTGTTAGTTATTTTTGGTGAACACTAAGGCACAAGATGATAACCAAGCTGAAATCCTCAACGGCCTTTCACCAACAAACTGATGGACAAGATAGTCAATAGGACCTTAGGAAATCTTCTTAGATATTTCGTTGGGGAAAATTTAAAAACTTGGGATCTAATCTTGCCTCTGACGAGTTTTCATATAATACTTCTGTCAATAAGACCACAGGTCTTAGTCCATTTGAGATTGTAACTGATTTTAAACTTAGGCAGCCAATTGGTTTAGTTTCCATGGCTCATCATCATTCTAGCGTATCAGACTCGCATTTGTATTCACATCTCATATACATGCATTACATGAGAAAATCAGAGACAAGATAATGAAAAATAATGCTGATTATAAAGCTTTTATATATTTACACTATAGATTAAGAACATTTAATGTCGGTGACTATGTAATGGTCGCCTGAGACCCGAACGGTTTCCTCTGGGAACTGAGAAGAAATTGCATGCGCGAAGCGCGGGACCTTTCAAATCCTCAAGATAAGCAATTCAAATGCTTATGTGGTGGACCTCCCACAAGATTTTAGCATTAGTTGCACTTTTAAAGTTGAGGATTTGGTTCTATATAGAGGTACTTTTGATACCCCTTCTAATCCATTCATGGATGAGTCTACCCACGACCTGCTTTCTGAGATCCCCCACTATCTCCACTTCCTCCAAAATTATCTCATACAGAAGAAAACATAGATTCTATTTTGGACAATCAGATTATCTCTAATAAAGATGGAGGAACACGATGCTATCTTGTTAAGTGAAAAAGAAAACTAGAATCAGAAAATTCTTGAATTACTGAGGAGGACTCCGATGACTTGATCCTGATCGACTTGAGCATTATCACAGCCAGCAGCAGCTTCCCGGTCCACACTCGACAGGGTCGAGTTTTTCCCACCCTGGGGGAATGATGAGGACATCACGCCGTTTGCATGATTCCACACTAGAAGACGACATGTTGCACATTTTTGGCTTTGGTTTTAGTCATTTTGATTTTTAGTTTACTTTGTTGAACTTAGTTGTGTTTTCTCTTATGTGAAAGTTTAATACAACATCAGTTATTTTCTGGAATTAGACTTTTGTAAAGCCGATAAATAGGCCCCAAGACTTCTCTTTGGATTACTATTGAATGATTAAAATTACAAAAAAAAATCAATTAAATTCTTGAGATTGTGCTCTTGAATTCTGAATGTGAAGCTCTTGGTACAAGGGTGTGAAGCCTAAAATTCCATCCAAATTCCCGATTCCTCTTTAAAACCCTAGTTTCCATTTTTTATTGAAGGTGATTGCGATCCATTTGTTTTACATCACAAACTCAGCCTTACATAGTTAAGTCTCCACGCAAAATAACTTTTATTTATAAAAGCAAACCCCAAGTTGTTAAGTGTCTGACTGCTAGTAAGGCCTCTTCATTGCTTCAGAATTATACATATTTTTATTAATAAAATGGAAAAATCATGAAAGTATCGTATTCATTTGAAATTGAAAAAAAAACTCTACAAGACCATGGTTCAAAGACTCGGCCGAGTCGGAGACGAGTCGGCCGAGTCGTATCCGTCTCGGCACGCTCCGAGACGAGTCCGAGTCACGAGTCAGTCGACTCAACTCAGAGGAGGCCGACTCGGCCGAGAATTGGAGTTGACTCGGCATTATGATAATCATTTTGTGCCTCATCGCAATTCAATGTAGAAATAACTACATTAACATGTATTTATCAATGTAGTTTGTGTAATTTATTATATTGTGCATGTATTTTGATATGCTTCTACCAACGACGCGTGTATTTATACTTTCGCTTTATGTTTAGTATGCTAGGTGATATATTTTGGACATGTGATACATGAATGTGGATGTCTACATTTTTTTAAGATTTGTCGTGATTTTTTTAGAATTTTTTGAGCTTTCTCTGTAGCGTTTTGCGCGTATCTCCCGATACCGATCCGAGTCGTCAAGACCGATCCGTCTCAGTGCCCGCCGAGTCGGCGGCCGAGACCGCGACTGTGAACCATGTACAAGACAGCTATAAGACTACCAATGCTTTATGGATCAGAATGTTTGGGAACTACGAAGTGGCATGTCCAGAAGATAAGCACCGCTAAAATAATAAGTACACGGCAGTGGACGGCATTCAAGAAAAAGGCAATTACAAATTACTGTTGCTAGGGAAATTAAAGGGAGCATCTATAAAAGAAAAGATGAAGGAACATCACTTAATATTGCTGGAACTACAACAAAGACATGGATGCACCAGTCATTATAGTTATTAGGACAAGGGGTAGACTAAAATGAACTCGCATTACTACAACAAAGAAAGAAATGAAGGCTGCAAATTTGTCTAGAAAATGGTCTTTTGTAGAGAATAACAAAGAAAAAGATACATACGACAGCTGCAAATAATTAACTGATAAACAACATGCCAAGTAATTTTACACCCTGTCCCTCCTAATACCAGCTTGCTTCTAAGTTAAATGTCAGGTGCAACTTCTCTGAAATTTCAATCTCATTTCATTACTATAAGCTCCAATAACTGCAAAAGGCTGTGCCTATGCTCACAGATGCATTTCTCACATGCACTAATGGATCTTATCCTGTAATGAAATCCTGCTGACTCAGAAAACCCTTGCTGTCTGTGTACAAATGCTCTGTGTATGGTAGACATATTTGTGCATTCAAGTCCTACTAATTCCTTTTAACTTGTACATGACAAGAACACTACTCCCCACAATCACTATGATGTTGAGCAGAGATGTAAAAAGAAGTGAAATTGAACCAAAAAGTTCATGGCAAGACATATCAGTATATTTACAGAAGAAATTTGCTTAAAATCAGGATATGCACTAGTTATTTGAAACGAAATATTAAAAGTTACTTTTCTATGATAAGTGATGGAGCATGATATCCAAAGGAATTTCATATTTCTTTAAAGTACCTTGAAGTTATCCTCAGGTCGAGGAAATATAGAGAAGGGATTCAACTCCTCTTCCGAAGGTATTGCAGACGCAGCTGTGGTACTCTTAGATTCCTGGTGGCATGAAAACAAATTTAAACAGAACATAACTAACTCATAAATCAATTATTGTTAACAAGTATGTTCCCATATCCCACCTCAACTTTTACAGGTTTCTCTTTCTTCTTTTTCAAAGGCTTTTTATCATCTTCTGTGGTCCTCTCACCAAGTATCCCTTGAAGTCTTTCATCAATTACTTCCTGTAGAAATATCAAAATAAATAAGAATCCCGTAGAAGCAGTATACAGCATGTATCTTGGACGTTTTGCGCATCAAATGGAATATAATCACCTTCACAATTTTAGCATCAGCCCACGGTTGCTGCTTCCTAACCTGTCCGCACAAGTTGCCAACTGAAGCAAATGGGTGAAAATGAGAAACAATATGGAAAGTACGGAGCAATAAAATGGCAAAGATGGGAATCAAAATGGAAAGATGGGAAGATTACAGAAAAGAACCAGATTCTACTATTAAATAATCAGTCAAGACTGATTAATAGAATTTTAGCAAAGACTGAACACAAAGATTAGCTTACATTATTTACTTAGTGTCCTATTTCCGGAAAAAAAACTAAGGACGGGTCTCAAAGCATATTTATAACTGAAATGCATCTTCCATGTATTTGGAGAAGCTTTTGACATCACACATGGAAATATTAACTAGAATAATCATCATCCAACATGTAGTATTAAGTCCATAAAAATGATGAAAGGAATGTCCATTGAATATATAGAAAACTCAACTAGAAAGGAGCAATCTGACATACAGCACCATTGTGGGCCAGTTCCAAGCCCAAATATTTAGCAACAAGTCAAAATTTTACCTAAACCAGTGTAATAATCTATTTAAGCTTGGACACTCTCCTATTTAAAGAACCATGTCATGTCCCATCATAAAGTCCATGTCAATTCCACATTCATTACGCAATCCATGCTAAATTATTCACAAAAGACAATCCCAACAGACAATTTGTAGCCTGCTCATCAGTAACAGAGGTCCATCAAAGGTTTGAAAACCAGGAACCAACTAGATTTCATCCATTCAGTGTTCCAAATAGCAGATCATAAAGGCGATATAGTGGCTGCTATAACATTTCGAGCCATAGTCTGCTAAGCTATTACCCTTAGCAGCAAACCACAGCGGGTGGAAATTGAAGTGGACGCAAAGTTGCTTTCAGTAAAAAGCAGTCCACTAAAAAGGGTTTTTCTATTTAACTTGTAAACCACCTTAGATCTAGACCTACTTGGTAAGGATAAGATACACTCATCATCCCTCCAACTTCTCACAACTTCAAATTCACGACCTACTTGGTAAGGATAAGATACACTCATCATCCCTCAACTTCTCACAACTTCAAATTCACATCTTCCAGAGTAGTGATAGCTTAGCAATCATCGACAGTGAGCTCTCTACGACGAGTTCTTAACTGCCATGAAGGCCAATTAGTGTTTTCAATTGTGTTCAAGTTTGTTTTTTATCGTCTTCTTTTATAGAGGAAATGATACAATCAGAGTGATCCTTCGGCTCTTTTTTGAGTTTTCTTCGGTCTTTCTCTAATTCTTCAATTAAAGTGAATCACTAATACTTTACTCTTTATTTGTTACTGCAAGTCTTCTTATGATTTATTGATTATTAGTTACCTATTATCATTATCTTTTCTATTGTTTTGGTTTTTGGCTATAGCTGATCAAGGTTTTACTCTACCCTTTATGATAGAAGTAGATCAGTTTCAACCCACTTCATACGTTAAAACCCATTCATTTAATGACAATTCCGCTTTAGCAGCCGCTAAAGCACTCGCTAACCGCTTTAGCGCTTAGCAGCACCTTCCCACTATGCTCTGCTTTCTTTCTGTTATTTAAAACACTGCTTCCATTTGATTAACTTCGATTAGATATGCTCTTATACTTGGTCACAAGCCCACATGAGAAGCTTATATGATCACAAGTTGATAAGAAAGACCACATATCAATTCTGGCACCTCCCTCTTCAAACTTGTGATCTTTATAAATGAGCACTAATGTGTTTCCATGTACTAATAAAGAGTTTATTATTCCTAGAGAACAAATATTACGGTACAAAAGGAGGCACATCACAAGATCCCTCTTGACAACAAGAATAAATAGGTAGATCACAAATCTCTGTTGACAATAATAATAAACAGCTCAAATATGAGAAAGCAACAACTAAGCAATATGATGCAACTGTAACTGTGAAGTAACAGTGAATGAGAGAAACATTATAAACATGAGGGAGCCAGCCACCAAACTGCCCTAGGTGCTTGTGATTACCCTAAAAAATGTCTTTGAATTCCACATAAACTAAGTGTAATCATGAAATGAAATAGTCAAACTTCATAAATGAGAAGCTGCACCAAACTATATGTTGGCCCGAAAGCCTTTCACTCTAGTTTTGATGATGATTAACTTATAAAGTTATTGTTCTAATGATCTTGTATTTATTAAGTTTCAGATATAGGTCGATCATTATTGGTGTTTAGCTTTTACAATGGACTCGAAATCAAAATTCGAAGCTAGCGCGTGTTGATTTAAACGCTCGCGCGTCTAGATCGCATCAAATACTCGAGATGGAATCAAGCTCTTTGGATCGTGTTTGGATCGAGTCATCCTAGAGAATAAGATCGAC